>CADEHL010001508.1:187865-250365 GCA_902827135.1 Harpagifer antarcticus | reverse complement strand
ACACAAACAAAGCAATAACAGTGTTGACGAAAAGGGAACCTGCACTATTAGAACTCAAAGATGTCCAGTGATCTCTCCTATTTAACAGCGATGGTGTCACGTCTGCAAGATCTCCTAAAGTCAAAGGTTGTTGTTGCTTTTTAACATTTCTATTTGTTCGGATCTATGTGAGCGGATAACTTACGCTTCATCCAACTTTGTTTTTGTCAGTATTTAATCTTGTCTTAATGTACATGATTTAATTTCATAATCTGTTTTTGGACTTGTATATAGACCTTTTGAACAAGGCCACATTAAGGCCATAACAGATTTATATTCCCGTACCTCCACAGTGCCGCAGTCACAGTGCTCCCCCGCCTCCACGAAGCCGTTCCCACAGACGCTCGGGGTCACCAGGGATTTGTAGTCCGGTTTGTCCAGCAGGCAGTTGGGGCTTCGGCCCGTCAGATATTTCTCATAGAAGTTGGTGCTGCAGCTGCTGAAAGTGCGAGGCACATTGTAGCTGAGGGAACAAGGAACACATGTTAAAGCAACACATAAAACAAAAATCCCTTTAACCATAGCTAAAGGCGGCTAATGTTGGGCTATAAAGGAACTACAGCACGGTCACATGACTTCACGTCACCACCGCTAAGCTAAAGGAGGCTAATGTTGGGCTATAAAGGAACTACAGCACGGTCACATGACTTCACGTCACCACCGCTAAGCTAAAGGAGGCTAATGTTGGGCGTAATGACGTTTAATCGTCTCATTTAGACTCTTGTTAGCAGCCTCCGTTTTTAAATCCACCAGTGGGGTATTTACTGATGTATTTGATGTCGTAGAACAAAACGTTAAAATGTCTTCAGCTCGTGTTAACCACAGACCTTATATCAGTATAACATCTAAAAACACATTATCAAAAACAGACAGCAAGTGCTAAAATGCTGACTCATTTTAGGACTCATTCCCGCACCACTTTAAGAGAGATTTGTGTTACCTGAGTGCTGGAGCCATGATGCAGCTGTCTCCAGTGCAGAGGCAGGCACTGGAGTCATCATGGTTCATCCCCAGGTTGTGACCCATCTCATGAGCCAGCGTCGCCCCGACTGCGATGGCCCTTTCCGTGTGATCCTGAGAGCAGACGCAATTATATATTTAATTACTCAGCGTTTTATATTTTGACTTCAACCCAAACTAATCCGGTATAGCATTACCATTCAGTGCTGCTATTTTCTGTAATATATTAATATCTTGTTAACAATCGAAACACTATATGTATCCTTGGGGGGGGGGGGATTGAGTTTTGGGTACCACTTTACAATAAGACGAATAGTTTGTAATTAATGTATTAATTAGGTTGTGAACACTTTATTAATCATTAATAAGGTTTTTATAACACATAAACAGGGCAACTGTGACCGGTTGCTTGCCAAATAGTGAGCCCACATTTATCTGTACTGCTAAGTCTTATCTTGGCCACCTAGCTTACTTCGTCTCCTTCATCAGCCAGCATCCTTGGTATCTGTTGCTCACTGAGTTGATTCTCACTAAGTAGCCAATATAAGGCTTAGTCCTCTTGCCAAATAGTGCTGAACTGGTTTATAAATGGTTCTTAATGATTAATAAAGTGTTTACAACCTAATTAATAACCTAATCATAAACCCTTTATGAATCCTTTATAAGGGTAGACGTATTGTAAAGTAGAACTACATAAATATAGTGTGGTGACCACATTTAATACACTGGGACATAATTCACACACGGAACTGTGGGGTAGGGGTATTGTTCCCACACGGACAGGTGTTTCCTGTATGTATTGTGTGCCCTCCTGGCTTCGCTCTTCCTTCCCGGACTGCAACCGGACAACATGTAACAACTTTTGTACCTCCATTGCACCGCCTCCGACGCCCTATCTCTCGGCACTACAATATACAAATGTGTATATTATAATTATTAACAGCATAGTTACAGTGGTTGATTAAATTCCAACCAGGAAACAGGTTCAATTAAGCATTGGATTAAAGCATGAATGCACGCAGGCAGACTCGTGATAGAAATATCCGTTTCCTCAATATTCCTTTCCTTCCTAATTTCTGACCACAGCCGCGTTCCCAGTAGCGAGTCCAGACGTCGGCTGCACCACAGTCGAAGAAATGTCAGACATCAGACTTCCTCTTTGCAACGATAGAGGGCTGGAGGTTTGGTTTGATGATGATAGATACATTGGTTGGCTTATTAATGACATTTCAAAGAATGGATTCGAAGCGTCTGATTTCGTGTTGATGTTAAAGTCTGCTTCAGTTTCTGTTACTCATACAATAGAAATTCTACAGCCATGCTAGCGCTTGAGCTAAGCTAAATGCTAACGCTAATGTGTATCAGTGTTCACAATCTTACTATGATACTAGCATCCTCAAATTTGCTGTAAAGAGTTAAACACTTCTGCAGGTGTTTGGTCACGATGTATTGGATTAAAACATTAAAATGTATCCTGAGGGGACCGTGATTACATAAACCAAATGACATGGCAAACTCTCATATTGTGTGTCAAGATATTTCACTTGAAAGTGTCTAGAGATGACCTAACGTTGGACATTAGCCACCTTTAGCTTAGCGGTGGTGACGTGAAGGCATGTACGTCTTACCTGAACGACTCCAACAGAGTGACCTGAGCAAAGAGTCCCGATGTAAGCCAGTCCCACCGTGGATCCTTCAAAGTCAATGCCACTGCAACACGAGACATTTCAAAATAAGAAACACTTATAAATGAATTAGGACAAAAATCATTTGTACGCTGTTTAGAGAAACATGCACATCCATTAAGGTCTCTATTTATATATTATCAGATATTCATAGAAATGGAAAAGCCGTTCTGTGCCTCTCGTTTGGGGAATTATTGGACGCCTAGTTACTACAATATTTCTTCCATTGAAGCAATCCTTTGCAATCTGCAGGGTTTAAACATTTGATAGTTTAAGGGTATCTTTCTCGAGGTGTGGGTAAAAGGGCTCTCTAACGCTTCCTATAAAGCTTCTTAAATTCAGCCCCTTGCTCAGGTATGACCTACAAGTCTGAAATTTGATAGCTATATGCACCATGGGGTAATGCATATTGCATTACACATGGACAGTAAACATGTAATTACTGCCACTTGACAGAGGGTTTCAACTGGCAGTATAGTGGCTTAATGAGACTGATTATAACTAAGTCATATTTTAAAGCCTCTGTTGCAAAATGTTTTGGTTTTTGGAGAGAGAATATTCTTCTCTTCTTTAACAGAGTTGTCTTTAATCAACTTTGGCAGCTATTAGTAACCTGCACGGACCTGCTGTTCAGCGTATGTGTGTGTGTGTGTGTGTGTGTGTGTGTGTGTGTGTGTGTGTGTGTGTGTGTGTGTGTGTGTGTGTGTGTGTGTGTGTGTGTGTGTGTGTGTGTGTGTGTGTGTGTGTGTGTGTGTGTGTGACCCTACGATGAGGAGAGGACAGATGCGTTGTGGAATAAAACATGTCTGGAGGCAGTTGAGAAACCTGAGGGAGGCAACGCTTCATTTATTGCCTCAATGAAGCCGCACCCAATGCCAACTCTTTGCCAAGTCACCAACAGGAAGTGGCTCTGAAGCAACAATGCTAACATGCTAATGTTTAGCAGGCTTTGTTCCCAATCTTACCAACATGCTAGCATGCTAACATGTTCTATACAGCACTATTTGGTAATAATATAGTTGTACCATCTTATTAAGCATTCTCAATACAAGGGGCACACATCTATCTGTTGTTGTACTTCTGTTGTTACTCATAGAATAACTCTGTGCTAAATGCTAACAATAACAACGCATAGCAAATAGCATTGTATAGCGCTAAGTACAAGTTCAGCTCATTTAAATGTCTCACTTCTTGGCTGCTTTAGTTTCTGTTACTCATTGAATAAAAAGTCTACAGTCAGAATTATGTGCTTGATCTGAGCTATATGCTACAATGCTAATGTTTACCGCGCCGTGCTCCCCATTTTACCAACATGCTAGCATGCTAACATTTGCTATTAAAGTACATTTTCAGCTATTGGAAAAGTCTGTGTGAGCAGGCGATAGCTGAATATGTAGTTGTACAAATGGATATGTCTGTTATTAATGGTATTTGTTCATAAAGTATTTACTTAGTATTGTTCTATTCATTTAAGTATGTATCTTTATTGCATATTTTTATAAATACTGGATTAATTCTAATACTAATTTGTCCTTGGGCTTGGAGTAAAGTATGCATTTTTTGATAAAAACTCTCAAGTCAAAGAGGTCTCTGGTTATTATCGAGCGTTTGTATAAATGTGTCTTTGATTGTGTATAAACATATTAGATCTTTATTTGTATTTGTATTTGGGATGGTGGGAAACGGTATGTCGATCTCTCTGTACACACAAACTGAAAGATCGACAGAACAATTGACTTTGACTTTAAATCTGCGCCCTGGTCTGACCTGATGAGATGTGCGTTGTCGTGCTTTTTCCTTTTGGCCAGGTCAGAGTTCGTCCAGCGCATGAAGGCGTCCAGGTTGGCTCCGGCCGGGGGGGTCACAGAGATCAGGTCTTTGGTGGACCAGATCTCCAGACCCACCAGAGCAACGAAGGTCCTCAGGGGCTTGTACGCCTGAAAACAAGCACGACAGGTGAATAGGGTAAAACATTTAACTTACACATCTTCCGGCGCAGACTGAAAACTCATCTCTTTCGACTCCACTTCGAGCGATAGAATTACTAACAAAGCACTTATATACTAATAAAGGACTGGCTTCTCTAAAGCCAGCTGAGTAGCACTTGAAATGTTTGGCTCTATGATACCTGATGTACTTTATGATTCTGTTTTCTTCAGGGTTGTGTCCTCCTGGTCGTATGCACTTATTGTAAGTCGCTTTGGATAAAAGCGTCAGCTAAATGTAATGCAATGTAATGTAATGTAATGTAATGCAATGTAATGTAATGTAATGCAATGTAATGTAATGTAATGTAATGCAATGTAATGTAATGTAATGCAATGTAATGTAATGTAATGTAATGTAATGCAATGTAATGCAATGCAATGCAATGTAATGTAATGTAATGTAATGTAATGTAATGTAATGTAATGCAATGCAATGTAATGCAATGTAATGTAATGTAATGTAATGTAATGCAATGTAATGTAATGTAATGCAATGTAATGCAATGTAATGCAATGTAATGCAATGTAATGTAATGTAATGTAATGCAATGTAATGCAATGCAATGCAATGTAATGTAATGTAATGTAATGTAATGTAATGCAATGCAATGTAATGCAATGTAATGTAATGTAATGTAATGTAATGTAATGCAATGCAATGTAATGTAATGTAATGTAATGCAATGTAATGCAATGTAATGCAATGTAATGTAATGCAATGTAATGTAATGTAATGTAATGCAATGTAATGTAATGTAACAGATATCACCATGAAACTTCCCCTGTTCCTCACTGACTTTAAGACAATACTTTGTTGTATTACAATTTTCTTTTAAACGTTACATTTAATTATGCAAATTAAGCATAATCTTATTAACTATGTGCCACATTTGCATATTTACTATAACTCGATTTGCTCATATAAGCATTTTAATTGTATTGCAAATTCTTTGTGCGGATTTTTACTTAAAGGTGGGGTAGGTAAGTTTGAGAAAGCGGCTTGAGATACACTTGTTGTTATATTCCATGGAATGCTCTTAACATCCCGATAGCAATGAATATCTGAAGTGCTTTGAAGCCGTGGCGCTGTAGAAAGCTCGACCAATCATCTGAGCCGGCTAAAGTAGCTGGATGGCCTACCTGCCTGTCAGCCTTCCATCGGGGCACAAACTCATCTCTGCCCTCATTGGTCATGTGCGCGTTCGTGTGTGTTGGAGGAGGGGCTCTGTGAGGAAGGGGCAGGTTTGCGCACTCAAGCTGGTTTCTCCAAAATGACCTTCCCCACCTTTAACTTCTTATGTTCATGTAAATATGTCAGTCAGACGTGTTTCTTAATATGTTTATCAGAAGCAGCTTATAGTTTGAGTTTGGCGTCTCGGCTCGAGCCTCATCACTCCACAGATTTACAAAGAACATTGAGTGATGATTAGATAACTACCCTCCGAGCCTACAGGTGGAGCTGGGGTGGAGCTGGGGTGGAGCTGGGGTGGTGGTGGAGCAGGCGAGCAGCAGCAACATGAACGCAGCAGCAGCAAGTGAACGCAGCAGCTGCAGGCAGAGGCAGGAAGACCTGGCAGCTTAAATAGAGCGGCATGTAGGAGAATGTGTTTGGTTGGTTGTAAGAGGGACGAGGCGCGTCACGTGTATGATTGGTGCTCGGGTTGACTGCCTGAACTAGCTCGCAGGCTTCGCCCCATTTGTCTTATTTTCTATTTACACATATTTTAATTTGAAGTACTTTTTTGTAATGGTTTTGTCCCCTGGAATAAAAATAAATCTGTTTATGTGTCATTTCCCAGCAATAGCAGAACGCGTTGACTCACCAAGTTAACAAAGTTGACGATTTCAAAAGTCCTCTCCCTAATCTTCTGCAGATCCCGGTTTCTCTTCTGGAACTGAAACAGAATGTCGTCATGTTAGAAAGAATATTCACTTCCTGTTCTTCAGAAATATAAAAGTCCCATTGACGAAAATAACCATATATGTGACGCTGAACAGACCAACATAGCCCCAAGGCATGATGTGTCTGCTCTGCCATCATTACAAATACAAGTCATTCACCAAGAAGTATTGCTAGTACTTCCTGTTCTGTTTTTTCACGGTAAAATTCCATTTGTATTACTTACTACGCGATTATCAACAACGATGACAAGCTCAAGGTATTTCTGCTGATGGAGGATAGATTGACCCTGAAAGACAAAAGACGAGACAAAAATATTGAAATGGTAATATCCAATTTATTAAATGTGGAGCACATTTGCCAAAATATCTTAAAGGGGCCTATGGTATCAGTATGTAGTGTCTCTACTTTAAAGAGTCCTCTCCTGCTGATGTTCAGGTGTATATCAGTATGTAGTGTCTCTACTTTAAAGAGTCCTCTCCTGCTGATGTTCAGGTGTATATCAGTATGTAGTGTCTCTACTTTAAAGAGTCCTCTCCTGCTGATGTTCAGGTGTATATCAGTATGTAGTGTCTCTACTTTAAAGAGTCCTCTCCTGCTGATGTTCAGGTGTATATCAGTATGTAGTGTCTCTACTTTAAAGAGTCCTCTCCTGCTGATGTTCAGGTGTATATCAGTATGTAGTGTCTCTACTTTAAAGAGTCCTCTCCTGCTGATGTTCAGGTGTATATCAGTATGTAGTGTCTCTACTTTAAAGAGTCCTCTCCTGCTGATGTTCAGGTGTATATCAGTATGTAGTGTCTCTACTTTAAAGAGTCCTCTCCTGCTGATGTTCAGGTGTATATCAGTATGTAGTGTCTCTACTTTAAAGAGTCCTCTCCTGCTGATGTTCAGGTGTATATCAGTATGTAGTGTCTCTACTTTAAAGAGTCCTCTCCTGCTGGTGTTCAGGTGTATATCAGTAGGTAGTGTCTCTACTTTAAAGAGTCCTCTCCTGCTGATGTTCAGGTGTATATCAGTATGTAGTGTCTCTACTTTAAAGAGTCCTCTCCTGCTGGTGTTCAGGTGTATATCAGTATGTAGTGTCTCTACTTTAAAGAGTCCTCTCCTGCTGATCTTCAGGTGTATATCAGTATGTCTAGATGTAGTATGTGTCCTTCAGATTGATTGATTGTTACCGCAGATCTGGAGCGGCTGCGGCTGGTTGGCGGTTCAAAGTCCTCGCTCCAGCTGGTGTTGGTGACCCCACACACTGCCGGGGGGGACTTCCTGTCGTCAAAGGTCGTCACGGCGTGATCCCCTTCATCGCCACCGGACAGCGGCTCGATCAGATACCTCTGCTCAGACGTCCGGAAGTAACCCCTGAAACACCAGGAAACCTGTTTCTTATTCGATTTCAGGAAAGCTACCATGCATTGAAGATAAAGACTTAAAGGAAGATATTGAGTAAGAAGATGTTTTTGTGAACCACACAGCTTCCGGTCTTCCAAGACCCGACCTGAACTGAAATGAACTCCTGCACCACTCCACATACGAAACGTCTGGAAACTCACTTGAGTCCATCACATGTGCTGATGCTGACAGATGATTGGCTGTCGTCCAAAATGCTCCCGTGGTAGTAGCAGTGATCCTGATGAGAAGACATTGACATGATGACTGGTTTTAGAATGAGACATTTATTTTTCCTCTTCTGTACGAGGAACTGAAAGTCGCTGACAAAGCAAACACTTACGATGTCAGTGGGAGTCGTGGTGACTCGAGCCCCGTCTTCTTGGTAAATAGTCTCTGTGTAGACTTTGGGTAATAATTCACTGAGGAGGAAACCAGATAAACATTAAACTGTGGTCAAGCTCTTGAGTTATCTCGTGTTCGGATCTGTGAAACCAAAAGAAATGTTATATTTGAAACTAAGCAGTGGAAAGTATTTTGAGGTACTTCACTTGAGTCTCTTCCTTTCATGTCACTTTCGACTTATTACTTTTCACATGATTAGTTACTTTGAAATGTTGATTTTTGCAATGAAAACATGTTCAAATGTGACTTTAAAAGCAATTGCTTTGACATTTCTCCAAGTTATTTTTAATTGCAACAGGTAACATGGTTCCAACTTCAGAAATATAAAGGTTTATGTATTTCCTTTGAGGTTTAGACTGTTGTTTCGATCATTCATCGTCTTTTTAGGCTCTGGGTATATTTAGAATGGCATTATTCACTATTTTTACAAAACAATCAATCAAGTATAAGAGATAGTCTAAAGCAGGGGTGTCAAACTCAAGGCCCGGGGGCCAAATCTGGCCCGCGACCTAATTTGATGTGGCCCGCAAGAGCTTGCAAAGAATATAATATACAATACAATTGGTGTAATTGTTGAATATTTACTTTAGACTTCTGCTTTCAGACGTAGTTATTTAGGAAGATGCAGGGACAACAATGTAATATAATACATTATTTAATATATATTATATATTTACATATGTATATTTATATAAATTACAACCGGCCCTTTGAGTTTGACCCCCCTGGTCCAAGGATATAATATCTACCGGTATAACAGTCACAGAGGACATATTTCTACATTGCCTAGTATTTGAGGGAGGCTGTGGCTCAGTGGTCTAGTGCGCTGAACTTTGAATCAGGGGAGCACAGGTTCAAACCCCACTGCAGTCAGCATGTCCTTGTGTCTTTGGATAAAAGCGTCCGTAATGTATTTATACTTATGAGTGTAACTTACAGTTCATACGTTTACGTAAGAAACATTCTCGGTTGCAGACTAAATCTTGTATTCAGTGTGGAATTAGCACTCAAATAAGTATCTTATTATATAATTAAAGAACTGTGTACTTTCTCCACCTCTGAAAATACAACAGAACATATATTTTGCACATGGGTATTAAAGTAAGTGTCTTTCTGAGAATGTTGATTAAGTCTAAAGTAATAACCTTGCCTTGAGTTTGTCGAACAGGAAGTCAAAGACACGAAAACATGAATCGTGTGAATAATAAGAGCAGAAGTAAAACCAGGAACTCCTTTAGACTTTCTCAGGCTTTAAGATGAAGTCAAGCAGGTTTTGTAACAGCTCGTGCTCAACTAGCGTACAGACAGTAACGACATTTACTCAGGTGGTTGGCTGAGGGTCACATCACATGTTAGACGCTTTTATCCGAAGCGACTCACAGACTGTGGACGATCCCCACAGGAGCACTTTGGGGCGAAGGGTCTCAACGACATGCTGACTGCAGTGGGGTTTGAACCCCCCTGACCCCAATGCACTACTCCACTGCGCCACACGCCTCCCCATATATTATACAGTACGGTGGCCTTAAAGGTCATAACACAAACGCATTTTAAAAACATCCAAAATGAGTTTCTTCTGAAATATTTGTGAGTTTTTAGATAGTTTTCAGAATTGTTGAAATGTTTTAGTGTTTGTAAAATAAAATGTTTTTTGACCTTCAGGGCCACCGTATGGTTATCTGAAACGTCGGCTTTATTACCATGATGTCAAACATGTGAAATAATAACTTACTTATTTTTTTCTAGGTGCATCTCAATGTCTCTTCCGCCCACCGTCATTGCATACTTTATACTCTCCGGCCTGAGATGCTGCGAAGAATAAAGTCATATTATTTACGGAGCTTGTGAATTCAAGCAGAAACGAGTCTCTGTGACTCTGAGATAAGACATAAGGAAGAACGTACGTCTGTGTCTCTTTTTCTGACAGCGTGAAGTCGGACAGGTCGGACCACCTCGTAGTCCTTCACCTCCTCGAAGTCACGACCATGGCTGTCTGTGGGGATACAACACATTACTTTGAATTGACCAATCACAACAGAGCCAGCCAGCTAACCAATCAGAGCAGAGTGGGCTCTGGTTTCAGACGGAGGGTGAAAAGTGGTCAGGCAGCACAGACAGTATGAGAGAAATACAGAGCTTTTTGAACATTAAAGCAAGGAGACACTACATACTGATATACACCTGAACATCAGCAGGAGAGGACTCTTTAAAGTAGAGACACTACATACTGATATACACCTGAACATCAGCAGGAGAGGACTCTTTAAAGTAGAGACACTACATACTGATATACACCTGAACATCAGCAGGAGAGGACTCTTTAAAGTAGAGACACTACATACTGATATACACCTGAACACCAGCAGGAGAGGACTCTTTAAAGTAGAGACACTACATACTGATATACCTGAACATCAGCAGGAGAGGACTCTTTAAAGTAGAGACACTACATACTGATATACCTGAACATCAGCAGGAGAGGACTCTTTAAAGTAGAGACACTACATACTGATATACCTGAACATCAGCAGGAGAGGACTCTTTAAAGTAGAGACACTACATACTGATATACACCTGAACATCAGCAGGAGAGGACTCTTTAAAGTAGAGACACTACATACTGATATACACCTGAACATCAGCAGGAGAGGACTCTTTAAAGTAGAGACACTACATACTGATATACACCTGAACATCAGCAGGAGAGGACTCTTAAAAGTAGAGACACTACATACTGATATACACCTGAACATCAGCAGGAGAGGACTCTTTAAAGTAGAGACACTACATACTGATATACACCTGAACATCAGCAGGAGAGAACTCTTTAAAGTAGAGACACTACATACTGATATACACCTGAACATCAGCAGGAGAGGACTCTTTAAAGTAGAGACACTACATACTGATATACACCTGAACATCAGCAGGAGAGGACTCTTTAAAGTAGAGACACTACATACTGATATACACCTGAACATCAGCAGGAGAGGACTCTTTAAAGTAGAGACACTACATACTGATATACACCTGAACATCAGCAGGAGAGGACTCTTTAAAGTAGAGACACTACGTACTGATATACACCTGAACATCAGCAGGAGAGGACTCTTTAAAGTAGAGACACTACATACTGATATACACCTGAACATGAGAATAATAGTGCCTCTTTAAATGTGTTCATCACAGCCTTGTTTCTGGTGTGTGACCAATCACAGGAAGTGAATCATTTGTGCCATTCGATTCGTTACAAATATGCATTCGGTTACAGTGGTTTTAACACCACCTCTGTCATATCAACTGCCATTTCCAGATATGAATAAGAAGATTGATTCCATTAATGTTTGATGGAAGTCAGTATTTTATTACTTCCTGTCTCCTGGTCTGGGAGTCAATTGTTTTCTGAATGTGTTTTTGCTTGTTATTGTGAAATAAGGTCTGTGGTGACAAGCTGAAGAGATTTCACCATTTTGTTTTACGACATAAAATACGTCAGTTAATACCCCAGTGGTGGATTAAGAAACATTAGCCACCTTTAGCTTAGCGGTGGTGACATGAAGTCATGTGACCGTGCTGTAGTTCCTTTATAGCCCAACATTAGCCTCCTTTAGCTTAGCGGTGGTGACATGAAGTCATGTGACCGTGCTGTAGTTCCTTTATAGCCCAACATTAGCCACCTTTAGCTTAGGGGTGGTGACGTGAAGTCATGTGACCGTGCTGTAGTTCCTTTATAGCCCAACATTAGCCACCTTTAGCTTAGCGGTGGTGACGTGAAGTCATGTGACCGTGCTGTAGTTCCTTTATAGCCCAACATTAGCCGCCTTTAGCTTAGCGGTGGTGACGTGAAGTCATGTGACCGTGCTGTAGTTCCTTTATAGCCCAACATTAGCCTCCTTTAGCTTAGCGGTGGTGACGTGAAGTCATGTGACCCTGCTGTAGTTCCTTTATAGCCCAACATTAGCCGCCTTTAGCTTAGCGGTGGTGACGTGAAGTCATGTGACCGTGCTGTAGTTCCTTTATAGCCCAACATTAGCCTCCTTTAGCTTAGCGGTGGTGACGTGAAGTCATGTGACCGTGCTGTAGTTTCTTTATAGCCCAACATTAGCCGCCTTTAGCTTAGCGGTGGTGACGTGAAGTCATGTGACCGTGCTGTAGTTCCTTTATAGCCCAACATTAGCCTCCTTTAGCTTAGCGGTGGTGACGTGAAGTCATGTGACCGTGCTGTAGTTCCTTTATAGCCCAACATTAGCCGCCTTTAGCTTAGCGGTGGTGACGTGAAGTCATGTGACCGTACTATAGTTCCTTTATAGCCCAACATTAGCCGCCTTTAGCTTAGCGGTGGTGACGTGAAGTCATGTGACCGTGCTGTAGTTCTTTTATAGCCCAACATTAGCCTCCTTTAGCTTAGCGGTGGTGACGTGAAGTCATGTGACCGTGCTGTAGTTTCTTTATAGCCCAACATTAGCCGCCTTTAGCTTAGCGGTGGTGACGTGAAGTCATGTGACCTTGCTGTAGTTCCTTTATAGCCCAACATTAGCCGCTTTTAGCTTAGCGGTGGTGACGTGAAGTCATGTGACCGTGCTGTAGTTCCTTTATAGCCCAACATTAGCCGCTTTTAGCTTAGCGGTGGTGACGTGAAGTCATGTGACTGTGCTGTAGTTCCTTTTATAGCCCAACATTAGCCACCTTTAGCTTAGCAGTGGTGACATGAAGTCATGTGACCGTGCTGTAGTTCCTTTATAGCCCAACATTAGCCTCCTTTAGCTTAGCGGTGGTGACGTGAAGTCATGTGACCGTGCTGTAGTTCCTTTATAGCCCAACATTAGCCGCTTTTAGCTTAGCGGTGGTGACGTGAAGTCATGTGACTGTGCTGTAGTTCCTTTTATAGCCCAACATTAGCCACCTTTAGCTTAGCAGTGGTGACGTGAAGTCATGTGACCTTGCTGTAGTTCCTTTATAGCCCAACATTAGCCGCTTTTAGCTTAGCGGTGGTGACGTGAAGTCATGTGACCGTGCTGTAGTTCCTTTATAGCCCAACATTAGCCGCTTTTAGCTTAGCGGTGGTGACGTGAAGTCATGTGACTGTGCTGTAGTTCCTTTTATAGCCCAACATTAGCCACCTTTAGCTTAGCAGTGGTGACATGAAGTCATGTGACCGTGCTGTAGTTCTTTTATAGCCCAACATTAGCCTCCTTTAGCTTAGCGGTGGTGACGTGAAGTCATGTGACCGTGCTGTAGTTTCTTTATAGCCCAACATTAGCCGCCTTTAGCTTAGCGGTGGTGACGTGAAGTCATGTGACCTTGCTGTAGTTCCTTTATAGCCCAACATTAGCCGCTTTTAGCTTAGCGGTGGTGACGTGAAGTCATGTGACCGTGCTGTAGTTCCTTTATAGCCCAACATTAGCCGCTTTTAGCTTAGCGGTGGTGACGTGAAGTCATGTGACTGTGCTGTAGTTCCTTTTATAGCCCAACATTAGCCACCTTTAGCTTAGCAGTGGTGACATGAAGTCATGTGACCGTGCTGTAGTTCCTTTATAGCCCAACATTAGCCTCCTTTAGCTTAGCGGTGGTGACGTGAAGTCATGTGACCGTGCTGTAGTTCCTTTATAGCCCAACATTAGCTTTTTACTTCAAAAATCAGAGCGTAGTGTTATTATGTGGAGATATCTTGTAAACAAGAGAACAATAGTTTGCCAAAGAGATCATTTTCTGCAATACTCCAACATCCAATGGAGACATCCCATTGAACTGAACCAGGGAGATGCTGCCTTCAGGGTCCAACACAGAAACACAACATCCCTTCTTCAGCTGTATGCCCTGGTGTTTTTCTGCCTTTAGCTCCTACACTTGTGTGACCAACCTTCAAGGTAATTATGGGATATTCTGTTGACTCTGCTGACCAAACCATGGCTCATGATTACGAAAAGTGTGTACACATCAACACAGCTCTGTGTGATGGGAACCTGTTACCAGTGAAGGAGTTATTTGATAACTTTATCAGCAGGAACACTGAAGGCTTTGTGAGCTTTAATATCTCACTAAACAAGTTAAACACACTCTTTATACCACAGCAGGCGGGGGTTTCATTTTAAGGTCTTATATCTTCCTTTTGTATGCTTAGTTTTATTTCCGTTCAAAGACATATTAGTTCATTGTGTTTTCCCTCAGGAACAGTATTTAAAGGGGGCCTATTATGCTATTTATTTATCTTGTTACCCTCTGTCTGAAACCAGAGCCCAGTCTGCTCTGATTGGTTTGCTGGTCGGCTCTGTTATGATTGGTCAACCAGCTTAGAGATGCCCCGCCCCTTAGCCTAGTACAATGTGTTGGAGCGCTAGCTAATAGAAACGCAAGGTGTACATAGTGATGTCACTATGTTCAGGAAGTAAACAAAGGAGTCAATGGAGACATTTCAGGCAGGGGGAGAGTGAGTGGAGGGAACACAGGGATTTTAGCCTTTGCAGACCATTTACATGCACTAAAACTATACCACAAAAAGTAATGTAATCCTTTTTTTTACAATAATATAGTTTAGAGCAGCGGCCCCCAACCTTTCCCAACTCAGGGCCCACTTAAGAATCTAAAAAAAATGTGTGGCCCACATTCAACCATAAACAAGACGGAGGCTAAATAAAGATCTCAGAGTACTCTTTATTTTAATTAGAAAAGGAGCTGGCTATCAGTAACAAACAGACATTAGTATTACACGTTAAGTTGAATACTCTATTCTGATTGGTCAATTCAGAACATGTGACGCGTTGTCAATCCAGTAGAACAGACCGCTGTCAAAGACTGTACTGACCGTTGCTAAGGGCTGTAATGACCGTTGCTAAGGGCTGTACTGACCGTTGCTAAGGGCTGTAATGACCGTTGCTAAGGAGGATCAAGAAAGAAAACGGAAAACAAATCTTAATATTTACTAAATGTTTCCACACAAATCATAATTTTTTGCAAATGATTTGGCGGCCCACTTGCAATGCCTTCACGGACCACTAGGGTGCCGCGGCCCAGAGTTGGTTTAGAGTAATATTCCACTATGTCTACACTGTCTATTTCCTAAAAAGACCGTGTAGACATATCACGACTACGTGCTTCAGTTTTGTTGTTCCTGATTTTTGAAATGTTGAAATGTGATTTCCTAATAAGTTGTTGACGTCCTGCAGCTCATACGTTTCTACTAATCCCGGTGTTTCCCTGTTAGCAAACCAGCCGGAGAGGAAATGACTAACTTCCCTGAGTCATGCTCACCTGTCATCAGGTAGACCGGACGCTCTGTTACCATAAAGGCATTTCCTGTTGAGTTTGTATTTGCTTACGAGGCGTTATTAGACACTGTGTTTACAAAGACACAACGATATTATGAATCACAGGATTTAAAACCAGGTACTTTCAGAGGTAGGTATACTACGATCTTTAAATACGTCGTTACCAGTAGACAGGCTAAATCATGAGCTTCAAGTATGCAAAGTATTCATCAAGCACAATGTCTCTTTTGACAGTGTGTCTTTTCCATATTGTCTCTTTAAGACACTTATAATACTTGTGTGAAATATGAGTACTATGAGTGGTCAATACATGTAGTGGAGTAGAAGTATAACGTTGCATAAAATGTGTAGTTAAGTACAAGTATGTGTCAATTAAAGTACAGTAGTTGAGGAAGAAGTACTACATTCTGAATATACACATATTACTGTCAACTGCGTTCTACTACTCGGCACATGTGAGCATTTCTAAATCACATGTGGTCTAAAAGAAACCGTTATTATCATACTGGATGAGTGCAAGGCCGTTTCTATAGCATGGTGATTCAAAGTGCTTTACAGATTCAAAGCAAACCACATTTAAGAACAAATACAGCATAAATACATTATTAAAAACGCATAATAAGCTAAGGTAATGAAATAAATGAAATACATAAACACAGCCAGTACAGAATACATCTTTAAGGCTTTTAAGAGTCTCACAGTTTATTAACAAACCCCAGCACCTTCCTTAAACCCTTTTCTGCTTTGCTGCTGCCTTCTAATGATCACACACTTCCCTTTCATTTCAACCTGTCTGTCTCAGCATGTGTTATCTTGCATTATCGGCTGTTTTTAAATGTCCTAATGCTTCTCTAGTTTTCTGTAAAGCTCCTTGAGTTGAGCCTTCTTCTTAAAAAGTGCTTTAAAAAATGAACTTCCTTTGCATTTAAGGTTTTGAAGAGGCTTTTCAATTGAAAGAGTACTGTTCCTTCCTTCATGCATAGAGAAGCAGCGAGTGACAGAGCTCTGAATGAACACACACACACACACACACACACAGTTGAGTTATTAATCAGCTGTGCAGAGAGCAGGTAACAGGAGACTCACCTGAGGTCTGGAGAGAGGCGTTCAGGAGCAGCGAGGCGTTCAGGAGCAGGATCCCCAGCAGAGGAGTTAGCGTCGTCATGGTCTGAGGCTGAAACAGAGAGGAGGAGGATCTGATCTGTCTTTATCTGCAACCCACCTGCAGACCACACCTTCCTCTGTCTCACACACACACACACACACACACACACACACACACACACACACACACACACACTTCCTGCTTCACAGCATTCACAGACCCGTCTGCACACGCCCCAGAGAATGCAAGAAGCACCGCCTGTGGGCAGAGTCTGAAGCACTGCCTGAGGAGGAGCAGAGATACGGGCGGCTCTGAGGATCTAGGGTCCTTAGAAGGAGCCATGAAAGAGGAATTAGCTTTAAACACGGAAATCCTTGTTTTTCGACTGAAACATGTGTCCTCTGTAAAGTTGGGTTTTTAAATACAATTTGTTTAATTATTTAAAAATAATTGTAAAACCATTTTTATTTATTTATTATTTTAATCATATATTAATAATTTGATTGTATTTATATTATTTATAGTAAACACATTTTTTTTATAATTACATATTTATATATAATGTTTATTTTATTAAATTTTCTTTGACTTTAAACCAAACCGTTGTCATGACTCATGAACAATGAAATTATCTATTTACTTCATAACATTTCTCAAGTTAGAAAGCATTTAAATGATATTTGAAATGTATTCACGTAGGACTCACTTTAGAGAAATGTACAATTCAAAAGTATTCAGAAAAGTCGATGCATTGCAGCCGACTTATTGGATGACAACATTCACCACAAATATGTCTAATTTCTATAAATATGTTCTACTTCCTGTTTGTGCAGGAAGCGGCACCCTGTGGTCGGGCCCAAAATACTCCGTCACACATTAAGATGCGCGGTTAGGACTTTAGTTAAAATCATGCATTGAAGTTATTACCCCCCCCCCCCCAGCAGTGGCGGCTGGTGGAAAATATTTTTGGTGGGGCGATGGAAATGGTGACCAAACCATTCTAGGGCGGTCCGGGGGATCGTCCCCGGAAGACCTTTTTGAGAAATGACTCCTTAAATGATGACTTCTGGTGAAGTGTGGTAGCTATGAATCTTCCAAAACTGTGCAACGGTGATGAATGAAATGTATGAGTGTGTGTGTGTGTGTGTGTGTGTGTGTGTGTGTGTGTGTGTGTGTGTGTGTGTGTGTGTGTGTGTGTGTGTATGTGTGTGATACTTGCCAACCCTCCCGCATTTCTCCTGATTTCTGCTTCAGGCATTTCCCTCACATCTACAATGAGCATGTACATGTTAATCTACAGCTCCGGCGATCCACTAGCACCGGAGTCTCCACCTGCAGACGCAGCCATCCTCGACAACTACTGTAGCGTCACCTTGGATACGAGTCCAAACAACTCACAGACACACAGGCCAGGGCGCTGACAGGGCGCCCTTTGAGCATCAGATCTGACGACGCTGATTGGCTGAAATTATGTTTCGGCGGCGTAGTTTACAGATAGCAACAGTCAGCTTGTTGGCTGCTGCTGCTCCGGCTGAGGGCTCCTTTCTTAGCGCCCGGACGAGAGAGGGTAATGACACACGCTGCGGCCAGGCAGGAAACATGTGACTTATCACTAACTTTAGACAACGTAAAACAATTTTAAACGAGATTTTATTGTAGATTATACCTTTTACTGATACCAACGATAATTCATTAAACGATGATTCATTAAAAATTATTATTTTTTTTTTTTTTAAATATATTTTTTTATTTATTTTTAATTTTCAATGACAATCAAACATGTGGGAAGAGGGGGGGCGCCGCCCCTAGCGCCCCTATGGGCCGGCCGCCACTGCCCCCCCAGTTAACCTGTTAACCCCTGAGCCTGTTTTCCAGGTCTCGGGCTCCAACATGACATTCCCAGAACAAATGAATATCTTCCCGTCTGAAAGGGCTACATTAATAATCTGTGTTCTCAAAGTATTGATGAACCTGTGAGTTGGATGTAGAAAAGTCAGAATCAATATAGATGTTTATATTTTAAAGAAAATTTAGATTGAACGCAGTAAAAAAATAGTAAATTAGTGTCCGTCCAAAAAGAAAAAATGACTGATAGTGAAAACCAGCCTTGAGTGATGGGATAGACTACAAGCTTTAGGAATCCAAACTATAACATCTAATAAGCCCTGTATCAAGATTGATGGAAAGTGACCTTTGACCTTTTTAGAGAGGTTTAGCAACAACAAAAACACCTCTGGGGTCTTTGGGTGGATTTTTGGTGGATTGTGATGATTGACACCTCTTTTAAACCGCTAGAGCCAATAGAATCGAGGGGAGGTTCCTAAAGTCCATCTAAACATTACCTTTGAGGAGTGAGAGATATGCACACGCAGACCAGCAGGGGCAATCCGGCCTAACAGCTTCAATCTCTACATGTAAGGCAGCCCGTCCATTAACTGGCTGTTGAGTTCCAGCACTGACTGAAGCGCATACAGGTAGGTGCACACACACAAATTAGTTCATCCATTTTAATCTATTTCTTATTTCATTACATTTTTTTACAATTTAAAAAGTAATAATATTATTTTGTTTTATTATTTTTGAGGAATATAAACATTGGATTCATGCTTTTGACTCTTTAAAGCACACATGTCAAACTCGATCAGGATCCTTTCTAACTACTATTAGATCTGGCCCTCCGGTATATTGCACACACACCTTCTCTCCATCCTGAGGGTCTTCTCCGCTCAGAGCCAGAGCCCAAACATTGATGACCTTGCACCCAAGATGAGAGGCCAAGTATCTGAGCTAGCATCACAGAGCAGCACACTGAGTTCAAAGGATGCTTCCTTCAGCACTTTCTCTCAGGACAACAGGCCATGTTTGGTTTCTCTTTGAGGGGAATAGTTTTGTTGAAGCTGTTGTGGAGAAATGTACTCATAAGAAATGAGTCTGGAGAAGCTGCAGATAGAGCCATAAGAAATTAGTCTAAGCTGCAGATAGAGCCATAAGAAATGAGTCTGCAGATAGAGCCATAAGAAATGAGTCTAAGCTGCAGATAGAGCCATAAGAAATGAGTCTAAGCTGCAGATAGAACCATAAGAAATGAGTCTAAGCTGCAGATAGAGCCATAAGAAATGAGTCTGCAGATAGAGCCATAAGAAATGAGTCTAAGCTGCAGATAGAGCCATAAGAAATGAGTCTAAGCTGCAGATATAGCCATAAGAAATGAGTCTAAGCTGCAGATAGAGCCATAAGAAATGAGTCTGCAGATAGAGCCATAAGAAATGAGTCTAAGCTGCAGATAGAGCCATAAGAAATGAGTCTAAGCTGCAGATAGAGCCATAAGAAATTAGTCTAAGCTGGAGATAGAGCCATAAGAAATGAGTCTAAGCTGCAGATAGAGCCATAAGAAATGAGTCTAAGCTGCAGATAGAGCCATAAGAAATGAGTCTAAGCTGCAGATAGAGCCATAAGAAATGAGTCTAAGCTGCAGAGAGAGCCATAAGAAATGAGTCTAAGCTGCAGATAGAGCCATAAGAAATGAGTCTAAGCTGCAGAGAGAGCCATAAGAAATGAGTCTAAGCTGCAGAGAGAGCCATAAGAAATGAGTCTAAGCTGCAGATAGAGCCATAAGAAATGAGTCTAAGCTGCAGAGAGAGCCATAAGAAATGAGTCTAAGCTGCAGATAGAGCCATAAGAAATGAGTCTGCAGATAGAGCCATAAGAAATGAGTCTAAGCTGCAGATAGAGCCATAAGAAATGAGTCTAAGCTGCAGATAGAGCCATAAGAAATGAGTCTAAGCTGCAGATAGAGCCATAAGAAATGAGTCTAAGCTGCAGATAGAGCCATAAGAAATGAGTCTAAGCTGCAGAAAGAGCCATAAGAAATGAGTCTAAGCTGCATATAGAGCCATAAGAAATGAGTCTAAGCTGCAGATAGAGCCATAAGAAATGAGTCTAAGCTGCAGATAGAGCCATAAGAAATGAGTCTAAGCTGCAGATAGAGCCATAAGAAATGAGTCTAAGCTGCAGATAGAGCCATAAGAAATGAGTCTAAGCTGCAGAGAGAGCCATAAGAAATGAGTCTAAGCTGCAGATAGAGCCATAAGAAATGAGTCTAAGCTGCAGAGAGAGCCATAAGGAATGAGTCTAAGCTGCAGAGAGAGCCATAAGAAATGAGTCTAAGCTGCAGATAGAGCCATAAGAAATGAGTCTAAGCTGCAGATAGAGCCATAAGAAATGAGTCTAAGCTGCAGATAGAGCCATAAGAAATGAGTCTGCAGATAGAGCCATAAGAAATGAGTCTAAGCTGCAGATAGAGCCATAAGAAATGAGTCTAAGCTGCAGATAGAGCCATAAGAAATGAGTCTAAGCTGCAGATAGAGCCATAAGAAATTAGTCTAAGCTGCAGATAGAGCCATAAGAAATGAGTCTAAGCTGCAGAAAGAGCCATAAGAAATGAGTCTAAGCTGCATATAGAGCCATAAGAAATGAGTCTAAGCTGCAGATAGAGCCATAAGAAATGAGTCTAAGCTGCAGATAGAGCCATAAGAAATGAGTCTGCAGATAGAGCCATAAGAAATGAGTCTAAGCTGCAGATAGAGCCATAAGAAATTAGTCTAAGCTGCAGAAAGAGCCATAAGAAATGAGTCTAAGCTGCAGATAGAGCCATAAGAAATGAGTCTAAGCTGCAGATAGAGCCATAAGAAATGAGTCTAAGCTGCAGATAGAGCCATAAGAAATTAGTCTAAGCTGCAGATAGAGCCATAAGAAATTAGTCTAAGCTGCAGATAGAGCCATAAGAAATGAGTGTGCAGATAGAGCCATAAGAAATGAGTCTAAGCTGCAGATAGAGCCATAAGAAATGACTCTGGAGAAGCTACAGATAGAGCCATAAGAAATGAGTCTAAGCTGCAGATAGAGCCATAAGAAATGAGTCTAAGCTGCAGAGAGAGCCATAAGAAATGAGTCTAAGCTGCAGATAGAGCCATAAGAAATGAGTCTAAGCTGCAGAGAGAGCCATAAGAAATGAGTCTAAGCTGCAGATAGAGCCATAAGAAATGAGTCTAAGCTGCAGATAGAGCCATAAGAAATGAGTCTAAGCTGCAGAGAGAGCCATAAGAAATGAGTCTAAGCTGCAGATAGAGCCATAAGAAATGAGTCTAAGCTGCAGATAGAGCCATAAGAAATGAGTCTAAGCTGCAGATAGAGCCATAAGAAATGAGTCTAAGCTGGAGATAGAGCCATAAGAAATGAGTCTAAGCTGCAGATAGAGCCATAAGAAATGAGTCTAAGCTGCAGATAGAGCCATAATAAATGAGTCTAAGCTGCAGATAGAACCATAAGAAATGAGTCTAAGCTGCAGATAGAGCCATAAGAAATTAGTCTAAGCTGCAGATAGAGCCATAAGAACTGAGTCTAAGCTGCAGATAGAGCCATAAGAAATGAGTCTAAGCTGCAGAGAGAGCCATAAGAAATTAGTCTAAGCTGCAGATACAGCCATAAGAAATGAGTCTAAGCTGCAGAAAGAGCCATAAAAAATGAGTCTAAGCTGCAGATAGAGCCATAAGAAATGAGTCTAAGCTGCAGAGAGAGCCATAAGAAATTAGTCTAAGCTGCAGATACAGCCATAAGAACTGAGTCTAAGCTGCAGATAGAGCCATAAGAAATGAGTCTAAGCTGCAGAGAGAGCCATAAGAAATTAGTCTAAGCTGCAGATACAGCCATAAGAAATGAGTCTAAGCTGCAGAAAGAGCCATAAAAAATGAGTCTAAGCTGCAGAGAGAGCCATAAGAAATGAGTCTAAGCTGCAGATAGAGCCATAAGAAATGAGTCTAAGCTGCAGATAGAGCCATAAGAAATGAGTCTAAGCTGCAGATAGAGCCATAAGAAACGAGTCTAAGCTGCAGATAGAGCCATAAGAAATGAGTCTAAGCTGCAGATAGAGCCATAAGAAATGAGTCTAAGCTGCAGATAGAGCCATAAGAAATGAGTCTAAGCTGCAGATAGAGCCATAAGAAATGAGTCTAATCTGCAGATAGAGCCATAAGAAATGAGTCTAAGCTGCAGATAGAGCCATAAGAAATGAGTCTAAGCTGCAGATAGAGCCATAAGAAATGAGTCTAAGCTGCAGATAGAGCCGTAAGAAATGAGTCTAAGCTGCAGATAGAGCCATAAGAAATGAATTTAGTTTTTCTTAGACACAAAAATAAATATACAAATGCATTCCCCCTCCTTTAATAAAATGAGTACAAAAGTAAATAAATAGAAAGATTTATAAAAGTAATAAATATAATACGGTTAAAAGGCATTACTTAAAAAAAGATGTCATATTAAAATAAATACCCTTCATTAAGATGTCAATACCTTTTTCATGATCAACAATTGGTTTCTGGTCGTTGTAATTCATTAATAATTCATTAGTAAATATATATATATTTTAATGATGGTAAAAATACATTTATCGTTTTCTGTATAGGATTTATTTTATTTGACACAATTAGAAATCTTCAAATGTATACACCTTTATTTAGATAATAATACTTTCTTAATGGTCAACAATTGGTTAATATTCTGTATATATATATATATGATTAATTTAAAGACAATGCATATATATGAATGTAATTGTATGCTCTGATAAAGTAAGTAAAGTTAATCGAATGTTTAACGATGGTGATAATAAAGTTGGTTACAGGTGATGTGATATGTTAATAGTCATTGTCCTACCTGGGTGCAGAATCAGATTTGATCCACTTCTTCTTCTTTGGTTGCATGAAAGCCATGAATCATCGTATCATCATCTCCACTTCATCACTCGTCATCCTCACAGCCTCGCTCTGCAGTGAGTCGTTTCTCCCACAGTCCCTGAACGCAGCAGAGACAGAGGGACGAGGACAATGAGACCAATGTGCTGCGACCTCACCCCGACCGGACACTTCAGGACAGAGAGGATGGGGGAGGGGGGGGGGTCACACTTTGACACAGAGACTTTTAACCGCCTTGAGAACGAGGCCAGAGTCCAGTCTCTCTCAAGCTTCCATAGAGACACGAGTGCTTTCCTTTCTCAGTGTGTTCTATCAGTGTGTTCACCATCCCTGACGGTTTCTTATGGCCTTACATCCACAATTATTCACTGCAGTTCCTCCAGATCTATCTCATTCATCGAGGACACGCCCTGCCTGAACAAAGCCTCCCTGTGAGCCCGTGGCTCGGCGTCCTGAAGTTTACTCCGGGTGAAACACGACTTATGCACCAGCTCAGAAACCATCACACTGCTGTGACCAAGTGTCCATACTATGCTCAAACTATAGAGTGTATGAAATATGGACATTGTCTCCATGATGTTAGACACAAGTCTCTGAGGAGCCTTTGTGAGGAGCCTTTGTGAGGTCAAAGAGCCGCCAGCTGTCTGAATGCGCGAAGCGGCGGGAGGTCTGGAGACCTGAGGCAGTAACCAGCCTGTAAACATGAAGTATCTGCTGCTGCTCGCAGCATGTATGAACATATAGAGTCTTTCTCAATGAGAGACCCCTCAGTTAATGACAGAGACCCCTCAGTTAATGAGAGAGACCCCTCAGTTAATGAGAGACCCCTCAGTTAATGACAGAGACCCCTCAGTTAATGAGAGACCCCTCAGTTAATGAGAGAGACCCCTCAGTTAATGAGAGACCCCTCAGTTAATGAGAGAGACCCCTCAGTTAATGACAGACCCCTCAGTTAATGAGAGAGACCCCTCAGTTAATGAGAGAGACCCCTCAGTTAATGAGAGACCCCTCAGTTAATGAGAGAGACCCCTCAGTTAATGACAGACCCCTCAGTTAATGAGAGAGACCCCTCAGTTAATGAGAGAGACCCCTCAGTTAATGAGAGAGACCCCTCAGTTAATGAGAGACCCCTCAGTTAATGACAGAGACCCCTCAGTTAATGAGAGACCCCTCAGTTAATGACAGAGACCCCTCAGTTAATGAGAGACCCCTCAGTTAATGAGAGACCCCTCAGTTAATGAGAGACCCCTCAGTTAATGAGAGAGACCCCTCAGTTAATGACAGACCCCTCAGTTAATGAGAGAGACCCCTCAGTTAATGAGAGAGACCCCTCAGTTAATGAGAGAGACCCCTCAGTTAATGACAGACCCCTCAGTTAATGAGAGAGACCCCTCAGTTAATGACAGACCCCTCAGTTAATGAGAGAGACCCCTCAGTTAATGAGAGAGACCCCTCAGTTAATGAGAGACCCCTCAGTTAATGAGAGAGACCCCTCAGTTAATGACAGACCCCTCAGTTAATGAGAGAGACCCCTCAGTTAATGAGAGAGACCCCTCAGTTAATGAGAGACCCCTCAGTTAATGAGAGAGACCCCTCAGTTAATGACAGACCCCTCAGTTAATGAGAGAGACCCCTCAGTTAATGACAGACCCCTCAGTTAATGAGAGACCCCTCAGTTAATGAGAGAGACCCCTCAGTTAATGAGAGACCCCTCAGTTATAGAGAGACCCCTCAGTTAATGAGAGACCCCTCAGTTAATGAGAGAGACCCCTCAGTTAATGAGAGACCCCTCAGTTAATGAGAGAGACCCCTCAGTTAATGACAGACCCCTCAGTTAATGAGAGAGACCCCTCAGTTAATGACAGACCCCTCAGTTAATGAGAGAGACCCCTCAGTTAATGAGAGAGACCCCTCAGTTAATGAGAGACCCCTCAGTTAATGAGAGAGACCCCTCAGTTAATGAGAGACCCCTCAGTTAATGAGAGAGACCCCTCAGTTAATGACAGACCCCTCAGTTAATGAGAGAGACCCCTCAGTTAATGAGAGAGACCCCTCAGTTAATGACAGACCCCTCAGTTAATGAGAGACCCCTCAGTTAATGAGAGAGACCCCTCAGTTAATGAGAGAGACCCCTCAGTTAATGAGAGACCCCTCAGTTAATGACAGACCCCTCAGTTAATGAGAGAGACCCCTCAGTTAATGACAGACCCCTCAGTTAATGAGAGAGACCCCTCAGTTAATGACAGAGACCCCTCAGTTAATGAGAGACCCCTCAGTTAATGACAGAGACCCCTCAGTTAATGAGAGACCCCTCAGTTAATGAGAGACCCCTCAGTTAATGAGAGAGACCCCTCAGTTAATGACAGAGACCCCTCAGTTAATGAGAGACCCCTCAGTTAATGAGAGAGACCCCTCAGTTAATGAGAGAGACCCTCAGTTAATGAGAGAGACCCCTCAGTTAATGAGAGAGACCCTCAGTTAATGAGAGACCCCTCAGTTAATGAGAGACCCCTCAGTTAATGAGAGAGACCCCTCAGTTAATGAGAGAGACCCCTCAGTTAATGAGAGACCCCTCAGTTAATGACAGAGACCCCTCAGTTAATGAGAGACCCCTCAGTTAATGAGAGAGACCCCTCAGTTAATGAGAGAGACCCCTCAGTTAATGACAGAGACCCTCAGTTAATGAGAGAGACCCCTCAGTTAATGAGAGAGACCGCTCAGTTAATGAGAGAGACCCCTCAGTTAATGAGAGAGACCCTCAGTTAATGAGAGACCCCTCAGTTAATGAGAGACCCTCAGTTAATGAGAGACCCCTCAGTTAATGAGAGACCCCTCAGTTAATGAGAGACCCCTCAGTTAATGACAGAGACCCTCAGTTAATGAAAGAGACCCCTCAGTTAATGAGAGACCCCTCAGTTAATGAGAGACCCCTCAGTTAATGAGAGAGACCCCTCAGTTAATGAGAGACCCCTCAGTTAATGACAGAGACCCCTCAGTTAATGAGAGACCCCTCAGTTAATGATAGAGACCCCTCAGTTAATGAGAGAGACCCCTCAGTTAATGAGAGACCCCTCAGTTAATGACAGAGACCCCTCAGTTAATGAGAGACCCCTCAGTTAATGAGAGAGACCCCTCAGTTAATGACAGAGACCCTCAGTTAATGAGAGACCCCTCAGTTAATGACAGAGACCCCTCAGTTAATGAGAGAGACCCCTCAGTTAATGAGAGACCCCTCAGTTAATGAGAGACCCCTCAGTTAATGACAGAGACCCCTCAGTTAATGAGAGACCCCTCAGTTAATGATAGAGACCCCTCAGTTAATGAGAGACCCCTCAGTTAATGACAGAGACCCCTCAGTTAATGAGAGACCCCTCAGTTAATGAGAGAGACCCCTCAGTTAATGAGAGACCCCTCAGTTAATGACAGAGACCCCTCAGTTAATGAGAGAGACCCCTCAGTTAATGAGGGGTGGGGAGTGGACCTCACCTCCTCTAGGAGGGTCCTCACCTCCTCTAGTGGGGAAGATTTTTTTTTAAATATTGAAGTTGAAAGCATCAATCTGGTGCACTTTGAGAGCAACATGAAGAGATCTATGGATATACAGTATCTCTCAACATCCAGATGAAACAGAACTGAAAACAGATTTTCTATTTCTTTATAGACATTTTACAAATCACTCCTTTCAAAACAAACCGTTTGAGACACTCTGAGATAACTAGACTAAAGTGAACTATCTAAACACTGAGAGTCCTTTACTTCACCTGAGCTGAGGTTACCTGAGACTCTCCATCTGACAGGAGAGAGTTCTCCCTCCACCTTGTTGTTGAAAAAGCTCCTTATATCCGTTAGCTTGGCTAGCTAGCACCAGATGCTAACCACAACGATCTCCGGTAGATACCCACCAGTGCGCTCTCTCTCTCTCTCTCTCTCTCTCTCGCTCGCTTGCGCACGCACACAAAATGGCTCGTGCCACACACACAGAGCAGAGCTTGAATGAAACACAGAGACCAGAGAAGCTACTTGTACTCACGAGGCCTATTATGTGCAGAATCCCTCTCGCTTTCAGCTGGTTTTGATTGAGTAACACGTGGACGTTTAAGGACTAAAAAACTATCCATTTGTCACTTTGCTGTTAGCAAATAATTTGGGGCTCTAGCTAACAGGAAGTCACTCAAGTGTCACAAAGTAATTTAGCCTATGGGTAGGTCAAAAATCGAATGGGTGCTGGCCATTGGCCTAATCATATCACCTGTGTTGGCTTTATGTTTTTGGTCAAACATTTATTTGTTTCACATTTGCATTGATGTAATCAATACTTTTTCTGATTTAATTTAATAAAAATAATAATAATTTAAAAAAAACAAAAACAAAAACACATTTCTTGGGGGTGCTTAGGGGGGGCTTTGGCAATCTTGGGGGGTGCTTAGAGGATGTTCCCTGAGAGATTGTAAAATCTCAATGAAGATCAGACTTAGTACATTTGTTAATAATTACATACAACACATGGAATTTTTGTGTGTGTGTGTGTGTGTGTGTGTGTTCCAAGTGAATCTGCGGCCCCCTGGTGGCCAGTACATGCATTGTGTGGCCCCCTCCACCATCCAAGTTGCCCATCCCTGCTCTACATGTAAGATTTCACAACCAGAGGTCCTTCATTTGACTGATATCATGTAGATGGAGGACCTTGTCTCTCCGGTGGAAGCTTTAGGAATAAATGATTTAAAAAGAGTTCATAAAGTTAATCACCACGACACCTGGTCACTGTAGAAAGCCTTTACATGTAATACATGCTACTGACACTTTCAGACTGCGATGCAAATATGAATATTTATTAATGTTTGTGTTCGGGCGGCAGACAGCCTATCCGTTTTTAAGAGTGCGCTTAAGACCTTCCTTTTGATAAAGCTTATAGTTAGGGCTGATTAGATTCAGCCCCTAGTTTTGCTGATATAGGCTTAGTTTGTCGGGGGACATCTTACTTCTTCCTTCTCGCTGTCTGTACCTGTGTACTCTGTGTACTCTGTGTACTCCCATGTTCCCATTAACCCAGCTTCCCCACATCTCTTTCTCTGTGGTGTCTATATACGCTGGGATCCGGAGTCATGGATGATCCTGCGGTCCTGTGTCCTGCATCGCGAGCCCTGGATCTTGAGTCGTGGCTGTGGTCCTGGATCATAGGTCCTGGATCTTGAGTCGTGGCTGTGGTCCTGGATCATAGGTCCTGGATCTTGAGTTGTGGCTGTGGTCCTGGATCATAGGTCCTGGATCTTGAGTTGTGGCTGTGGTCCTGGATCATAGGTCCTGGATCTTGAGTCGTGGCTGTGGTCCTGGATCATAGGTCCTGGATCTTGAGTTGTGGCTGTGGTCCTGGATCATAGGTCCTGGATCTTGAGTCGTGGCTGTGGTCCTGGATCATAGGTCCTGGATGGATATCCTCGTGGATTCATCTTCCTATTATACACACATGCATTTCCAAACATTTGGACTACCTATGTTGCAAATGTATTATCTTTTCAATTTACACACGGCATCTATTGCACGACTGTCCGTCCTGGGAGAGGGACCCCTCCTCTGTTGCTCTCCCTGAGGTTTCTCCATGTTCCCTTTAAACTGCGGTGTTCATCTTTCTAATGAACACACATCTGTTGCACGTCTGTCCGTCTGGAGAGCGCGCCTCTCTTTTATTATATTCATTTATTTTGTCTTCCTGTATTTTTCCGAGAGGTTTAATATATTGTAATCATCGTACCTTTCTTACCTCCTTGTGTCCCTTGAACTGTTATAGTGGTCCTTTGTGCTGCCTGTCTGCAAACAGTTTTTGTTTTTAGAAGTTTAACCTCCGCTGTAAAAAGTCAATTGTTAAAAAAGATACTCAGAACTTTCTTTTCTTTTTCATTTATTTTATCAACAACAACAAGTCACCAGAAAAATAAAATCACACTGAGCTGAACCCAAACTGATACGACTGGTCCCGGATAAACTCAAACACATAAATATATCATCAGGCCAACTGACCAAACATTAAAGGAACAGTTTGACAGATCTCTGGTGGAATCCTCCAGCTCTGTCTTTAAGGCTAACCTGCTAACACCCATCTGAGCATCCTCCAGCTCTGTCTTTAAGGCTAACCTGCTAACACCCATCTGAGCATCCTCCAGCTCTGTCTTTAAGGCTAACCTGCTAACACCCGTCTGAGCAGCCTCCAGCTCTGTCTTTAAGGCTAACCTGCTAACACCCATCTGAGCATCCTCCAGAGCTCTGTCTTTAAGGCTAACCTGCTAACACCCATCTGAGCATCCTCCAGAGCTCTGTCTTTAAGGCTAACCTGCTAACACCCATCTGAGCAGCCTCCAGCTCTGTCTTTAAGGCTAACCTGCTAACACCCATCTGAGCATCCTCCAGAGCTCTGTCTTTAAGGCTAACCTGCTAACACCCATCTGAGCATCCTCCAGAGCTCTGTCTTTAAGGCTAACCTGCTAACACCCATCTGAGCATCCTCCAGAGCTCTGTCTTTAAGGCTAACCTGCTAACACCCATCTGAGCATCCTCCAGCTCTGTCTTTAAGGCTAACCTGCTAACACCCATCTGAGCATCCTCCAGAGCTCTGTCTTTAAGGCTAACCTGCTAACACCCATCTGAGCATCCTCCAGAGCTCTGTCTTTAAGGCTAACCTGCTAACACCCCATCTGAGCATCCTCCAGAGCTCTGTCTTTAAGGCTAACCTGCTAACACCCATCTGAGCATCCTCCAGAGCTCTGTCTTTAAGGCTAACCTGCTAACACCCATCTGAGCATCCTCCAGAGCTCTGTCTTTAAGGCTAACCTGCTAACACCCATCTGAGCAGCCTCCAGCTCTGTCTTTAAGGCTAACCTGCTAACACCCATCTGAGCAGCCTTCACTGTTTGGGAGAAAGGAACACTTAGCAGGAAGGTCTGCATAGCTAACCATATACATCACCATCATCATCATCATCATCATCACCATCATCATCACCATCATCATCATCATCATCACCATCATCATCATCATCACCATCATCATCATCACCATCATCATCATCATCATCATCATCATCACCATCATCATCATCATCATCATCATCACCATCATCATCACCATCATCACCATCTATATCTGTTGTTCTACAGTCACACAGAGCTTCACTGGTAACACCTGAAGTGGGGGCACATCAACATTGTAATTGCCTCTCAGTGAAAGTGTGTGTGAACTCCATCAGAGATAAACTCCTCCTGTTTCTCTAACTGCTCTGATCCACTGTCACACACACCTTCCCTGGTAATATCTTCACTTCACCCACAGTGTAAACGTATGGAAACATCCTCTCAGTGAAAGTGTGTGTGAAGGTGTGTATGTGTGTGTTCGTGTCAGGATCAGAGAACGACAGCTTTCCTCTGTCCCAGTCCAGACTCACTCTGACCCTCTGGAGCTCCTTCTGCAGGAGGAGAGGAGTTTCTGGAGCTGATGGTGACCATGCTGAGTAGTCACCTTCATTACACTGTATGCTCCATAATCCAGACCCTATGTATCCTTTCCTGTCGACAGACTCTGCTAACACACCCAGTTCCCAGTGTGTACTGTCTCTAACCTGGACCTCCCAGCTGTGAGTCCCTGAGTCAAAGCCCTCAGAGCCCAGGACAGAGAAGTAGAAACCAAACTAGTGATAATAAAACCTCTCTGGAATATCAGGACGTTTCTGTTCCTCCTCTTCCTCCTCTTCCTCCTCCTCTTCCTCCTCTCCCTCCTCTTCCTCCTCTCCCTCCTCTCCCTCCTCTTCCTCCTCTCCCTCCTCTCCCTCCTCTTCCTCCTCCTCTCCCTCCTCTTCCTCCTCTCCCTCCTCTCCCTCCTCTTCCTCCTCTTCCTCCTCTTCCTCCTCTCCTCCTGCTCTCACTCTGGTCAGATCTTCAGACAGGATGAGGTCTGGACCAGCAGTGTTTGGGTCCAGGATCACAGGATGGTAGGACACCATGTCCTTCATCTTGCTCCAGATGTTGAAGCTGAGGTTGCCCAGGTGTTTGGCCTGGTCTATCAGAGCTCCTGAGGGCAGCTGTGGAGCCTCCAGCAGGGGGCGCTGCAGCCTCTCCACTGCAGCCTTGTAGTTGTGCAGGAAGGAGACGTCTTCAGCTCTCAGCTCCTCCTCTGTGGCTCTGACTGTGTGAGAAAGAGCTGCTATCTCTCTGCTCACAGCCTCCATCTCCTCCTCCATCACCCTCCTCTTCTGCTCCTCTTCCTCCCTCAGTGCAGCCATCCTGGCCTCCTCTTCCTCTTTTAGAAACTTGTGAAGCTTCTTAAACTGCTCCTTAATCTGCGTCTCTGTGCGTCGGGCCTGGAACTTCAGGTGTCCTGCTGTTTGATCAAACTTCACTTTAACTTCTTCAAAGGTCTCTAACTTCTCCTTTAAGGGCTGCAGAGTTTCCTGAAGCTCCTTCTTGTGTTGTCGAGCAGCTTCATCGATTGGTCTGAATCTGTGGTCGCTGTGTTTCTCTGAATCTCTGCAGACGACACACACTGGCTGCAGATGGTCCAGACAGAAGAGTTTGAGTTTCTCAGAGTGCAGAGTGCAGAGAGCCTCTGGAGGTCTCTGACCTCTCTCCTGTAGGAAACTCTCACACAGGTTCTTTAACACCAGGTTACAGAGAGGTTTTCCTCTTGCAGATCTTCTCTGACAGACTGGACACTCTCGTGTTGGTTTCTCTCTAAACCAGTTCTTCAGACAGGCTTTGCAGAAGCTGTGGCTGCAGGACAGAACCACAGGGTCTCTAAAGACGTCCTGACAGACCGGACAGCAGAGATCTTCCTCTAATCTGGAAGCCATGTTGTCTGTGAGTGAAGCAGTGAACTGAGCAGCAGCCGCTCCCTGTTCCCTGAGACTTACTTTCACTTTGAGTCTTTGTTCTGGTCAAACTCTCAGCGTGTGGATTCAGCAGCTGCTCCAAGTGGACGGTGTTCCAGTATTCCCTCCTGTGGACGTCCTCTCAGTGGAAGAGGTGTGTTTGGTGTGAAGTTGAATCTTACCGTCCGTGTGTGTGTGTGTGTGTGTGTGTGTCGTCTCAGCGAGGCAGAATAACAGCCTGTTTCCTGGTTAGTCACATGCGAGTCAGGTGATAGGTGGAGCTTCATCATGAGAGTTTATCAGCTTGAGTTTCATTCAAAAAGCACGAGTCATGTGTGTTTCCTCATTACATCGTGGAAGGCAAGTTTATTTATATAGCACTTTTCAACACAATGCAATTCAAAGTGCTTTACAAAATGAAAGACATTAAGAAATAGTGCAGCAGAAACATAATAGTGTCTCTACTTTAAAGAGTCCTCTCCTGCTGATGTTCAGGTGTATATCAGTATGTAGTGGCTCTACTTTAAAGAGTCCTCTCCTGCTGATGTTTAGGTGTATATCAGTATGTAGTGTCTCTACTTTAAAGAGTCCTCTCTTGCTGATGTTCAGGTGTATATCAGTATGTAGTGTCTCTACTTTAAAGAGTCCTCTCCTGCTGATGTTCAGGTGTATATCAGTATGTAGTGTCTGTACTTTAAAGAGTCCTCTCCTGCTGATGTTCAGGTGTATATCAGTATGTAGTGTCTCTACTTTAAAGAGTCCTCTCCTGCTGATGTTCAGGTGTATATCAGTATGTAGTGTCTGTACTTTAAAGAGTCCTCTCCTGCTGATGTTCAGGTGTATATCAGTATGTAGTGTCTGTACTTTAAAGAGTCCTCTCCTGCTGATGTTCAGGTGTATATCAGTATGTAGTGTCTGTACTTTAAAGAGTCCTCTCTTGCTGATGTTCAGGTGTATATCAGTATGTAGTGTCTCTACTTTAAAGAGTCCTCTCCTGCTGGTGTTCAGGTGTATATCAGTATGTAGTGTCTCTACTTTAAAGAGTCCTCTCCTGCTGATGTTCAGGTGTATATCAGTATGTAGTGTCTCTACTTTAAAGAGTCCTCTCCTGCTGGTGTTCAGGTTCATTGCAGACCATTCACATGCACTAAAACCTACTGCAGGGGAAGAACACCTACAAAGCAGAAATCAATGGAGCATCTCTGAAGCTTTATCGAACCAGGTGTTTCACATTGATTTTCAGAAACTCTTCTACAAAACGAGAAAATACATTTTACATAAACAACAGACGTAAAACCGCAAATTAACATTTAACAATCAAATCAAATCTCTATAAACAGTATTGATTATTAATCAATTAAATATTTGTATTTGAAACCGTAACGTACATTTAAAACAAAGCTTCAGTTTTGCAAATATAACAGTGTATTAAAAGTACAGGCACTCAGACCCGGCGGCAGACATACGTCTCTGGGCGGGCATTTGATTTACCAGGGCGGGGGCGGGCCCACCCCGAAACTTACATTTCCCGGGAAATCTCGAGATTTGTCAAGGGGGGGGGGTTAGGCTGCCATAAGGCTGTTGACGGTCTTATTATAGGCTACATCCATTGGTTGGTTTTGTGGCACATTTGTAACGCTGTGCCAACTTGGGCAAGCACACAGGGTGGAGAGGTGGAGTGAGGTTGAGCGATGGAGAGAGAGAGAGATTGAGCGAGGCAGAGAGCGTGTGCAGCGGTCTGCTTGCGCACAGAGCAGGAGTTTGTGAGAGAGCCGGCTTGAGAGTCCATTTCTCTTCAAAATAGAATTGATTGCCAGCCTCCCTTGTCCCTGGCTGGCTGGCTAGCTCGTTGGTAACGTAACTAATGTCTTCTAATGTGCCTGCATCTGGCGCTGAGTTGCCATATTCCTTTCAAGTGTATAAGTGTGAACCACTTCCTGATATCCATTGTTGCAGATAAATATAAATGATAATAGCCAAACTAACCTAGCAAGAGTAAACTGACAGGCTGCTCTGCCGCATCTCACTCAAGACCCCACACGACTCAACCCAGCGAAAAAAACAGTCTCGCGCGCAGCCTTTCATTCAGAATTTCATAGCAAAATAAAAAAATGATATTAAACTAATCTTTCAACATAGTTTAAAACGGCTCCAGAGTATTTGTGTTGTGTAATCTCTGGTCGGGCTAACCCATACAGTGGGGGGGCTCAAGTCAGTATTTGCAATGTAATTACAGACACGCTCCCTTTGACAGTGAAACGCCACGCGTGAGGTTTAGATTATTTCCCGTCTCAATCCAAATTGAACTGTATGAAATAAAAAGGCTCTTTTGTCTTGTAGTAAATAAAAGGGCGACCTGGAGCCAATCCTGCAACTTCCCCACAGGTGAAAGAGTTGACCTGCTGAAAGCCCAACCCCTGCAGGGGGTCTGGGGGGATTCTTCACGAGGAGATCTTTTGAAATACTAACATAAAATACACATTCTGGTACTCTCTTGAGAAGAGAAATAAATACATCTATTACTACACGACATATTTAAAAAAATGAATGTCATTTTAGTTTGTTGTTACTTTGTTCTGAAAGCTGAACCTGCTGCTCCTCACAGAGAGAAGAGGGAAGAGGCTGTGAGTGACTTTACATTGTGGATAAGGGGGGATAGCCCCCATTGTTCTGCGTGTCAAAATGAAAGACAGCCCACACACCTATCATCAAACCGTGGGGTCTGATTTCATTACGTGTTGATTTCTATCAACACCTAATGTTGTATCGACGCATAGAGATGTACTACAGCAAAAGTATTCTCCGTGGGGACTTCCTGCAACAACACCACGTCGTTATCGTGATTCTGATTGGCCAGAAGACATTATCAAAGATGTTCTATCGAGAAGACGATCACTACGTGACAAAAGTTTTCAAACCGTTTCTCGTCTTCGGTAAATGTACTGCTGTCTGTGCCATTTACTCTGCGCGAGTTGGCGGACTTTATTTTGCTTACTTTAAAATCATTTTTCATGGTGGGGATAAGCCATTTATTGGTATGGCTATAGCCTACCCCAGTATACCCTGGCACCGCCACTGAACATAATAATAAAACAATTAAAATGTTGTATTCAGCCCTGATTAAAACAGCGGGCCCAAATCCTGGATGGGCGGGCCTGGCCCCATGGGGCCCGCCCATGACGCCGGGTCTGCAGGCACTAACCCCTCTACGTCACACTGAATATCCTTTGTCATTGTCCATTGAATCTTTCCTTGAAGTTCAACCACATTCTGTCTCCAGGCTTCTTCATTTGTGTTCATCTCAAAATCAGCTAGATGTCAGAAAAGCACTATTCCTAGCCAAATACTATCATTCAAGACCTACTAGTTGTGTAATGAGTTGAACGGATCTTTGTCAAGACCAACTGTCTTTACTTCACGCAGATAAGTGTGCTGCCCTGTCACTCACTGTCACGTGAGTAGAAAGCAGCCATCGTTAGTGTTATTAGGATCACCGGTTTCACACCTGCACTTCACAAAAGCTCCAGTAGAGAGCGCTCTCTACATGTTAAACATCTGATCTGCAGACTTTCACGCTCGACCAAAGGAGCAGGAATACAGGGTTCCCATAAAAGAGTACACGTAGAAGTACTCAGATATTGTACTTGAGTAAAAGTAGAAGTACTCAGATCTTGTGTTTGAGTAAAAGTAGAAGTACTCAGATCTTGTACTTGAGTAAAAGTAGAAGTACACAGATCTTGTACTTGAGTAAAAGTAGAAGTACTCAGGTCTTGTACTTGAGTAAAAGTAGAAGTACTCAGATCTTGTGTGTGAGTAAAAGTAGAAGTACTCAGATCTTGTACTTGAGTAAAAGTAGAAGTACTCAGATCTTGTGTGTGAGTAAAAGTAGAAGTACTCAGATCTTGTACTTGAGTAAAAGTAGAAGTACTCCGATATTGTACTTGAGTAAAAGTAGAAGTACTCAGATCTTGTGTTTGAGTAAAAGTAGAAGTACTCAGATCTTGTACTTGAGTAAAAGTAGAAGTACACAGATCTTGTACTTGAGTAAAAGTAGAAGTACTCAGGTCTTGTACTTGAGTAAAAGTAGAAGTACTCAGATCTTGTGTGTGAGTAAAAGTAGAAGTACTCAGATCTTGTACTTGAGTAAAAGTAGAAGTACTCAGGTCTTGTACTTGAGTAAAAGTAGAAGTACCAGAGTGTAGGAATACTCTGTTACAGTAAAAGTATTCAAAATGTTCCTCAAGTGAAAGACAGTGAAAGTAGTCGTTGTGCAGATTGGTCCATTTCAGAATAATATCTATGATATGTTTTATAATGATTGATCATGAAAGTGTTCTCAAAGCTGGTGAAGGTGCAGCTAGTCTGAATGGCTTTGTAGACTGCAGGGTAGCTGGTGAAGGTGCAGCTAGTCTGAATGGCTTTGTAGACTGCAGGGTAGCTGGTGAAGGTGCAGCTAGTCTGAATGGCTTTGTAGACTGCAGGGTAGCTGGTGAAGGTGCAGCTAGTCTGAAGTACTTTGTAGACTGCAGGGTAGCTGGTGAAGGTGCAGCTAGTCTGAATGGCTTTGTAGACTGCAGGGTAGCTGGTGAAGGTGCAGCTAGTCTGAATGGCTTTGTAGACTGCAGGGTAGCTGGTGAAGGTGCAGCTAGTCTGAATGGCTTTGTAGACTGCAGGGTAGCTGGTGAAGGAGCAGCTAGTCTGAATGGCTTTGTAGACTGCAGGGTAGCTGGTGAAGGTGCAGCTAGTTTGAATGGCTTTGTAGACTGCAGGGTAGCTGGTGAAGGTGCAGCTAGTCTGAATGGCTTTGTTGACTGCAGGGTAGCTGGTGAAGGTGCAGCTAGTCTGAATGGCTTTGTAGACTGCAGGGTAGCTGGTGAAGGTGCAGCTAGTCTGAATGGCTTTGTAGACTGCAGGGTAGCTGGTGAAGGTGCAGCTAGTCTGAATGGCTTTGTTGACTGCAGGGTAGCTGGTGAAGGTGCAGCTAGTCTGAATGGCTTTGTAGACTGCAGGGTAGCTGGTGAAGGTGCAGCTAGTCTGAATGGCTTTGTAGACTGCAGGGTAGCTGGTGAAGGTGCAGCTAGTCTGAATGGCTTTGTAGACTGCAGGGTAGCTGGTGAAGGTGCAGCTAGTCTGAATGGCTTTGTAGACTGCAGGGTAGCTGGTGAAGGTGCAGCTAGTCTGAATGGCTTTGTAGACTGCAGGGTAGCTGGTGAAGGTGCAGCTAGTCTGAATGGCTTTTGTTGTGGCAGATATCCCTGCTCCGCGCCGATCCTATATGAGTGTGCTTTAAAAGAAGGAAAACTCAAAACAACCAGGATGAGGGTTAAACAATAATCTGTTTTAATGATAAACGGTAAGAATACATTACACTTTCAAAGGAGTGGACCCCACCCCCTGCTCTGGTCCAAATGCCGGGAGAACCTTTCATCTCATGTTGACGGCAGGAGCAAAAGAGAAAGAACTAAAAGATAGAATAGGCTTACATGCAGAAAATAAACCAGGAGGAGCTGTGGTCATAGCAAATCAGCGCGAGCCAGCAGAGGACCGGAAACAAGAGTCTCATATTACTGCAGCTTTCATCCACACACACCCCCTTTCTGCACATTCCAGAGACTTGAGTTGTGTCTAAAGAATATCCCCTTGTTCACAAAGATACACTTATTAATACTCTCATATTTCCAGCTTCTGGTTACACAGACTGCTTATTATGAATACAAAGTAATTAAACACACACATATACTATTCAAGATATGTAGACTTCCCTGAAACATGACATACTGGAGATCTTAAGCAGAAGGTACTCTCATCCAACTAGCCCACTGTCCTGCCTAACTACCCCTCCCCCACAGAGCAATAAAACCTGTTTACTCTAAGCACCCCAGAATGTTTGGAGCAATTTCAGTCCTCACATTTATGAAAGGATAAAACAGAGAAATCAATACAAAACACAAACACAGGTATTGTTTGAACAGTATTCACTTAACTGCTACTATTGATAATTACCAGAGAAACTCCAGGGGCCTCTTTCAATATCTGGAAATTGCAACAAGACTTTCTGCCATTTCAAATGTAACACACTTCCCAAATATCAGATGATAATAATCTTCAAGGTGCAGCTAGTTTGAATGGCTTTGTATACTGCAGGGTAGCTGGTGAAGGTGCAGCTAGTCTGAATGGCTTTGTAGACGGCAGGGTAGCTGGTGAAGGTGCAGCTAGTCTGAATGGCTTTGTAGACTGCAGGGTAGCTGGTGAAGGTGCAGCTAGTCTGAATGGCTTTGTAGACTGCAGGGTAGCTGGTGAAGGTGCAGCTAGTCTGAATGGCTTTGTAGACTGCAGGGTAGCTGGTGAAGGTGCAGCTAGTCTGAATGGCTTTGTAGACTGCAGGGTAGCTGGTGAAGGTGCAGCTAGTCTGAATGGCTTTGTAGACTGCAGGGTAGCTGGTGAAGGTGCAGCTAGTCTGAATGGCTTTGTATACTGCAGGGTAGCTGGTGAAGGCGCAGCTAGCTTGTAGTACTGATACCGTCCACTAGACTAGACTACGTTGCGAGCTGCGTACATTTCATTCGGCAGCCAAATACCGCGAAATAATCTGTGACGCGTTCCCGGGGAAACCCTCACAAGAAACACCGGCTGTTGTTTTGCCTGCTGTGACGTTAAGTTGCCTCTTGTAATTATGCCTTTACAAGTTTACAAGTTTACAATCTTACAAGTTTACAATCTTACAAGTTCTATTTATCATCTGAATTTGGTGAAACAAGTTTAAAACCAAGACTTTGTTTATTTGAAATCAGATGAAAACAAACTGTCACGGACCCTGCCGTGGACTACGGACTACGCTTTTCATTCATAATTTCAGCGGGGGGGGGGGGCGACAGCTGAGTGCGGGTGGACCTTATGGTGGACTAAGGGGAATGCAGAGACTGGCTTAGGTTCAAGTTAGACAGCTAATGTCTGGGTTAGTGTTCATGACTTCATGTGTACGTCACCTGATGGGTCATCTCATCTCACACATCTTCCTGCTTTCCAAAAGTGTAAAAGAGTTTGATTCCACTGTTTAATAACCTGTTCAATGCAAACATGCCACTTGAACAAATGAAATAACATTTCTGTGGACTGATATTTGTTCAGTGGCTTTTTAGAGGATGTTCCCTGAGAGATTGTAAAATCTCAATGAAGATCAGACTTAGTACATTTGTTAATAATTACATACAACACATGGAATTTGTGTGTGTGTGTGTGTGTGTGTGTGTGTTCCAAGTGAATCTGCGGCCCCCTGGTGGCCAGTACATGCATTGTGTGGCCCCCTCCACCATCCAAGTTGCTCATCCCTGCTCTACATGTAAGATTTCACAACCAGAGGTCCTTCATTTGACTGATATCATGTAGATGGAGGACCTTGTCTCTCCGGTGGAAGCTTTAGGAATAAATGATTTAAAAAGAGTTCATAAAGTTAATCACCACGACACCTGGTCACTGTAGAAAGCCTTTACATGTAATAAATGCTACTGACACTTTCAGACTGCGATGCAAATATGAATATTTATTAATGTTTGTGTTCGGGCGGCAGACAGCCTATCCGTTTTTAAGAGTGCGCTTAAGACCTTCCTTTTTGATAAAGCTTATAGTTAGGGCTGATTAGATTCAGCCCCTAGTTTTGCTGATATAGGCTTAGTTTGTCGGGGGACATCTTACTTCTTCCTTCTCGCTGTCTGTACCTGTGTACTCCCATGTTCCGATTAACCCAGCTTCCCCACATCTCTTTCTCTGTGGTGTCTATATACGCTGGGATCCGGAGTCATGGATGATCCTGCGGTCCTGTGTCCTGCATCGCGAGCCCTGGATCTTGAGTCGTGGCTGTGGTCCTGGATCATAGGTCCTGGATCTTGAGTCGTGGCTGTGGTCCTGGATCATAGGTCCTGGATCTTGAGTTGTGGCTGTGGTCCTGGATCATAGGTCCTGGATCTTGAGTTGTGGCTGTGGTCCTGGATCATAGGTCCTGGATCTTGAGTCGTGGCTGTGGTCCTGGATCATAGGTCCTGGATCTTGAGTTGTGGCTGTGGTCCTGGATCATAGGTCCTGGATCTTGAGTCGTGGCTGTGGTCCTGGATCATAGGTCCTGGATCTTGAGTCGTGGCTGTGGTCCTGGATCATAGGTCCTGGATCTTGAGTCGTGGCTGTGGTCCTGGATCATAGGTCCTGGATCTTGAGTCGTGGCTGTGGTCCTGGATCATAGGTCCTGGATGGATATCCTCGTGGATTCATCTTCCTATTATACACACATGCATTTCCAAACATTTGGACTACCTATGTTGCAAATGTATTATCTTTTCAATTTACACACGGCATCTATTGCACGACTGTCCGTCCTGGGAGAGGGATCCCTCCTCTGTTGCTCTCCCTGAGGTTTCTCCATGTTCCCTTTAAACTGCGGTGTTTCTCTTTCTAATGAACACACATCTGTTGCACGTCTGTCCGTCTGGAGAGCGCGCCTCTCTTTTATTATATTCATTTATTTTGTCTTCCTGTATTTTTCCGAGAGGTTTAATATATTGTAATCATCGTACCTTTCTTACCTCCTTGTGTCCCTTGAACTGTTATAGTGGTCCTTTGTGCTGCCTGTCTGCAAACAGTTTTGTTTTTAGAAGTTTAACCTCCGCTGTAAAAAGTCAATTGTTAAAAAAAGATACTCAGAACTTTCTTTTCTTTTTCATTTATTTTATCAACAACAACAAGTCACCAGAAAAATAAAATCACACTGAGCTGAACCCAAACTGATACGACTGGTCCCGGATAAACTCAAACACATAAATATATGAGCCGGCCTACTGACCAAACATTAAAGGAACAGTTTGACAGATCTCTGGGGGAATCCTCCAGCTCTGTCTTTAAGGCTAACCTGCTAACACCCATCTGAGCATCCTCCAGAGCTCTGTCTTTAAGGCTAACCTGCTAACACCCATCTGAGCATCCTCCAGCTCTGTCTTTAAGGCTAACCTGCTAACACCCATCTGAGCATCCTCCAGCTCTGTCTTTAAGGCTAACCTGCTAACACCCATCTGAGCATCCTCCAGAGCTCTGTCTTTAAGGCTAACCTGCTAACACCCATCTGAGCATCCTCCAGAGCTCTGTCTTTAAGGCTAACCTGCTAACACCCATCTGAGCATCCTCCAGCTCTGTCTTTAAGGCTAACCTGCTAACACCCATCTGAGCATCCTCCAGCTCTGTCTTTAAGGCTAACCTGCTAACACCCATCTGAGCATCCTCCAGCTCTGTCTTTAAGGCTAACCTGCTAACACCCATCTGAGCAGCCTCCAGCTCTGTCTTTAAGGCTAACCTGCTAACACCCATCTGAGCATCCTCCAGAGCTCTGTCTTTAAGGCTAACCTGCTAACACCCATCTGAGCATCCTCCAGAGCTCTGTCTTTAAGGCTAACCTGCTAACACCCATCTGAGCATCCTCCAGAGCTCTGTCTTTAAGGCTAACCTGCTAACACCCATCTGAGCATCCTCCAGCTCTGTCTTTAAGGCTAACCTGCTAACACCCATCTGAGCATCCTCCAGCTCTGTCTTTAAGGCTAACCTGCTAACACCCATCTGAGCATCCTCCAGAGCTCTGTCTTTAAGGCTAACCTGCTAACACCCATCTGAGCATCCTCCAGAGCTCTGTCTTTAAGGCTAACCTGCTAACACCCATCTGAGCATCCTCCAGCTCTGTCTTTAAGGCTAACCTGCTAACACCCATCTGAGCATCCTCCAGCTCTGTCTTTAAGGCTAACCTGCTAACACCCATCTGAGCATCCTCCAGCTCTGTCTTTAAGGCTAACCTGCTAACACCCATCTGAGCAGCCTCCAGCTCTGTCTTTAAGGCTAACCTGCTAACACCCATCTGAGCATCCTCCAGAGCTCTGTCTTTAAGGCTAACCTGCTAACACCCATCTGAGCATCCTCCAGAGCTCTGTCTTTAAGGCTAACCTGCTAACACCCATCTGAGCAGCCTCCAGCTCTGTCTTTAAGGCTAACCTGCTAACACCCATCTGAGCATCCTCCAGAGCTCTGTCTTTAAGGCTAACCTGCTAACACCCATCTGAGCATCCTCCAGAGCTCTGTCTTTAAGGCTAACCTGCTAACACCCATCTGAGCATCCTCCAGAGCTCTGTCTTTAAGGCTAACCTGCTAACACCCATCTGAGCATCCTCCAGCTCTGTCTTTAAGGCTAACCTGCTAACACCCATCTGAGCATCCTCCAGAGCTCTGTCTTTAAGGCTAACCTGCTAACACCCATCTGAGCATCCTCCAGAGCTCTGTCTTTAAGGCTAACCTGCTAACACCCATCTGAGCATCCTCCAGAGCTCTGTCTTTAAGGCTAACCTGCTAACACCCATCTGAGCATCCTCCAGAGCTCTGTCTTTAAGGCTAACCTGCTAACACCCATCTGAGCATCCTCCAGCTCTGTCTTTAAGGCTAACCTGCTAACACCCATCTGAGCATCCTCCAGCTCTGTCTTTAAGGCTAACCTGCTAACACCCATCTGAGCATCCTCCAGCTCTGTCTTTAAGGCTAACCTGCTAACACCCATCTGAGCAGCCTCCAGCTCTGTCTTTAAGGCTAACCTGCTAACACCCATCTGAGCATCCTCCAGAGCTCTGTCTTTAAGAATAACCTGCTAACACCCATCTGAGCATCCTCCAGAGCTCTGTCTTTAAGGCTAACCTGCTAACACCCATCTGAGCAGCCTCCAGCTCTGTCTTTAAGGCTAACCTGCTAACACCCATCTGAGCATCCTCCAGAGCTCTGTCTTTAAGGCTAACCTGCTAACACCCATCTGAGCATCCTCCAGAGCTCTGTCTTTAAGGCTAACCTGCTAACACCCATCTGAGCATCCTCCAGAGCTCTGTCTTTAAAGCTAACCTGCTAACACCCATCTGAGCGTCCTCCAGCTCTGTCTTTAAGGCTAACCTGCTAACACCCATCTGAGCATCCTCCAGCTCTGTCTTTAAGGCTAACCTGCTAACACCCATCTGAGCATCCTCCAGAGCTCTGTCTTTAAGGCTAACCTGCTAACACCCATCTGAGCATCCTCCAGCTCTGTCTTTAAGGCTAACCTGCTAACACCCATCTGAGCATCCTCCAGAGCTCTGTCTTTAAGGCTAACCTGCTAACACCCATCTGAGCAGCCTTCACTGTTTGGGAGAAAGGAACACTTAGCAGGAAGGTCTGCATAGCTAACCATATACATCATCATCATCATCATCATCATCACCATCAACATCAACATCATCATCACCATCATCATCATCACCATCTACATCAACATCATCACCATCATCATCATCATCATCATCATCACCATCAACATCAACATCATCATCACCATCATCATCATCACCATCTACATCAACATCATCACCATCATCATCATCATCACCATCACCATCATCCTCACCATCATCATCATCACCATCACCATCATCACCATCATCATCATCATCATCATCACCATCTATATCTGTTGTTCTACAGTCACACAGAGCTTCACTGGTAACACCTGAAGTGGGGGCACATCAACATTGTAATTGCCTCTCAGTGAAAGTGTGTGTGAACTCCATCAGAGATAAACTCCTCCTGTTTCTCTAACTGCTCTGATCCACTGTCACACACACCTTCCCTGGTAATATCTTCACTTCATCCACAGTTAAAATGAATGGAAACATTCTCTCAGTGAAAGTGTGTGTGAAGGTGTGTATGTGTGTGTTCGTGTCAGGATCAGAGAACGACAGCTTTCCTCTGTTCCAGTCCAGACTCACTCTGACCCTCTGGAGCTTCTTCTTCAGGAGGAGAGGAGTTCCTGGAGCTGGTAGTGACCGTGCTGAGTATTTACCTTCATACAACAGTATGCTCCATGATCCAGACCCTATGTCTCCTTTCCTGTCGACAGACTCTGCGAACACACCCAGTGCCCAGCATGTACTGTCTCCAACCTGGACCTCCCAGCTGTGAGTCCCTGAGTCAAAGCCCTCAGAGCCCAGGACAGAGTAGAATAAACCACCAAACCTCTCTGGATTATCAGGAAGTTCCTGTCCCTCCTCTCGCTCCTCTTCCTCCTCTTCCTCCTCTCGCTCCTCTCCCTCCTCTCGCTCCTCTTCCTCCTCCTCTCCCTCCTCTCGCTCCTCTCCCTCCTCTCGCTCCTCTTCCTCCTCTTCCTCCTCGTCCTCCTCTTCCTCCTCTCTCACACTGGTCAGATCTTCAGACAGGATGAGTCTTGGATGAGCAGTGTTTGGGTCCAGGATCACAGGATGGTAGGACACCATGTCCTTCATCTTGCTCCAGATGTTGAAGCTGAGGTTGCCCAGGTGTTTGGCCTGGTCTATCAGAGCTCCTGAGGGCAGCTGTGGAGCCTCCAGCAGGGGGCGCTGCAGCCTCTCCACTGCAGCCCTGTAGTTGTGCAGGAAGGAGACGTCTTCAGCTCTCAGCTCCTCCTCTGTGACTCTGACTGTGTGAGAAAGAGCTGCTATCTCTCTGCTCACAGCCTCCATCTCCTCCTCCATCACCCTCCTCTTCTGCTCCTCTTCCTCCCTCAGTGCAGCCATCCTGGCCTCCTCTTCCTCTTCTAGAAACTGGTGAAGCTTCTTAAACTGCTCCTTAATCTGCGTCTCTGTGCGTCGGGCCTGGACCTTCAGGTGTCCTGCTGTTTGATCAAACTTCACTTTAACTTCTTCAAAGGTCTCTAACTTCTCCTTTAAGGGCTGCAGAGTTTCCTGAAGCTCCTTCTTGTGTTGTCGAGCAGCTTCATCGATTGGTCTGAATCTGTGGTCGCTGTGTTTCTCTGAATCTCTGCAGACGACACACACTGGCTGCTGATGGTCCAGACAGAAGAGTTTGAGCTTCTCAGAGTGCAGAGTGCAGAGAGCCTCTGGAGGTCTCTGACCTCTCTCCTGTAGGAAACTCTCACACAGGTTCTTTAACACCAGGTTACAGGGAGGTTCTGCTCTTGAAGATCTTCTCTGACAGACTGGACACTCTCGTGTTGGTTTCTCTCTAAACCAGTTCTTCAGACAGGCTTTGCAGAAGCTGTGGCTGCAGGACAGAACCACAGGGTCTCTAAAGACGTCCTGACAGACCGGACAGCAGAGATCTCCCTCTAATCTGGAAGCCATGTTGTCTGTGAGTGAAGCAGTGAACTGAGCAGCAGCCGCTCCCTGTTCCCTGAGACTTACTTTCACTTTGAGTCTTTGTTCTGGTCAAACTCTCAGCGTGTGGATTCAGCAGCTGCTCCAAGTGGAAGGGGTTCCAGTATTCCCTCCTGTGGACGTCCTCTCAGTGGAAGAGGTGTGTTTGGTGTGAAGTTGAATCTTACAGTCCGTGTGTGTGTGTGACTGTGTGTGTGTGTGTGTGTGTGTTGTCTCAGCGAGGCAGAATAACAGCCTGTTTCCTGGTTAGTCACATGCGAGTCAGGTGATAGGTGGAGCTTCATCATGAGAGTTTATCAGCTTGAGTTTCATTCAAAAAGCACCAGTCATGTGTGTTTCCCTCTACTTTAAAGAGTCCTCTCCTGCTGATGTTCAGGTGTATATCAGTATGTAGTGTCTCTACTTTAAAGAGTCCTCTCCTGCTGATGTTCAGGTGTATATCAGTATGTAGTGTCTCTACTTTAAAGAGTCCTCTCCTGCTGATGTTTAGGTGTATATCAGTATGTAGTGTCTCTACTTTAAAGAGTCCTCTCCTGCTGATGTTCAGGTGTATATCAGTATGTAGTGTCTCTACTTTAAAGAGTCCTCTCCTGCTGATGTTCAGGTGTATATCAGTATGTAGTGTCTCTACTTTAAAGAGTCCTCTCCTGCTGATGTTCAGGTGTATATCAGTATGTAGTGTCTCTACTTTAAAGAGTCCTCTCCTGCTGATGTTCAGGTGTATATCAGTATGTAGTGTCTCTACTTTAAAGAGTCCTCTCCTGCTGATGTTCAGGTGTATATCAGATAGTGTCTCTACTTTAAAGAGTCCTCTCCTGATGATGTTCAGGTGTATATCAGTATGTAGTGTCTCTACTTTAAAGAGTCCTCTCCTGCTGATGTTCAGGTGTATATCAGTATGTAGTGTCTCTACTTTAAAAAGTCCTCTCCTGCTGATGTCCAGGTGTATATCAGTATGTAGTGTCTCTACTTTAAAGAGTCCTCTCCTGCTGATGTTCAGGTGTATATCAGTATGTAGTGTCTCTACTTTAAAGAGTCCTCTCCTGCTGGTGTTCAGGTTCATTGCAGACCATTCACATGCACTAAAACCTACTGCAGGGGAAGAACACCTACAAAGCAGAAATCAATGGAGCATCTCTGAAGCTTTATCGAACCAGGTGTTTCACATTGATTTTCAGAAACTCTTCTACAAAACGAGAAAATACATTTTACATAAACAACAGACGTAAAACCGCAAATTAACATTTAACAATCAAATCAAATCTCTATAAACAGTATTGATTATTAATCAATTAAATATTTGTATTTGAAACCGTAACGTACATTTAAAACAAAGCTTCAGTTTTGCAAATATAACAGTGTATTAAAAGTACAGGCACTCAGACCCGGCGGCAGACATACGTCTCTGGGCGGGCATTTGATTTACCAGGGCGGGGGCGGGCCCACCCCGAAACTTACATTTCCCGGGAAATCTCGAGATTTGTCAAGGGGGGGGGTTAGGTTGCCATCAGGCTGTTGACGGTCTTATTATAGGCTACATCCATTGGTTGGTTTTGTGGCACATTTGTAACGCTGTACCAACTTGGGCAAGCACACAGGGTGGAGAGGTGGAGTGAGGTTGAGCGATGGAGAGAGAGAGAGATTGAGCGAGGCAGAGAGCGTGTGCAGCGGTCTGCTTGCGCACAGAGCAGGAGTTTGTGAGAGAGCCGGCTTGAGACTCCATTTCTCTTCAAAATAGAATTGATTGCCAGCCTCCCTTGTCCCTGGCTGGCTTGCTAGCTCGTTGGTAACGTAACTGATATCTTCTAATGTGCCTGCATCTGGCGCTGAGTTGCCATATTCCTTTCAAGTGTATAAGTGTGAACCACTTCCTGATATCCATTGTTGCGGATAAATATAAATGATAATAGCCAAACTAACCTAGCAAGAGTAAACTGACAGGCTGCTCTGCCGCATCTCACTCAAGACCCCACACGACTCAACCCAGCGAAAAAAACAGTGTCGCGCGTAGCCTTTCATTCAGAATTTCATAGCAAAATAAAAAAATGATATTAAACTAATCTTTCAACATAGTTTAAAACGGCTCCAGAGTATTTGTGTTGTGTAATCTCTGGTCGGGCTAACCCATACAGTGGTGGGGCTCAAGTCAGTATTTGCAATGTAATTACATACACGCTCCCCTTGACAGTGAAACGCCACGCGTGAGGTTTAGATTATTTCCTGTCTCAATCCAAATTGAACTGTATGAAATAAAAAGGCTCTTTTGTCTTGTAGTAAATAAAAGGGCCGACCTGGAGCCAATCCTGCAATTTCCCCACAGGTGAAAGAGTTGACCTGCTGAAAGCCCAACCCCTGCAGGGGGTCTGGGGGGATTCTTCACGAGGAGATCTTTTGAAATACTAACATAAAATACACATTCTGGTTCTCTCTTGAGAAGAGAAATAAATACATCTATTACTACACGACATATTTAAAAAAATGAATGTCATTTTAGTTTGTTGTTACTTTGTTCTGAAAGCTGAACCTGCTGCTCCTCACAGAGAGAAGAGGGAAGAGGCTGTGAATGACTTTACATTGTGGATAAGGGTGGATAGCCCCCATTGTTCTGCGTGTCAAAATGAAAGACAGCCCACACACCTATCAATCATCACACCGTGGGGTCTGATTTCATTACGTGTTGATTTCTAGCAACACCTAATGTTGTATCGACGCATAGAGATGTACTACAGCAAAAGTATTCTCCGTGGGGACTTCCTGCAACAACACCACGTCGTTATCGTGATTCTGATTGGCCAGAAGACATTATCAAAGATGTTCTATTGAGAAAAGATGATCACTACGTGACAAAAGTTTTCAAACCGTTTCTCGTCTTCGGTATTTACTGCTGTCTGTGCCATTTACTCTGCGCGAGTTGGCGGACTTTATTTTGCTTACTTTAAAATCATTTTTCATGGTGGGGATAAGCCATTTATTGGTATGGCTATAGCCTACCCCAGTATACCCTGGCACCGCCACTGAACATAATAATAAAACAATTAAAATGTTGTATTCAACCCTGATTAAAACAGCGGTCCCAAATCCTGGATGGGCGGGCCTGGCCCCATGGGGCCCGCCCATGACGCCGGGTCTGCAGGCACTAACCCCTCTACGTCACACTGAATATCCTTTGTCATTGTCCATTGAATCTTTCCTTGAAGTTCAACCACATTCTGTCTCCAGGCTTTTTCATTTGTGTTCATCTCAAAATCAGCTAGATGTCAGAAAAGCACTATTCCTAGCCAAATACTATCATTCAAGACCTTCTAGTTGTGTAATGAGTTGAACGGATCTTTGTCAAGACCAACTGTCTTTACTTCACGCAGATAAGTGTGCTCACGGTTTCCCCACTTAACGCTGCCCTGTCACTCACTGTCACGTGAGTAGAAAGCAGCCATCGTTAGTGTTATTAGGATCACCGGTTTCACACCTGCACTTCACAAAAGCTCCAGTAGAGAGCGCTCTCCTCATGTTAAACATCTGATCTGCAGACTTTCACGCTCGACCAAAGGAGCAGGAATACAGGGTTCACATAAAAGAGTACACGTAGAAGTACTCAGATCTTGTACTTGAGTGAAAGTAGAAGTACTCAGATCTTGTACTTGAGTAAAAGTAGAAGTATTCAGATCTTGAACTTGAGTAAAAGTAGAAGTACTCAAATCTTGTACTTGAGTGAAAGTAGAAGTACTCATATCTTGTACTTGAGTAAAAGTAGAAGTACTCAGATCTTGAACTTGAGTAAAAGTAGAAGTACTCAAATCTTGTACTTGAGTAAAAGTAGAAGTACTCAGATCTTGTACTTGAGTAAAAGTAGAAGTACTCAGATCTTGTACTTGAGTAAAAGTAGAAGTACTCAGATCTTGTACTTGAGTAAAAGTAGAAGTACCAGAGTGTAGGAATACTCTGTTACAGTAAAAGTATTCAAAATGTTCCTCAAGTGAAAGTAGGAAAGTATTCTCATCAAAATATAGTGAAAGACAGTAAAAGTAGTCGTTGTGCAGATTGGTCCATTTCAGAATAATATCTATGATATGTTTTATAATGATTGATCATGAAAGTTTTCTCAAAGCTGGTGAAGGTGCAGCTAGTCTGAAGTACTCTGTAGACTGCAGGGTAGCTGGTGAAGGTGCAGCTAGTCTGAATGGCTTTGTAGACTGCAGGGTAGCTGGTGAAGGTGCAGCAAGTCTGAATGGCTTTGTTGACTGCAGGGTAGCTGGTGAAGGTGCAGCTAGTCTGAATGGCTTTGTAGACTGCAGGGTAGCTGGTGAAGGTGCAGCTAGTCTGAATGGCTTTTGTTGTGGCAGATATCCCTGCTCCGCGCCGATCCTATATGAGTGTGCTTTAAAAGAAGGAAAACTCAAAACAACCAGGATGAGGGTTAAACAATAATCTGTTTTAATGATAAACGGTAAGAATACATTACACTTTCAAAGGAGTGGACCCCACCCCCTGCTCTGGTCCAAATGCCGGGAGAACCTTGCATCTTGACGGCAGGAGCAAAAGAGAAAGAACTAAAAGATAGAATAGGCTTACATGCAGAAAATAAACCAGGAGGAGCTGTTGTCATAGCAAATCAGCGCGAGCCAGCAGAGGACCTGAAACAAGAGTCTCATATTACTGCAGCTTTCATCCACACACACCCCCTTTCTGCACATTCCAGAGACTTGAATTGTGTCTAAAGAATATCCCCTTGTTCACAAAGATACACTTATTAATACTCTCATATTTCCAGCTTCTGGTTACACAGACTGCTTATTATGAATACAAAGTAATTAAACACACACATATACTATTCAAGATATGTAGACTTCCCTGAAACATGACATACTGGAGATCTTAAGCAGAAGGTACTCTCATCCAACTAGCCCACTGTCCTGCCTAACTACCCCTCCCCCACAGAGCAATAAAACCTGTTTACTCCAAGCACCCCAGAATGTTTGGAGCAATTTCAGTCCACACATTTATGAAAGGATAAAACAGAGAAATCAATACAAAACACAAACACAGGTATTGTTTGAACAGTATTCACTTAACTGCTACTATTGATAATTACCAGAGAAACTCCAGGGGCCTCTTTCAATATCTGGAAATTGCAACAAGACTTTCTGCCATTTCAAATGTAACACACTTCCCAAATATCAGATGATAATAATCTTCAATCCCCCTTTTTATCTCTCAAGAGATAAACTTACACAAGGCATTTTGAAACATATCTACTATCATTCTTTTCTACTGTGTCTGTCTCTCAATATTGTATATATCTATCAGAAACTGAGACCCAAAGTACTTGAAAGTTTGGGAACAGAACATCACCTTCCATGGCAGTGAAGGAACCATTAGAGGGCAATCTGAGTACTAGAAAGCAGTCTCCTTGTGTGGTGAATCATCAGCCCCCCCCCTCAGAGGAATATGCCAACAAGGGGCAGCTGATAGGGAGGGGGAGATGCGGCTTTCCCTTCACTGGTGGAACTGATCAGAGAGAAGTAGACTCCTCTGCTGCCTCGACAGGTCCCCCAGCCGGCTGACAGCCGCTTCCGAGTAGTCTGCTGTAAGGATGTCTTCAGGGTCGTTCTCGTCCAGTTCACTGATGACAGCTTCCGAGTCGTCTGCTGTAGGGATGTCCTCAGGATCCTGCTCCTCCCGTCCACTGATGGCTGCTTCCGAGTCGACCTCCTCTGCGAGGCTCACGTCCATCCTGATGTCATCCCCGGTCCTAGCAGGTGGTTTCCCCGCCGCACACTGGCTCCCGTGGTACGAGCTGTCCCCCTTTCCTCCTATGTGGACGGCATGAGAGATCCGCTGGGTCACTCGGTCGGGGCCGGAGAGCCTGGGGTTGAGCCACTTTGTCCTGATGACCTTCAGCCAGACGAACTCCGCTGTGTCCGCCTCCTGCGTCTCCCTTTGGCATCACCAACCTGTTATAACTCAATCAATATTAGAAACATGTCAACATTCATCAAACAGTATCTTATCCCCAGATATGGAGCAGGTCCATTCTAAAACTGTCAATCAATGGTCAGATTGAACAATCGAGTTGGGGCAGCAGGTTCCCTTCAGTCCCTAAATGAAAAATGTACATTGTGAAGTTTACACTCCCCCCTTTTTACACATGAACTCATGTGTAACCATGGATTATAAGAAAATACCAAACATTTTCCCAAATGTACATCCATCATTTCCACAGTAAACACTTCAGTGAAATGAAGTGTTTCTCTCCATCCTTCAGTCCTAAAAGAAACAGAATCTTCATGTTTTAGTTTGAGTTTCACATTCTGCAAACTGCCACCTCCTGTGGGAGTGAAATATTAAGTAGATTAGAAACGGGTCACCTGTACGGTTTTCCAATTTTTGTGGAATTGTAGGAAACCTCTCGTTGCCCACGGAGCCCCAGAATAATGTGTTAGTCCAAAAGCATGCTTGATTAGTTATTGTTAGAATCATGCAGTTGCACTGATCACATGCAGACATACACTCACACTCACACTCACACTGTCAGGTTGTAAAGTCAAGTTTGGTCATAGTCACGCCAGAGTCAGTCATTGACAGTGTCTTCTCAAGTTACACTGTCGGTCAGGGTCAAAGGTCAGTTGGTCTCAGTCTTTTTGGCCATGTGTCGTGCTCTGCAGAGACTTTGATATTTCAGCATAGGCCAGTATCCTTTGTCTACAAAAATCTGTCTTATATGGAGCGCCATCATTAATTAATTCACGATTACAACTATAATGTTCAAGATATCTCTAACTTTTCATCGGAACAGCTGTTCCCCACATTCCCTGAAAAGTGTTAGCCTAAAAATGTCACTTCCTTATAGTACTACTACTGCAGTTTATTTACAACTAATTAGTATTAAAATGTCTAATAGATCTACTTCAGAAACTTGTGTACTTAACTATTATCTTGTGTCAAAACATTACTAGGATCTGTGTCGCTCTGTATTTCATAGCTCATTATACGCATTTATCTTCAATTCTGGTCTACTTAAAAACAATGTTAACCTCTTTAGCAGTGTGTGGAACCCAGGGCGTCCGAACACGCAACAATTACTCCCTACTTTATCATGGATCCAAAAACAGAAGTAATTTCATATTTCCATCCTAAAGCCCTCCTATGGTAATAACCATGCCACAATGGTGAAATCAAAACTCTATAGATTGGAATTATATTTGGCTTGGCACTAGCTCTCCCTCTAACATTATCCATTCAAATAAAGGTTTGTCTTATAGAGCGGTTCCTAAAACTATCCCTTTAATGGTGTTCAACATTGTAACAACTAAGATCACTCCTTTATTCACAAGTGAATCAAAATCTCTTGAAGAATGATTTGTTAACATGATGAAAAGATTGAAGAATATGGTTCTATTCTGTCATATACCCCCTTTATCCCTCAGTGTGTTTTAGGATGATTCTCATTTTACCTTAATAGTTTCCTCTTTACTGCTATTTTTAATTTACCAATTGATTAATTCATGGTTAATACAACTTTTTACCTTCACTTATTTATCAAGTCAATTCAAGTTCTTTAAATGTGCGCTTATAATAAGTGTGTTTATGTGTAAACTCACTCATTCCCGTTGATTCCCTTCTCCTCTCCTCTGGTTTATCTCAAGCCGTGAACCTGGCCACCTCACATTCTCGACTAACTCCTCTGATTCTGACTCCTCCCCCTTTGTCCATCAGCTGTAACTCTTTGAGGCAGCCATCTGCCCAGCTACATCTGCAGCCCCCATCATGCCACTGTTCTTGAACTGCTTTGCATTTCATCTCCTCCTTCACAGTCTCTCTGCTGCTTTATGGAGGGCGGATTCTGCTCTCATGTACCACACTTTGCTCTTGTGCCAAATCTCGTGGCTCAGCTTGGAACTTCATGCCCTGTCTGAGGGACTGATGAGAGTAGATCTCTGCCTGTCAGCAAGCGGTTTGGTTCAGGATGCCACAGGTGGAGATTGTTCTGGATGCAGTTCTGGATGCAGTTCTTATTGTTGTTGTTGGTTCAGCTTGGGTTCTCTGTCTGTTCGATGGAGGAGGAGTCTCCTGTGGTGAGGTCATTTGTCTGAAGATGGGGTCGTAGCGTTCTGACAGGCAGAGAGAGAGAGGGAGAGATCTCGGGACGCATTACCTATAGTTAATTCTAACACACTGAGGTAAAATAAATCCAATCCTTTCCACTCTATTTTCCTAATCTTACTATCTGTGTTAAATGTTAAATGTCATCTAAACCCAATTAATGTCAACTAATGGTTTTGCCATATCCCTAAACATTGCTTCCACCCACTGTAACATGTTTACTCCAAATAATTCTTTCAGGAAACCATTTTCTTCTATACATTTAAATACCTAGATGTTTCAATCACCACATATTTCACACACTATGAAAGAATCCCTCCATACTTAACAATAGTAAACCTGCAGAGCACACTAATTGTCACGGTTGTCATGTCAGGTCACAGGTCTATGTCTAGGTTTGGGTGTTTTCACTGTTCTCTATGCCATGTTTTCCTCCTGGGTTATTGTCTGGTCCTTTTCCCTGTGTTTTTCCTCCTGTCGTTAGTTTCCTCACCTGTGTCTCGTTAGCTGATTGTGTTCACCTGTGGCCCTTGTGTTTCTCCTCCCCTGCCCGGCTGTTTCTTGTCTTGTAATTATCCCTCCCTGTATTTAGTCTTGTCTCGTCCTGTGTTCAGTGTTGGTGCTTCTTTTGTTTGTGACCTAGTTCACCGTAGAGTGTTTTGTTTGTTAAAGTTATGTATTAGATAAGAGCCCTTGCAATAAAGGTATTATCAAGTGTTATCTGCGTTTGGGTCCTACCTGCTTCACTCTGCGCTATCAGAAAGCACCAACCAAGAAATGGGCCCAGCAGATCCGTTCGAGCTGGAATTATTGAATTTTTCCTTTTTTTTGGCTAACTGCTCGGATCGATGGAAGAGAGCACCCGGAGTTCAGCAGCGAGAGGCTGTGTTGTCGGAGGCGCGCCAAATGGCTAGAGAGAAACCAGGTTTGGTGAAGTTCTTACCTGGCTGGATTTCAAAGATCCTCCCGGTGTGTGATTCCCGGCCTGCTAGCCCCAGGCATGCTAGCTCCCTGCCTCCCGATTCCCAACCTGGCACCTTACGCCTTGGTGGGTTCCGTCTGGAGTCAGCCCCTGCTTCTTCCCCATTTCCTGCTCCTGTCCAGGATCCGTTCTCGGGTACTCGTCTGGCTTATGGAGGTCCACGGAGTATTCAGGCGGCTGCTAAAAGGAGTCGCAAGGCCAAGCTAGCAGCCCGAGCCCCAAGAGCCATGGCTCCAGCCCCAGTTCCGGCCCCAGCAGCCATGGTTCTGGCTCCAGTACCGGCTCCAGTACCCCTGGTCCCGACTCCAGTTTCGGCTCCAGGACTGGCTTACCGGCCAACGCCAGCTCCCCGTGTCCTGTCGGCATACCGGCCAACGCCAGCTCCCCGTGTCCTGTCGGCATACCGGCCGACGCCAGCACCCCGTGTCCTGTCGGCGTACCGGCCGACTCCAGCACCTCGTCTCTTGTTGGCTCCTCAGCCAACACCAGCTCCCCGTGTCCTGTCGGCGTACCGGCCGACTCCAGCACCTCGTCTGCTGCTGGCTCTCCAGCCGACGCCAGCTCCTCGTGTCCTGTCAGCATACCGGCCGACTCCAGCACCCCGTGTTCTGTTGGCGAACCAACTCTCTCAGGTCCCCTCTCGAGTTACCTCTCGAGTCACCTCTCAAGTCACCTCTCAAGTTCCTGCCCGAGTCCCCTCTCAAGTTTCCCCTCAGGTCTCCTCTCGAGTTCCCTCTCAAGTCCCCTCTCAGGTCCCCTCTCGAGTCTTTTCTCGAGTCCCCTCTCAAGTCAACTCTCCAGTTTCCTCTCGAGTTCCCTCTCAAGTCCCCTCTCAGGTCCCCTCTCGAGTTACCTCTCGAGTCACCTCTCAAGTCACCTCTCAAGTTCCTACCCGAGTCCCCTCTCAAGTTTCCTCTCAGGTCCCCTCTCGAGTTACCTCTCGAGTCACCTCTCGAGTTCCTTCTCGAGTCCCCTCTCCAGTCACCTCTCGAGTCTTTTCTCGAGTCCCCTCTCAAGTCAACTCTCCAGTGTCCTCTCGAGTCACCTCTCAAGTTTCCCCTCAGGTCTCCTCTCGAGTTACCTCTCGAGTCTCCTCTCGAGTTCCCTCTCAAGTCCCTTCTCAGGTCCCCTCTCGAGTTATCTCTCGAGTCACCTCTCGAGTTCCTTCTCGAGTCACCTCTCAAGTCAACTCTCCAGTGTCCTCTCGAGTCACCTCTCAAGTCAACTCTCCAGTGTCCTCTCGAGTCACCTCTCAAGTCAACTCTCCAGTGTCCTCTCGAGTCACCTCTCAAGTTTCCCCTCAGGTCTCCTCTCGAGTTCCCTCTCAAGTCCCCTCTCAGGTCCCCTCTCGAGTTACCTCTCGAGTCACCTCTCGAGTTCCTTCTCGAGTCCACTCTCCAGTTTCCTCTCGAGTTCCATCTCAAGCCCTCTCTCGAGTCCCCACTCAAGCCCCTACTCATGTGCCGTTGGAGGTCCCGCAGACTAGTCTTCTGCCGGGGGTCCTGCCAACCCCATGTCCTGTCCAGTTGGAGGTCCCACAGACTAGTCTTCTGCCGGGGGTCCTGCCAACCCCATGTCCTGTACCGTTGGAGGTTCCGCTGGGGGTCCTGCCAACCCCATGTCCTGTCCCGTTGGAGGTCCCGCCGTCTACTCTCCTGCCGGGGGTCCTGCCAATCCTTTGTCCTGTCTCGTTGGAGGCCCCGCCGACTACTCTCCTGCCGGGGGTCCTGCCAACCCCATGTCCTGTCCAGTTGGAGGTCCCGCAGACTAGTCTTCTGCCGGGGGTCCTGCCAACCCCATGTCTTGTCCAGTTGGAGGTCCTGCAGACTAGTCTTCTGCCGGGGGTCCTGCCAACCCCATGTCCTGTACCATTGGAGGTTCCGCTGGGGGTCCTGCCAACCTCATGTCCTGTCCAGTTGGAGGTCCCGCAGACTAGTCTTCTGCCGGGGGTCCTGCCAACCCCATGTCCTGTACCGTTGGAGGTTCCGCTGGGGGTCCTGCCAACCCCATGTCCTGTCCCGTTGGAGGTCCCGCCGTCTACTCTCCTGCCGGGGGTCCTGCCAACCCCATGTCCTGTCCAGTTGGAGGTCCCGCAGACTAGCCCTCTGCCGGGGGTCCTGCCAACCCCATGTCTTGTCCAGTTGGAGGTCCCGCAGACTACTCTCCTGCCGGGGGTCCTGCCAACCCCATGTCCTGTCCCGTTGGAGGTCCCGCCGACTACGCTCCTGCCGGGGGTCCTGCCAACCCTATGTCCTGTGCCGTTGGAGATCCCGCCGTCTACTCTCCTGCCGGGGGTCCTGCCAATCCTATGTCCTGTGCTGTTGGAGGCCCCGCCGACTACTCTCCTGCCGGGGGTCCTGCCAACCCTTTGTCCTGTCTCGTTGGAGGTCCCGTCGTCTACTCTCCTGCCGGGGGTCCTGCCAACCCTTTGTCCTGTCTCGTTGGAGGTCCCGTCGTCCACTCTCCTGCTGGGGGTCCTGCCAACTCCTGGTCCTCTTCCGTGGGGGATCCTGCCGAAGCCTGTCCCGCCGGCTCCGGTTCCTGTCCGGCCGACACCGGGTCCTGCCCGGCCTCCGGAGCTGTCTGGTCTTCGCCCTCATGCTCGGCCCCCTGAGTTCGCCCGCTGTGGCCTTCGCCCCACCATGGACTCTGCCTTGCCCCCGGGCCGTCCGCCCGAGACCCCCACCTTGGACTCTGCCTTGCCCCCGGGTCGTCCGCCCGAGTTCCCCACCATGGACTCTGCCTTGCCCCCGGGCCGTCCGCCCGAGACCCCCACCTTGGACTCTGCCTTGCCCCCGGGCCGTCCGCCCGAGACCCCCACCTTGGACTCTGCCTTGCCCCCGGGCCGTCCGCCCGAGTTCCCCACCTTAGACTCTGCCTTGCCCCCGGGCCGTCCGCCCGAGTCCCCCTTCTCGGCTTCTGCCGTGCCCCCGGGCCGTCCGCCCGAGATCCCTTCCTGGTCCCCTACTGGGCTCCTGGGCGGTCAGCTTAGTCCCGTCCTCCGGACCCCCTCCACCCACCCTGGTGGCCTAGGGATACGTCCCTCCTCCGGACCCCCTCCACCCACCCTGCTGGACTGTGTTGGATTTTTGTTTTTGGGGTTTAGGGACGTCTGGAATCCGTCCCTTGAGGGGGGGGTTCTGTCACGGTTGTCATGTCAGGTCACAGGTCTATGTCTAGGTTTGGGTGTTTTCACTGTTCTCTATGCCATGTTTTCCTCCTGGGTTATTGTCTGGTCCTTTTCCCTGTGTTTTTCCTCCTGTCGTTAGTTTCCTCACCTGTGTCTCGTTAGCTGATTGTGTTCACCTGTGGCCCTTGTGTTTCTCCTCCCCTGCCCGGCTGTTTCTTGTCTTGTAATTATCCCTCCCTGTATTTAGTCTTGTCTCGTCCTGTGTTCAGTGTTGGTGCTTCTTTTGTTTGTGACCTAGTTCACCGTAGAGTGTTTTGTTTGTTAAAGTTATGTATTAGATAAGAGCCCTTGCAATAAAGGTATTATCAAGTGTTATCTGCGTTTGGGTCCTACCTGCTTCACTCTGCGCTATCACTAATCAGATCACAGTAATGTAATTTGACCCAAGTGTAGGCCTATGTCGTTCCTAAAAATGTTAGCAAACACCAAACTCCCACTACAACATTTATAGATAAATTGATTTAGCAAAATGAACTCTTATGTAATTCAAAATGTGACAAAAGAACAATGATTTGTCTTACACAAGATTGTGGTCTAACAGAATGACTCTTGACCTCATGGGGTCAAATAACTTGGATGACCGGGGGAAGGGGAGGGGAACACTCAACCATGTGCAGATAGAAACCACACTGCTTGGAGACTGAGTTCAATACAAATTAAACCATACGACTTGTAGTCTGGCTTCAATAAAAATGTAACCAGACAAGGCCAGTTCATAACACACAATAACAGAGGTGAGCCTAAATTTCCCAACATCTCTTGTCCTATCATTTGATCATAGTTCCTAGTCTCTCTCTCTGGGCTTCCTGCTCCTGTCCACAAGCTTCTCTCATCAATCACCTCTGTGTTTATCCAACTGTGTGAGATGGCCTTTAGCTTCGTGCAGCACCTCTATAATGTTTAAACTTTTAACAGCTTCTCTCTGACTGACAAACTTACAAAACCTTCTGTTTACTTTCTACTCTTTCTTCACAAACTTAAAAACACAATTGTGGTGAATTGTTTGCGTTTTCAGTTTCCTATCTACATTAAACAACCACCAACTCAGAGTCACTGTGGCATGATCAATACAACTCCTAAATAACATTACAATGTATATTTCGTACAGTGAGTTTGTTATTTAATGTTTAACAAATTGTCCTCTTTGTATGTCTAATCTAGGTAGAATAATCCACTATTATATTCAATTTGAATGGAACCTGCATGTACTTCATATACTCAGTAAACCTCTTTTTACTTTCCCTCAACGTTACTGTATGCAATTAAGTTCCTCTGAAATCTAATTAAGTACAATTCTCAGTTAATGACAAATACCACGAAATTCACAATGCAATGCAATAGTAACAATCAGTTCTCAAAACTTCTCATAAAAACCACAATGTGACGTAACTGTATCCCTCAAAAACTATGCTAAAAACAACAAATTATAGTTTCTTATTTATTTCAATATCTATCACCTCAAATCACACATTGATGTATTAATTTGCAATGTTATTCACTCCAACTTCAGATCAGTCGTTGATCTTTCACTCCTTGCTTTAAATTCAACGCTCAGCAGCCATTGTCCAGGCATGCTGCTTCAGCAATTAGAGGAAAAATGGGGAGAAAGGGGGGCTTTCTTGAAACCAGGTGCTTCTATTATGACTTCGCATTTCTTTATCTGACTAAGGCTTTCCTGTGTTCAATAATATATATATATATATATATATATATATATATATATATATATGCACATAAATATATCCTCCACGCTGTCTGTTCAGCTTTTAAGATGCGATATTTCTTTCAACAGAATGGGCGTTAAACCCAACAGAACAAGAGAAATCCGTTACTTTCAATGGCTTTTGAAGTTCGCGTTTCTACTCTTGGATTCTTTACATATAATACAACTGCAGGCTCATATGAGACTGGAAAGCATGATTCTGTTTTGTTCTGGATGGAGTCTTTAGAAAACCACTGAACATCCCCGATGGGTTAGCCGTCTCGATTTCTGAAAAAACCCACGGGGCCTTTCACCTTCGTCTTACACTCCTCATCGCTTCACGTGTAGCTAACGAGTTTAGCCGTATGATTCTGAAAAATCTACGGGGCCTTTCACCGTACTCTTAACACCTCGTTGCTTTATTTATTTATGACTTACCTATCTATGCTAAAATATGTATTGCATTATACCGTCAATAACACCTGAAAATATCCTTGATAACTCTAACTTTTAGCTTAGCCAATTTACAGACCTTCGATAGAAACAGGTGTCCGTTTTACCTTTCAGTTTTAGGATCCTTAGTTGTCATAGATTATTCCAGGTATCTCCCTCCGTCCGCTGGTTGCTCATGTTTTCCTCTAAAAAACCCCACTCATGACGTCACCACATCATGACGCCATCACGTCGGGTTTCACCAAATTGTTGTGGCAGATATCTCTGCTACGCGCCGATCCTATATGAGTGTGCTTTAAAAGAAGGAAAACTCAAAACAACCAGGATGAGGGTTAAACAATAATCTGTTTTAATGATAAACGGTAAGAATACATTAAACTTTCAAAGGAGTGGACCCCACCCCCTGCTCTGTTCCAAATGCCGGGAGAACCTTCATCTTGACGGCAGGAGCAAAAGAGAAAGAACTAAAAGATAGAATAGGCTTACATGCAGAAAATAAACCAGGAGGAGCTGTGGTCATAGCAAATCAGCGCGAGCCAGCAGAGGACCTGAAACAAGAGTCTCATATTACTGCAGCTTTCATCCACACACACCCCCTTTCTGCACATTCCAGAGACTTGAGTTGTGTCTAAAGAATATCCCCTTGTTCACAAAGATACACTTATTAATACTCTCATATTTCCAGCTTCTGGTTACACAGACTGCTTATTATGAATACAAAGTAATTAAACACACACATATACTATTCAAGATATGTAGACTTCCCTGAAACATGACATACTGGAGATCTTAAGCAGAAGGTACTCTCATCCAACTAGCCCACTGTCCTGCCTAACTACCCCTCCCCCACAGAGGAATAAAACCTGTTTACTCCAAGCACCCCAGAATGTTTGGAGCAATTTCAGTCCTCACATTTATGAAAGGATAAAACAGAGAAATCAATACAAAACACAAACACAGGTATTGTTTGAACAGTATTCACTTAACTGCTACTATTGATAATTACCAGAGAAACTCCAGGGGTCTCTTTCAATATCTGGAAATTGCAACAAGACTTTCTGCCATTTCAAATGTAACACACTTCCCAAATATCAGATGATAATAATCTGCAAGGTGCAGCTAGTTTGAATGGCTTTGTATACTGCAGGGTAGCTGGTGAAGGAGCAGCTAGTCTGAATGGCTTTGTAGACTGCAGGGTAGCTGGTGAAGGTGCAGCTAGTCTGAATGGCTTTGTAGACTGCAGGGTAGCTGGTGAAGGTGCAGCTAGTCTGAATGGCTTTGTAGACTGCAGGGTAGCTGGTGAAGGTGCAGCTAGTCTGAATGGCTTTGTAGAGTGCAGGGTAGCTGGTGAAGGAGCAGCTAGTCTGAATGGCTTTGTAGACTGCAGGGTAGCTGGTGAAGGTGCAGCTCGTCTGAATGGCTTTGTAGACTGCAGGGTAGCTGGTGAAGGTGCAGCTAGTCTGAATGGCTTTGTAGACTGCAGGGTAGCTGGTGAAGGTGCAGCTAGTCTGAATGGCTTTGTAGACTGCAGGGTAGCTGGTGAAGGTGCAGCTAGTCTGAATGGCTTTGTAGACTGCAGGGTAGCTGGTGAAGGTGCAGCTAGTCTGAATGGCTTTGTAGACTGCAGGGTAGCTGGTGAAGGTGCAGCTAGTCTGAATGGCTTTGTAGACTGCAGGGTAGCTGGTGAAGGTGCAGCTAGTCTGAATGGCTTTGTAGACTGCAGGGTAGCTGGTGAAGGTGCAGCTAGCTTGTAGTACTGATACCGTCCACTAGACTAGACTACGTTGCGAGCTGCGTACATTTCGTTCGGCAGCCAAATACCGCGCAATAATCTGTGACGCGTTCCCGGGGAAACCCTCACAAGAAACACTGGCTGTTGTTTTGCCTGCTGTGACGTTAAGTTGCCTCTTGTAATTATGCCTTTACAAGTTTACAAGTTTACAAGTTTACAAGTTGTATTTATCATCTGAATTTGGCGAAACAAGTTTAAAACCAAGACTTTGTTTATTTGAAATCAGATGAAAACAAACTGTCACGGACCCTGCCGTGTTATCTAACGTTACTACGCTTTTCATTCATAATTTCAGCGGGGGGGGGGGGAGGGGGGGGGGACGGGACAGCTGAGTGCGGGTGGACCTTATTGTGGACTAAGGGGAATGCAGAGACTGGCTACAAGTGTCTTAGGTTCAAGTTAGACAGCTAATGTCTGGGTTAGTATTCATGACTTCATGTGTACGTCACCTAATGGGTCATCTCATCTCACACATCTTCCTGCTTTCCAAAAGTGTAACATAGTTTGATTCCACTGTTTAATAACCTGTTCAATGCAAACATGCCACTTGAACAAATGAAATAACATTTCTGTGGACTGATATTTGTTCAGTGGCTTTTTAGAGGATGTTCCCTGAGAGATTGTAAAATCTCAATGAAGATCAGACTTAGTACATTTGTTAATAATTACATACAACACATAGAATTTGTGTGTGTGTGTGTGTGTGTGTTCCAAGTGAATCTGCGGCCCCCTGGTGGCCAGTACATGCATTGTGTGGC
>CADEHL010001508.1:105365-182865 GCA_902827135.1 Harpagifer antarcticus | reverse complement strand
CTGATGTTCAGGTGTATATCAGTATGTAGTGTCTCTACTTTAAAGAGTCCTCTCCTGCTGGTGTTCAGGTTCATTGCAGACCATTCACATGCACTAAAACCTACTGCAGGGGAAGAACACCTACAAAGCAGAAATCAATGGAGCATCTCTGAAGCTTTATCGAACCAGGTGTTTCACATTGATTTTCAGAAACTCTTCTACAAAACGAGAAAATACATTTTACATAAACAACAGACGTAAAACCGCAAATTAACATTTAACAATCAAATCAAATCTCTATAAACAGTATTGATTATTAATCAATTAAATATTTGTATTTGAAACCGTAACGTACATTTAAAACAAAGCTTCAGTTTTGCAAATATAACAGTGTATTAAAAGTACAGGCACTCAGACCCGGCGGCAGACATACGTCTCTGGGCGGGCATTTGATTTACCAGGGCGGGGGCGGGCCCACCCCGAAACTTACATTTCCCGGGAAATCTCGAGATTTGTCAAGGGGGGGGGTTAGGCTGCCATAAGGCTGTTGACGGTCTTATTATAGGCTACATCCATTGGTTGGTTTTGTGGCACATTTGTAACGCTGTACCAACTTGGGCAAGCACACAGGGTGGAGAGGTGGAGTGAGGTTGAGCGATGGAGAGAGAGAGAGATTGAGCGAGGCAGAGAGCGTGTGCAGCGGTCTGCTTGCGCACAGAGCAGGAGTTTGTGAGAGAGCCGGCTTGAGAGTCCATTTCTCTTCAAAATAGAATTGATTGCCAGCCTCCCTTGTCCCTGGCTGGCTGGCTAGCTCGTTGGTAACGTAACTGATGTCTTCTAATGTGCCTGCATCTGGCGCTGAGTTGCCATATTCCTTTCAAGTGTATAAGTGTGAACCACTTCCTGATATCCATTGTTGCAGATAAATATAAATGATAATAGCCAAACTAACCTAGCAAGAGTAAACTGACAGGCTGCTCTGCCGCATCTCACTCAAGACCCCACACGACTCAACCCAGCGAAAAAAACAGTCTCGCGCGCAGCCTTTCATTCAGAATTTCATAGCAAAATAAAAAAATGATATTAAACTAATCTTTCAACATAGTTTAAAACGGCTCCAGAGTATTTGTGTTGTGTAATCTCTGGTCGGGCTAACCCATACAGTGGTGGGGCTCAAGTCAGTATTTGCAATGTAATTAAATACACGCTCCCCTTGACAGTGAAACGCCACGCGTGAGGTTTAGATTATTTCCTGTCTCAATCCAAATTGAACTGTATGAAATAAAAAGGCTCTTTTGTCTTGTAGTAAATAAAAGGGCGACCTGGAGCCAATCCTGCAACTTCCCCACAGGTGAAAGAGTTGACCTGCTGAAAGCCCAACCCCTGCAGGGGGTCTGGGGGATTCTTCACGAGGAGATCTTTTGAAATACTAACATAAAATACACATTCTGGTACTCTCTGGAGAAGAAAAATAAATACATCTATTACTACACGACATATTTAAAAAAATGAATGCCATTTTAGTTTGTTGTTACTTTGTTCTGAAAGCTGAACCTGCTGCTCCTCACAGAGAGAAGAGGAGAGAGGAGAGAGGAGAGGAGGAGAGGAGAGGGAGAGGGAGAGGAGAGAGGAGAGGAGAGGAGAGAGGAGAGGAGAGGGGAGAGGCTGTGAGTTACTTTACATTGTGGATAAGGGTGGATAGCCCCCATTGTCTGCGTGTCAAATGAAAGACAGCCCACGCACCTATCAATCATCAAAACCGTGGGGTCTTATTTCATTACGTGTTGATTTCTATCAACACGTAATGTTGTATCGATGTATATAGAGATTTACTACAGCAAAAGTATTCTCCGTCGGGACTTCCTGCAAACACACCACGCCGTTATCTTGATTCTGATTGGCCAGAAGACATTATCAAAGATGTTCTATCGAGAAGACGATCACTACGTGACAAAAGTTTTCAAACCGTTTCTCGTCTTCGGTATTTACTGCTGTCTGTGCCATTTACTCTGCGCGAGTTGGCGGACTTTATTTTGCTTACTTTAACATCATTGTTCATGGTGGGGCTAAGGTGGGGCTAAGGTGGGGCTAAGGTGGGGCTAAGGTGGGGCTAAGGTGGGGCTAAGGTGGGGCTAAGCCATTTCAGGGTATGGCCTACCCCAGTATACCCTGGCACCGCCACTGAACATAATAATAAAACAATTAAAATGTTGTATTCAGCCCTGATTAAAACAGCGGTCCCAAATCCTGGATGGGCGGGCCTGGCCCCATGGGGCCCACCCATGACGCCGGGTCTGCAGGCACTAACCCCTCTACGTCACACTGAATATCCTTTGTCATTGTCCATTGAATCTTTCCTTGAAGTTCAACCACATTCTGTCTCCAGGCTTTTTCATTTGTGTTCATCTCAAAATCAGCTAGATGTCAGAAAAGCACTATTCCTAGCCAAATACTATCATTCAAGACCTTCTAGTTGTGTAATGAGTTGAACGGATCTTTGTCAAGACCAACTGTCTTTACTTCACGCAGATAAGTGTGCTCACGGTTTCCCCACTTAACGCTGCCCTGTCACTCACTGTCACGTGAGTAGAAAGCAGCCATCGTTAGTGTTATTAGGATCACCGGTTTCACACCTGCACTTCACAAAAGCTCCAGTAGAGAGCGCTCTCTACATGTTAAACATCTGATCTGCAGACTTTCACGCTCGACCAAAGGAGCAGGAATACAGGGTTCCCATAAAAGAGTACACGTAGAAGTACTCAGATATTGTACTTGAGTGAAAGTAGAAGTACTCAGATCTTGTGTGTGAGTAAAAGTAGAAGTACTCAGATCTTGTGTTTGAGTAAAAGTAGAAGTACTCAGATCTTGTACTTGAGTAAAAGTAGAAGTACTCAGATCTTGAACTTGAGTAAAAGTAGAAGTACTCAGATCTTGTGTGTGAGTAAAAGTAGAAGTACTCAGATCTTGTACTTGAGTAAAAGTAGAAGTACTCAGATCTTGTACTTGAGTAAAATTAGAAGTACTCAGGTCTTGTACTTGAGTAAAAGTAGAAGTACTCAGATCTTGTGTGTGAGTAAAAGTAGAAGTACTCAGATCTTGTACTTGAGTAAAAGTAGAAGTACTCAGGTCTTGTACTTGAGTGAAAGTAGAAGTACTCAGATCTTGTGTGTGAGTAAAAGTAGAAGTACTCAGATCTTGTGTTTGAGTAAAAGTAGAAGTACTCAGGTCTTGTACTTGAGTAAAAGTAGAAGTACTCATATCTTGTACTTGAGTAAAAGTAGAAGTACTCAGATCTTGTACTTGAGTAAAAGTAGAAGTACTCAGATCTTGTGTTTGAGTAAAAGTAGAAGTACTCAGGTCTTCTACTTGAGTAAAAGTAGAAGTACCAGAGTGTAGGAATACTCTGTTACAGTAAAAGTATTCAAAATGTTCCTCAAGTGAAGGTAGGAAAGTATTCTCATCAAAATATAGTGAAAGACAGTGAAAGTAGTCGTTGTGCAGATTGGTCCATTTCAGAATAATATCTATGATATGTTTTATAATGATTGATCATGAAAGTGTTCTCAAAGCTGGTGAAGGTGCAGCTAGTCTGAATGGCTTTGTAGACTGCAGGGTAGCTGGTGAAGGTGCAGCTAGTCTGAAGTACTTTGTAGACTGCAGGGGAGCTGGTGAAGGTGCAGCTAGTCTGAATGGCTTTGTTGACTGCAGGGTAGCTGGTGAAGGTGCAGCTAGTCTGAATGGCTTTGTAGACTGCAGGGTAGCTGGTGAAGGTGCAGCTAGTCTGAATGACTTGTAGACTGCAGGGTAGCTGGTGAAGGTGCAGCTAGTCTGAATGGCTTTTGTTGTGGCAGATATCTCTGCTACGTGCCGATCCTATATGAGTGTGCTTTAAAAGAAGGAAAACTCAAAACAACCAGGATGAGGGTTAAACAATAATCTGTTTTAATGATAAACGGTAAGAATACATTACACTTTCAAAGGAGTGGGACCCCACCCCCTGCTCTGGTCCAAATGCCGGGAGAACCTTTCATGTTGACGGCAGGAGCAAAAGAGAAAGAACTAAAAGATAGAATAGGCTTACATGCAGAAAATAAACCAGGAGGAGCTGTGGTCATAGCAAATCAGCGCGAGCCAGCAGAGGACCGGAAACAAGAGTCTCATATTACTGCAGCTTTCATCCACACACACCCCCTTTCTGCACATTCCAGAGACTTGAGTTGTGTCTAAAGAATATCCCCTTGTTCACAAAGATACACTTATTAATACTCTCATATTTCCAGCTTCTGGTTACACAGACTGCTTATTATGAATACAAAGTAATTAAACACACACATATACTATTCAAGATATGTAGACTTCCCTGAAACATGACATACTGGAGATCTTAAGCAGAAGGTACTCTCATCCAACTAGCCCACTGTCCTGCCTAACTACCCCTCCCCCACAGAGCAATAAAACCTGTTTACTCTAAGCACCCCAGAATGTTTGGAGCAATTTCAGTCCTCACATTTATGAAAGGATAAAACAGAGAAATCAATACAAAACACAAACACAGGTATTGTTTGAACAGTATTCACTTAACTGCTACTATTGATAATTACCAGAGAAACTCCAGGGGCCTCTTTCAATATCTGGAAATTGCAAACAAGACTTTCTGCCATTTCAAATGTAACACACTTCCCAAATATCAGATGATAATAATCTGCAAGGTGCAGCTAGTTTGAATGGCTTTGTATACTGCAGGGGAGCTGGGGAAGGAGCAGCTAGTCTGAATGGCTTTGTAGACTGCAGGGTAGCTGGTGAAGATGCAGCTAGTCTGAATGGCTTTGTAGACTGCAGGGTAGCTGGTGAAGGTGCAGCTAGTCTGAATGGCTTTGTAGACTGCAGGGTAGCTGGTGAAGGTGCAGCTAGTCTGAATGGCTTTGTAGACTGCAGGGTAGCTGGTGAAGGTGCAGCTAGTCTGAATGGCTTTGTAGACTGCAGGGTAGCTGGTGAAGGTGCAGCTAGTCTGAATGGCTTTGTAGACTGCAGGGTAGCTGGTGAAGGTGCAGCTAGTCTGAATGGCTTTTGTAGACTGCAGGGTAGCTGGTGAAGGTGCAGCTAGTCTGAATGGCTTTGTAGACTGCAGGGTAGCTGGTGAAGGTGCAGCTAGTCTGAATGGCTTTGTAGACTGTAGGGTAGCTGGTGAAGGTGGTGCAGCTAGTCTGAATGGCTTTGTAGACTGCAGGGTAGCTGGTGAAGGTGCAGCTAGCTTGTAGTACTGATACCGTCCACTAGACTAGACTACGTTGCGAGCTGCGTACATTTCGTTCTGGCAGCCAAATACCGCGCAATAATCTGTGACGCGTTCGAGGGGAAACCCTCACAAGAAAACACCAGCTGTTGTTTTGCCTGCTGTGACGTTAAGTTGTCTCTTGTAATTATGCCTTTACAAGTTTACAAGTTTACAAGTTTACAAGTTTACAAGTTTACAAGTTGTATTTATCATCTGAATTTGGCGAAACAAGTTTAAACCAAGACTTTGTTTATTTGAAATCAGATGAAAAACAAACTGTCACGGACCCTGCCGTGTTATCTAACGTTACTACGCTTTTCATTCATAATTTCAGCGGGAGAGGGGGGGGGGGGGGGGGGGGGGTGGGGTGACAGCCTCAGCAGTACAGTGCCAGGAATAAGCGTGTCGTGGCGGGGGAAGAGGAGGGAGAGGAGTCGCTGTTTCGGACCGGAGAGGAACCGGGGCCAGCTCTGCTCTGCTGTACGAGTCTACTGTACGAGTCTCCTGTACGAGTCACGGAGGAGGGCCCGTGTTCTGCTGAATCGGAGGCCTGCTCTGGTGCCATCCACCTGTCTTGGGTCCGGTGTGAAGGCCTGCTCCTGCCTGTTTCTGCTTCTACGGGTGCGAAGGCCTGATCTGAGATACTGTGAAGAAACCTGGAGAGTTGCTACGCTGCTGCCTCCCTGACTGGCTCTTGCTGCTGTCCTGGCGTGGTTCTTGCTCCGGGAACAGCGTGGATACTGTTGTGCTGGTCTGGGAGAATGGCGGGTGTCGTGTTTCTGCTGTGCCTTTTTTTGGCTGTGCTGGACAAGGAGAAGATCGCTAGTCATCCTGAACAATCTACTGGATTCGGGTATGTTCTGCCGCCTGCAGTGGACATCCCCTGTTCAGTTTCGGAGGTGTTTGCACAAACAATTGCTGGTTGCACTGTCGTGGACATTCATTTCGGAAAATGTTTGTCTTTCTCACATGCCTGCCACGATGGTCCTTCAGAGCTGTTTTTTAAACTCTAATCTCACTTTCGCGAAGTTTGCTGGTGACTCTAGAACAGCTGACAATGTATGTGTGTTGATTAAGAGGAAAAGGTGCTTGGTATTTTTATTGTTGTTACTATCAGGAAATGTTCAGCCAAATCCAGGTCCACCTAGCAGTATTAGTCAAATAGATACTCCTGCTGATTTTATATCTAGATCTGGGCTAGGTTTAATTCATTTAAATGTGCGTAGTCTGTTACCTAAATTAGATTTTGTCCGTATTTGGGCGAGTTCGACTGATGCTGATGTCATTGTCTTATCAGAAACGTGGCTAGATAAATCCATTTTGGCGTCTGACATTTACATAAATGGTTACAGTGTATATCGTACTGACCGGCCTAAAAAAGGTGGTGGCGTTGCCATTTATGTGAAAAATAAGTTTTGTGTAACTAATATGGTTTCCAAATCTGTTAGTAAACAGCTAGAATTTTTAGCCGTGAATATCGAGGTAACAAAGGGTCAACAGGTCATGGTGGTGGGCTGCTACAGGGCCCCCTCGGCTGTCAAGGACTCTTTATCGTCATTAGCAAAACTGTTATCACAACTTTCCTACAAGGAAATAGTGCTGCTTGGTGATTTTAATTGGGACTGGTTAACTTCTGTGTCAGAGGATTTTAAAAACCTGTGTACCTCTTTGAACTTTACCCAGATTATAGACAGTCCTACTCGCCCAAATATTAAGTCCCCTAATAAATCCTCCTTAATTGATCTAATTTTAACAAATGCTCTCCATAAATACTCAGCTGTGGGAGTATTTGAGAATGATCTGAGTGATCACTGTGTTGTAGCCACCATTAGGGACACTAAGGTCCAAAAGGTTAAACCACGTATCATCACAAAGAGAGACAAAAAACACTTTGTGGAGCAGGGTTTCTTACATGATCTGTTTGATTTTGATTGGGGTAGGATCAATCTGTGTACTGATGTAGAAACTGCATGGTCTTATTTTATCTTGGTTTTATGAAAATTATAGATAGACATGCACCCCTGCGTACATTTAGAGTGAAGGGACGAAACAATCCCTGGTTTTCTGCGGAGCTGTCCAGTCTACTTCATGAGAGAAATAATGCTTGGGCTAAGGCAAGGAATTCAGGCTCAGAGGTAGAATGGCTGCGCTTTAGGCAGCTAAGAAATAGCTTCACATCTCAAATAAAAAGTGCAAAATCAAAGTACTATTTGTCAGTTACCACAGAAAACTTGAATAATCCTGGGAAATTTTGGAAAGCCATAAAATCGATTTCCACTGGTGATATCCCAAATGAGCTACCCTCCGTGCCTCACCACAGCATCTGGCATTATATCAGACAGGGCTACTATGTTAAATTGCTTTAATAAGCATTTTGTGTCCTGTGGCTCTCTGTTTGATTCTGTCACTGACTGTACTTCTGCTTCTGTGAACGCTCCAATCCTTGACTCTGAACAATGTGGTCTGGAAAACCCTTTCGGTTTTACTCCTTTAACTATTGGTATTGTTCATGAAGCATTATCCAAGTTAGATCCTAGGAAACCGGCTGGCCCGGACAACTTAGAACCTTTCTTTTTAAAGATAGCTGCAGATTTTATTGCTCCACCTCTTACTTCTCTTTTTAACCTCTCCCTCAGCACAAATACATTCCCAAAAGTATGGAAGTCTGCTTATGTCTTGCCTTTACTGAAAGGAGGGGAGGCAACTATTTTAAATAACTATAGGCCAATCTCAAAATTGTCAGTTCTGGCTAAGGTGCTCGAACGACTTGTGAGTGAACAAGTAAAGGAGTTTTTATGTTTAAATGATATCCTGACTAAACACCAGTCAGGATTCAGAAAGAAACACAGCACCATCACTGCGACAATGAAAGTGGTAAATGACATTACTAGTATTTTAGATAATAAGCAGAGTTGTGCAGCTCTGTTTATTGACCTTTCCAAAGCGTGTGATACCGTCGATCATCGCATCTTAAAGCAGAGGCTGGTCAGTATAGGCATGTCCAGCCATGCAGTGGGGTGGTTTGTGAACTACCTCTCTGAAAGGTCCCAATGTGTTCATTTTGATGGACTGTCTTCTGAGTGGTTAAACATTTCTAATGGTGTACCACAAGGTTCTGTTTTAGGACCACTTTTATTCTCCATATATATTAACAGCGTAGGTGAAAATGTGGATGAAGCTACTTTACATTTTTATGCGGATGATACTGTGATGTATTGTGCAGGTCCCTCCATTAATGAGGCTGTTGTTAAATTACAGGCTGTTTTTAACACTATTCAGACTCAGCTCTCTGAATTAAAGCTTCTTTTAAATGTGGATAAAACAAAGGTAATGCTCTTTTCAAAAGCTAAAAAGACACCAGAGCCTGTTTCGGATATTGTAACTACCCAAGGAACAAAACTTGAAGTTGTTGCCTGTTACAAATACCTTGGTATCTGGCTTGATGATTGTCTCGCTTTTAAACATCATGTCAATAACCTGCTTAAAAAACTGAGGGTTAGGTTAGGGTTCTTTTACAGAAACAAGTCCTGTTTCTCGCTTGAGGCCAGGAAAAGGCTAGTCACTGTGACCTTTTTACCTGTGCTGGACTATGGTGATTTGATTTATATGAATGCACCTGCCAATTACCTGAGCAAATTGGATGCTGCATATCACAGCGCTCTGAGATTTTGTCACTCATTGTAAAACGCTTACTCATCACTGTACCCTGTATTCCAAGGCAGGTTACCATCACTCTCTGTACGGAGGCTCAGTCACTGGTACACTTTTATTTATAAAGCTATGTTGGGCAAACTCCCGTATTACATCTGTTCTCTGGTAAAGCAGAAAGTTGCAAGCAGCTATTGTCTGAGATCACAGGATGTAGTCTTATTAGATGTACCAAGAGTGAGGACTGTCTTAGGTAAAACAGCTTTTATGTGCTCAGCTCCACTTGCTTGGAACAGCCTACAGTCCAAATTGAAATTATTCACCCTTGTTTCTCTGAATGTTTTTAAGGCACGTCTGCACGAAATGCTTTATGACACTATGGGCGTTTGTAAGTGTTGGTGAATATGTAAATATGATGTCCTCTATTGTTTGTTTTTATGTTTCATGTGGAACAAATTGATGCAGGTCTCCCTTGTAAAAGAGATCCATGATCTCAAGGGACCTATCTGTTTAAATAAAGGTTTGAAATGAAATGAAATGAGTGCTGGTGGACCTTATTGTGGACTAAGGGGAATGCAGAGACTGGCTACAAGTGTCTTAGGTTCAAGTTAGACAGCTAATGTCTGGGTTAGTGTTCATGACTTCATGTGTACGTCACCTAATGGGTCATCTCATCTCACACATCTTCCTGCTTTCCAAAAGTGTAACATAGTTTGATTCCACTGTTTAATAACCTGTTCAATGCAAACATGCCACTTGAACAAATGAAATAACATTTCTGTGGACTGATATTTGTTCAGTGGCTTTTTAGAGGATGTTCCCTGAGAGATTGTAAAATCTCAATGAAGATCAGACTTAGTACATTTGTTAATAATTACATACAACACATGGAATTTGTGTGTGTGTGTGTGTGTGTGTGTTCCAAGTGAATCTGCGGCCCCCTGGTGGCCAGTACATGCATTGTGTGGCCCCCTCCACCATCCAAGTTGCCCATCCCTGCTCTACATGTAAGATTTCACAACCAGAGGTCCTTCATTTGACTGATATCATGTAGATGGAGGACCTTGTCTCTCCGGTGGAAGCTTTAGGAATAAATGATTAAAAAAGAGTTCATAAAGTTAATCACCACGACACCTGGTCACTGTAGAAAGCCTTTACATGTAATACATGCTACTGACACTTTCAGACTGCGATGCAAATATGAATATTTATTAATGTTTGTGTTCGGGCGGCAGACAGCCTATCCGTTTTTAAGAGTGCGCTTAAGACCTTCCTTTTTGATAAAGCTTATAGTTAGGGGCTGATTAGATTCAGCCCCTAGTTTTGCTGATATAGGCTTAGTTTTGTCGGGGGACATCTTACTTCTTCCTTCTCTCTGTCTGTACCTGTGTACTCTCATGTTCCGATTAACCCAGCTTCCCCACATCTCTTTCTTTCTGGTGTCTATATACGCTGGGATCCGGAGTCATGGATGATCCTGCGGTCCTGTGTCCTGCATCGCGAGCCCTGGATCTTGAGTCGTGGCTGTGGTCCTGAACTGTGGGGTTCATCTTTCTAATGAACACACATCTGTTGCACGTCTGTCCGTCTGGAGAGCGCGCCTCTCTTTTATTATATTCATTTATTTTGTCTTCCTGTATTTTTCCGAGAGGTTTAATATATTGTAATCATCGTACCTTTCTTACCTCCTTGTGTCCCTTGAACTGTTATAGTGGTCCTTTGTGCTGCCTGTCTGCAAACAGTTTTGTTTTTAGAAGTTTAACCTCCGCTGTAAAAAGTCAATTGTTAAAAAAAGATACTCAGAACTTTCTTTCTTTTCATTTATTTTATCAACAACAACAAGTCACCAGAAAAATAAAATCACACTGAGCTGAACCCAAACTGATACGACTGGTCCCGGATAAACTCAAACACATAAATATATCATCAGGCCAACTGACCAAACATTAAAGGAACAGTTTGACAGATCTCTGGTGGAATCCCTCCAGCTCTGTCTTTAAGGCTAACCTGCTAACACCCATCTGAGCATCCTCAGCTCTGTCTTTAAGGCTAACCTGCTAACACCCATCTGAGCATCCTCCAGAGCTCTGTCTTTAAGGCTAACCTGCTAACACCCATCTGAGCATCCTCCAGCTCTGGTCTTTAAGGCTAACCTGCTAACACCCATCTGAGCAAGCCTTCACTGTTTGGGGAGAAAGGAACACTTAGCAGGAAGGTCTGCATAGCTAACCATATACATCATCATCATCATCACCATCATCATCATCATCATCATCACATCATCATCACATCATCATATCATCATCACATCATCATCATCATCATCATCATCATCATCATCATCATCATCATCATCATCATCACATCATCATATCATCATCATCATATCATCATATCATCATCATATCATCATCATCATCACCATCATATCATCATCATCATCATCATCATCATCATCATCATCACCATCATCATCACCATCATCATCATCATCACCATCATCATCATCTCATCATCACCATCATCATCATCATCATCATCATCATCATCATCACCATCATCATCACCATCATCATCATCATCATCACCATCATCATCATCATCATCATCATCACCATCATCATCATCACCATCATCATCATCATCACATCCTCATCATCATCATCATCATCACCATCATCAGCATCATCACATCACCCATCATCATCATCATCATCATCATCATCACCATCATCATCATCATCATCACCATCATCATCATCATCATCATCAGCATCATCACCATCATCATCACCATCTATCATCACCATCTATCATCATCATCATCATCATCACCATCACCATCTATATCTGTTGTTCTACAGTCACACAGAGCTTCACTGGTAACACCTGAAGTGGGGGCACATCAACATTGTAATTGCCTCTCAGTGAAAGTGTGTGTGAACTCCATCAGAGATAAACTCCTCCTGTTTCTCTAACTGCTCTGATCCACTGTCACACACACCTTCCCTGGTAATATCTTCACTTCTTACCCAGAGTGGAAACTGTATGGAAACATTCCTCTCAGTGAAAGTGTGTGTGAAGGTGTGTATGTGTGTGTTCGTGTCAGGATCAGAGAACGACAGCTTTCCTCTGTTCCAGTCCAGACTCACTCTGACCCTCTGGAGCTCCTTCTTCAGGAGGAGAGGAGTTTCTGGAGCTGATGGTGACCGTGCTGAGTATTCACCTTCATACAACTCTATGCTCCATGATCCAGACTCTATGTATCCTTTCCTGTCGACAGACTCTGCTGACACACCCAGTGCCCAGCATGTACTGTCTCCAACCTGGACCTCCCAGCTGTGAGTCCCTGAGTCAAAGCCCTCAGAGCCCAGGACAGAGGAGTAGTAACCAAACTCTCTGGATTATCAGGACGTTTCTGTTCCTCCTCTTCCTCCTCTCTCCTCCTCCTCTCCCTCCTCTCGCTCCTCTTCCTCCTCTCCCTCCTGTCCCTCCTCTTCCTCCTCCTCTCCCTCCTCTCGCTCCTCTCCCTCCTCTCGCTCCTCTTCCTCCTCTCCCTCCTCTCGCTCCTCTTCCTCCTCCTCTCCCTCCTCGCTCCTCTCGCTCCTCTCGCTCCTCTTCCTCCTCTTCCTCCTCGTCCTCCTCTTCCTCCTCTATCACTCTGGTCAGATCTTCAGACAGGACGAGTAATGGACCAGCAGTGTTTGGGTCCAGGATCACAGGAGAGTAGGACACCATGTCCTTCATCTCGCTCCAGATGTTGAAGCTGAGGTTGCCCAGGTGTTTGGCCTGGTCTATCAGAGCTCCTGAGGGCAGCTGTGGAGCCTCCAGCAGGGGGCGCTGCAGCCTCTCCACTGCAGCCTTGTAGTTGTGCAGGAAGGAGACGTCTTCAGCTCTCAGCTCCTCCTCTGTGACTCTGACTGTGTGAGAAAGAGCTGCTATCTCTCTGCTCACAGCCTCCATCTTCTCCTCCATCACCCTCCTCTTCTGCTCCTCTTCCTCCCTCAGTGCAGCCATCCTGGCCTCCTCTTCCTCTTCTAGAAACTGGTGAAGCTTCTTAAACTGCTTCTTAATCTGCGTCTCTGTGCGTCGGGCCTGGACCTTCAGGTGTCCTGCTGTTTGATCAAACTTCACTTTAACTTCTTCAAAGGTCTCTAACTTCTCCTTTAAGGGCTGCAGAGTTTCCTGAAGCTCCTTCTTGTGTTGTCGAGCAGCTTCATCGATTGGTCTGAATCTGTGGTCGCTGTGTTTCTCTGAATCTCTGCAGACGACACACACTGGCTGCAGATGGTCCAGACAGAAGAGTTTGAGTTTCTCAGAGTGCAGAGTGCAGAGAGCCTCTGGAGGTCTCTGACCTCTCTCCTGTAGGAAACTCTCACACAGGTTCTTTAACACCAGGTTACAGGGAGGTTCTGCCTCTTGAAGATCTTCTCTTACAGACTGGACACTCTCGTGTTGGTTTCTCTCTAAACCAGTTCTTCAGACAGGCTTTGCAGAAGCTGTGGCTGCAGGACAGAAGCCACAGGATCTCTAAAGACTTCCTTACAGACCGGACAGCAGAGATCTTCCCTCTAATCTGGAAGCCATGTTGTCTGTGAGTGAAGCAGTGAACTGAGCAGCAGCAGCCGCTCCCTGTTCCCTGAGACTTACTTTCACTTTGAGTCTTTGTTCTGGTCAAACTCTCAGCGTGTGGATTCAGCAGCTGCTCCAAGTGGACGGGTGTTCCAGTATTCCCTCCTGTGGACGTCCTCTCAGTGGAAGAGGTGTGTTTGGTGTGAAGTTGAATCTTACAGTCCGTGTGTGTGACTGTGTGTGTGTGTGTGTGGTGTGTGTTGTGTGTGTGTGTTATCTCAGCGAGGCAGAATAACAGCCTGTTTCCTGGTTAGTCACATGCGAGTCAGGTTGATAGGTGGAGCTTCATCATGAGAGTTTATCAGCTTGAGTTTCATTCAAAAAGCACGAGTCATGTGTGTTTCCTCATTACATCGTGGAAGGCAAGTTTATTTATATAGCACTTTTCAACACAATGCAATTCAAAGTGTTTTACAAAATGAAAGACATTAAGAAATAGTGCAGCAGAAACATAATAGTGTCTCTACTTTAAAGAGTCCTCTCCTGCTGATGTTCAGGTGATATCAGTATGTAGTGTCTCTACTTTAAGGAGTCCTCTCCTGCTGATGTTCAGGTGTATATCAGTATGTAGTGTCTCTACTTTAAAGAGTCCTCTCCTGCTGATGTTCAGGTGTATATCAGTAGTATTGTCTCATATTTAAAGAGTCCTCTCTGACTGAGTGTTCAGGTTGTATATCAGTATGTAGTGTCCACTTGTAAGAGTCCTCTCCTGCCCTTATGTTCCGTTCGTTGTATATCAGTATGTAAGTGTCTCCACTTTAAAGGAGTCCTCTCTTGCTGATGTTAAGGGTATATCAGATGAGTGTCTCTACTTTAAAGAGTCCTTCAGCCCTGATGCTTTCAGGTGATATCAGTATGTAGTTGTCTGTACTTTAAAGAGTCCCTCTCAGCTGATGTTCAGGTGTATATCAGTATGTAGTGTCTGCTACTTTAAAGCGTCCTCTCTTGCTGATGTCAGGCTGTATATCAGTATGTAGTGTACTCTACTTAAAGAGTCTCTCCTGCTGGTGTTCAGGTTCATGCAGACATCAATGCACTAAAACCTACTGCAGGGGTAAGAACACCTACAAAGAGAAAGAAATCAATGGCGCATCTCGAAGCTTTATCGAACCAGGTTGTTTCACATTGATTTTCAGAAACTCTTCTACAAAACGAGAAAATACATTTTACATAAACAACAGACGTAAAACCGCAAATTAACATTTAACAATCAAATCAAATCTCTATAAACAGTATTGATTATTAATCAATTAAATATTTGTATTTGAAACCGTAACGTACATTTAAAACAAAGCTTCAGTTTTGCAAATATAACAGTGTATTAAAAGTACAGGCACTCAGACCCGGCGGCAGACATACGTCTCTGGGCGGGCATTTGATTTACCAGGGCGGGGGCGGGCCCACCCCGAAACTTACATTTCCCGGGAAATCTCGAGATTTGTCAAGGGGGGGGGTTAGGCTGCCATAAGGCTGTTGACGGTCTTATTATAGGCTACATCCATTGGTTGGTTTTGTGGCACATTTGTAACGCTGTACCAACTTGGGCAAGCACACAGGGTGGAGAGGTGGAGTAAGGTTGAGCGATGGAGAGAGAGAGAGATTGAGCGAGGCAGAGAGCGTGTGCAGCGGTCTGCTTGCGCACAGAGCAGGAGTTTGTGAGAGAGCCGGCTTGAGAGTCCATTTCTCTTCAAAATAGAATTGATTGCCAGCCTCCCTTGTCCCTGGCTGGCTGGCTAGCTCGTTGGTAACGTAACTGATGTCTTCTAATGTGCCTGCATCTGGCGCTGAGTTGCCATATTCCTTTCAAGTGTATAAGTGTGAACCACTTCCTGATATCCATTGTTGCAGATAAATATAAATGATAATAGCCAAACTAACCTAGCAAGAGTAAACTGACAGGCTGCTCTGCCGCATCTCACTCAAGACCCCACACGACTCAACCCAGCGAAAAAAACAGTCTCGCGCGCAGCCTTTCATTCAGAATTTCATAGCAAAATAAAAAAATGATATTAAACTAATCTTTCAACATAGTTTAAACGGCTCCAGAGTATTTGTGTTGTGTAATCTCTGGTCGGGCTAACCCATACAGTGGTTGGGCTCAAGTCAGTATTTGCAATGTAATTACATACACGCTCCCCTTGACAGTGAAAACGCCACGCGTGAGGTTTAGATTATTTCCTGTCTCAATCCAAATTGAACTGTATGAAATAAAAAGGCTCTTTTGTCTTGTAGTAAATAAAAGGGCGACCTGGAGCCAATCCTGCAACTTCCCCACAGGTGAAAGAGTTGACCTGCTGAAAGCCCAACCCCTGCAGGGGGTCTGGGGGGGATTCTTCACGAGGAGATCTTTTGAAATACTAACATAAAATACACATTCTGGTACTCTCTGGAGAAGAAAAATAAATACATCTATTACTACATGACATATTTAAAAAAATGAATGTCATTTTAGTTTGTTGTTACTTTGTTCTGAAAGCTGAACCTGCTGCTCCTCACAGAGAGAAGAGGAGAGAGGAGAGGAGAGGAGAGAGGAGAGGAGAGGAGAGGGGAGAGGGAGAGGAGAGGAGAGGAGAGAGGAGAGGAGAGGAGAGGGGAGAGGCTGTGAGTTACTTTACATTGTGGATAAGGGTGGATAGCCCCCATTGTTCTGCGTGTCAAAATGAAAGACAGCCCACGCACCTATCAATCATCAAACCGTGGGGTCTTATTTCATTACGTGTTGATTTCTATCAACACGTAATGTTGTATCGATGTATATAGAGATTTACTACAGCAAAAGTATTCTCCGTCGGGACTTCCTGCAACAACACCACGCCGTTATCTTGATTCTGATTGGCCAGAAGACATTATCAAAGATGTTCTATCGAGAAGACGATCACTACGTGACAAAAGTTTTCAAACCGTTTCTCGTCTTCGGTATTTACTGCTGTCTGTGCCATTTACTCTGCGCGAGTTGGCGGACTTTATTTTGCTTACTTTAACATCATTGTTCATGGTGGGGCTAAGGTGGGGCTAAGGTGGGGCTAAGGTGGGGCTAAGGTGGGGCTAAGGTGGGGCTAAGGTGGGGCTAAGCCATTTCAGGGTATGGCCTACCCCAGTATACCCTGGCACCGCCACTGAACATAATAATAAAACAATAAAATGTTGTATTCAGCCCTGATTAAAACAGCGGTCCCAAATCCTGGATGGGCGGGCCTGGCCCCATGGGGCCCACCCATGACGCCGGGTCTGCAGGCACTAACCCCTCTACGTCACACTGAATATCCTTTGTCATTGTCCATTGAATCTTTCCTTGAAGTTCAACCACATTCTGTCTCCAGGCTTTTTCATTTGTGTTCATCTCAAAATCAGCTAGATGTCAGAAAAGCACTATTCCTAGCCAAATACTATCATTCAAGACCTTCTAGTTGTGTAATGAGTTGAACGGATCTTTGTCAAGACCAACTGTCTTTACTTCACGCAGATAAGTGTGCTCACGGTTTCCCCACTTAACGCTGCCCTGTCACTCACTGTCACGTGAGTAGAAAGCAGCCATCGTTAGTGTTATTAGGATCACCGGTTTCACACCTGCACTTCACAAAAGCTCCAGTAGAGAGCGCTCTCTACATGTTAAACATCTGATCTGCAGACTTTCACGCTCGACCAAAGGAGCAGGAATACAGGGTTCCCATAAAAGAGTACACGTAGAAGTACTCAGATATTGTACTTGAGTGAAAGTAGAAGTACTCAGATCTGTGTGTGAGTAAAAGTAGAAGTACTCAGATCTTGTGTTTGAGTAAAAGTAGAAGTACTCAGATCTTGTACTTGAGTAAAAGTAGAAGTACTCAGATCTTGAACTTGAGTAAAAGTAGAAGTACTCAGATCTTGTGTGTGAGTAAAAGTAGAAGTACTCAGATCTTGTACTTGAGTAAAAGTAGAAGTACTCAGATCTTGTACTTGAGTAAAATTAGAAGTACTCAGGTCTTGTACTTGAGTAAAAGTAGAAGTACTCAGATCTTGTGTGTGAGTAAAAGTAGAAGTACTCAGATCTTGTACTTGAGTAAAAGTAGAAGTACTCAGGTCTTGTACTTGAGTGAAAGTAGAAGTACTCAGATCTTGTGTGTGAGTAAAAGTAGAAGTACTCAGATCTTGTGTTTGAGTAAAAGTAGAAGTACTCAGGTCTTGTACTTGAGTAAAAGTAGAAGTACTCATATCTTGTACTTGAGTAAAAGTAGAAGTACTCAGATCTTGTACTTGAGTAAAAGTAGAAGTACTCAGATCTTGTGTTTGAGTAAAAGTAGAAGTACTCAGGTCTTCTACTTGAGTAAAAGTAGAAGTACCAGAGTGTAGGAATACTCTGTTACAGTAAAAGTATTCAAAATGTTCCTCAAGTGAAGGTAGGAAAGTATTCTCATCAAAATATAGTGAAAGACAGTGAAAGTAGTCGTTGTGCAGATTGGTCCATTTCAGAATAATATCTATGATATGTTTTATAATGATTGATCATGAAAGTGTTCTCAAAGCTGGTGAAGGTGCAGCTAGTCTGAATGGCTTTGTAGACTGCAGGGTAGCTGGTGAAGGTGCAGCTAGTCTGAAGTACTTTGTAGACTGCAGGGGAGCTGGTGAAGGTGCAGCTAGTCTGAATGGCTTTGTTGACTGCAGGGTAGCTGGTGAAGGTGCAGCTAGTCTGAATGGCTTTGTAGACTGCAGGGTAGCTGGTGAAGGTGCAGCTAGTCTGAATGACTTTGTAGACTGCAGGGTAGCTGGTGAAGGTGCAGCTAGTCTGAATGGCTTTTGTTGTGGCAGATATCTCTGCTACGTGCCGATCCTATATGAGTGTGCTTTAAAAGAAGGAAAACTCAAAACAACCAGGATGAGGGTTAAACAATAATCTGTTTTAATGATAAACGGTAAGAATACATTACACTTTCAAAGGAGTGGACCCCACCCCCTGCTCTGGTCCAAATGCCGGGAGAACCTTTCATGTTGACGGCAGGAGCAAAAGAGAAAGAACTAAAAGATAGAATAGGCTTACATGCAGAAAATAAACCAGGAGGAGCTGTGGTCATAGCAAATCAGCGCGAGCCAGCAGAGGACCGGAAACAAGAGTCTCATATTACTGCAGCTTTCATCCACACACACCCCCTTTCTGCACATTCCAGAGACTTGAGTTGTGTCTAAAGAATATCCCCTTGTTCACAAAGATACACTTATTAATACTCTCATATTTCCAGCTTCTGGTTACACAGACTGCTTATTATGAATACAAAGTAATTAAACACACACATATACTATTCAAGATATGTAGACTTCCCTGAAACATGACATACTGGAGATCTTAAGCAGAAGGTACTCTCATCCAACTAGCCCACTGTCCTGCCTAACTACCCCTCCCCACAGAGCAATAAACCTGTTTACTCTAAGCACCCCAGAATGTTTGGAGCAATTTCAGTCCTCACATTTATGAAAGGATAAAACAGAGAAATCAATACAAAACACAAACACAGGTATTGTTTGAACAGTATTCACTTAACTGCTACTATTGATAATTACCAGAGAAACTCCAGGGGCCTCTTTCAATATCTGGAAATTGCAACAAGACTTTCTGCCATTTCAAATGTAACACACTTCCCAAATATCAGATGATAATAATCTGCAAGGTGCAGCTAGTTTGAATGGCTTTGTATACTGCAGGGTAGCTGGTGAAGGAGCAGCTAGTCTGAATGGCTTTGTAGACTGCAGGGTAGCTGGTGAAGATGCAGCTAGTCTGAATGGCTTTGTAGACTGCAGGGTAGCTGGTGAAGGTGCAGCTAGTCTGAATGGCTTTGTAGACTGCAGGGTAGCTGGTGAAGGTGCAGCTAGTCTGAATGGCTTTGTAGACTGCAGGGTAGCTGGTGAAGGTGCAGCTAGTCTGAATGGCTTTGTAGACTGCAGGGTAGCTGGTGAAGGTGCAGCTAGTCTGAATGGCTTTGTAGACTGCAGGGTAGCTGGTGAAGGTGCAGCTAGTCTGAATGGCTTTGTAGACTGCAGGGTAGCTGGTGAAGGTGCAGCTAGTCTGAATGGCTTTGTAGACTGCAGGGTAGCTGGTGAAGGTGCAGCTAGTCTGAATGGCTTTGTAGACTGTAGGGTAGCTGGTGAAGGTGCAGCTAGTCTGAATGGCTTTGTAGACTGCAGGGTAGCTGGTGAAGGTGCAGCTAGCTTGTAGTACTGATACCGTCCACTAGACTAGACTACGTTGCGAGCTGCGTACATTTCGTTCGGCAGCCAAATACCGCGCAATAATCTGTGACGCGTTCGAGGGGAAACCCTCACAAGAAACACCAGCTGTTGTTTTGCCTGCTGTGACGTTAAGTTGTCTCTTGTAATTATGCCTTTACAAGTTTACAAGTTTACAAGTTTACAAGTTTACAAGTTTACAAGTTGTATTTATCATCTGAATTTGGCGAAACAAGTTTAAAACCAAGACTTTGTTTATTTGAAATCAGATGAAAACAAACTGTCACGGACCCTGCCGTGTTATCTAACGTTACTACGCTTTTCATTCATAATTTCAGCGGGAGGGGGGGGGGGGGGGGGGGGACAGCCTCAGCAGTACAGTGCCAGGAATAAGCGTGTCGTGGCGGGGGAAGAGGAGGGAGAGGAGTCGCTGTTTCGGACCGGAGAGGAACCGGGGCCAGCTCTGCTCTGCTGTACGAGTCTACTGTACGAGTCTCCTGTACGAGTCACGGAGGAGGGCCCGTGTTCTGCTGAATCGGAGGCCTGCTCTGGTGCCATCCACCTGTCTTGGGTCCGGTGTGAAGGCCTGCTCCTGCCTGTTTCTGCTTCTACGGGTGCGAAGGCCTGATCTGAGATACTGTGAAGAAACCTGGAGAGTTGCTACGCTGCTGCCTCCCTGACTGGCTCTTGCTGCTGTCCTGGCGTGGTTCTTGCTCCGGGAACAGCGTGGATACTGTTGTGCTGGTCTGGGAGAATGGCGGGTGTCGTGTTTCTGCTGTGCCTTTTTTTGGCTGTGCTGGACAAGGAGAAGATCGCTAGTCATCCTGAACAATCTACTGGATTCGGGTATGTTCTGCCGCCTGCAGTGGACATCCCCTGTTCAGTTTCGGAGGTGTTGCACAAACAATTGCTGGTTGCACTGTCGTGGACATTCATTTCGGAAAATGTTTGTCTTTCTCACATGCCTGCCACGATGGTCCTTCAGAGCTGTTTTTTAAACTCTAATCTCACTTTCGCGAAGTTTGCTGGTGACTCTAGAACAGCTGACAATGTATGTGTGTTGATTAAGAGGAAAAGGTGCTTGGTATTTTTATTGTTGTTACTATCAGGAAATGTTCAGCCAAATCCAGGTCCACCTAGCAGTATTAGTCAAATAGATACTCCTGCTGATTTTATATCTAGATCTGGGCTAGGTTTAATTCATTTAAATGTGCGTAGTCTGTTACCTAAATTAGATTTTGTCCGTATTTGGGCGAGTTCGACTGATGCTGATGTCATTGTCTTATCAGAAACGTGGCTAGATAAATCCATTTTGGCGTCTGACATTTACATAAATGGTTACAGTGTATATCGTACTGACCGGCCTAAAAAAGGTGGTGGCGTTGCCATTTATGTGAAAAATAAGTTTTGTGTAACTAATATGGTTTCCAAATCTGTTAGTAAACAGCTAGAATTTTTAGCCGTGAATATCGAGGTAACAAAGGGTCAACAGGTCATGGTGGTGGGCTGCTACAGGGCCCCCTCGGCTGTCAAGGACTCTTTATCGTCATTAGCAAAACTGTTATCACAACTTTCCTACAAGGAAATAGTGCTGCTTGGTGATTTTAATTGGGACTGGTTAACTTCTGTGTCAGAGGATTTTAAAAACCTGTGTACCTCTTTGAACTTTACCCAGATTATAGACAGTCCTACTCGCCCAAATATTAAGTCCCCTAATAAATCCTCCTTAATTGATCTAATTTTAACAAATGTTCCACATAAATACTCATCTGTGGGAGTATTTGAGAATGATGTGAGTGACCACTGTGTTGTAGCCACCATTAGGGACACTAAGGTCCAAAAGGTTAAACCACGTATCATCACAAAGAGAGACAAAAAACACTTTGTGGAGCAGGGTTTCTTACATGATCTGTTTGATTTTGATTGGGGTAGGATCAATCTGTGTACTGATGTAGAAACTGCATGGTCTTATTTTTATCTTGGTTTTATGAAAATTATAGATAGACATGCACCCCTGCGTACATTTAGAGTGAAGGGACGAAACAATCCCTGGTTTTCTGCGGAGCTGTCCAGTCTACTTCATGAGAGAAATAATGCTTGGGCTAAGGCAAGGAATTCAGGCTCAGAGGTAGAATGGCTGCGCTTTAGGCAGCTAAGAAATAGCTTCACATCTCAAATAAAAAGTGCAAAATCAAAGTACTATTTGTCAGTTACCACAGAAAACTTGAATAATCCTGGGAAATTTTGGAAAGCCATAAAATCGATTTCCACTGGTGATATCCCAAATGAGCTACCTCCGTGCCTCACCACAGCATCTGGCATTATATCAGACAGGGCTACTATGTTAAATTGCTTTAATAAGCATTTTGTGTCCTGTGGCTCTCTGTTTGATTCTGTCACTGACTGTACTTCTGCTTCTGTGAACGCTCCAATCCTTGACTCTGAACAATGTGGTCTGGAAAACCCTTTCGGTTTTACTCCTTTAACTATTGGTATTGTTCATGAAGCATTATCCAAGTTAGATCCTAGGAAACCGGCTGGCCCGGACAACTTAGAACCTTTCTTTTTAAAGATAGCTGCAGATTTTATTGCTCCACCTCTTACTTCTCTTTTTAACCTCTCCCTCAGCACAAATACATTCCCAAAAGTATGGAAGTCTGCTTATGTCTTGCCTTTACTGAAAGGAGGGGAGGCAACTATTTTAAATAACTATAGGCCAATCTCAAAATTGTCAGTTCTGGCTAAGGTGCTCGAACGACTTGTGAGTGAACAAGTAAAGGAGTTTTTATGTTTAAATGATATCCTGACTAAACACCAGTCAGGATTCAGAAAGAAACACAGCACCATCACTGCGACAATGAAAGTGGTAAATGACATTACTAGTATTTTAGATAATAAGCAGAGTTGTGCAGCTCTGTTTATTGACCTTTCCAAAGCGTGTGATACCGTCGATCATCGCATCTTAAAGCAGAGGCTGGTCAGTATAGGCATGTCCAGCCATGCAGTGGGGTGGTTTGTGAACTACCTCTCTGAAAGGTCCCAATGTGTTCATTTTGATGGACTGTCTTCTGAGTGGTTAAACATTTCTAATGGTGTACCACAAGGTTCTGTTTTAGGACCACTTTTATTCTCCATATATATTAACAGCGTAGGTGAGAATGTGGATGAAGCTACTTTACATTTTTATGCGGATGATACTGTGATGTATTGTGCAGGTCCCTCCATTAATGAGGCTGTTGTTAAATTACAGGCTGTTTTTAACACTATTCAGACTCAGCTCTCTGAATTAAAGCTTCTTTTAAATGTGGATAAAACAAAGGTAATGCTCTTTTCAAAAGCTAAAAAGACACCAGAGCCTGTTTCGGATATTGTAACTACCCAAGGAACAAAACTTGAAGTTGTTGCCTGTTACAAATACCTTGGTATCTGGCTTGATGATTGTCTCGCTTTTAAACATCATGTCAATAACCTGCTTAAAAAACTGAGGGTTAGGTTAGGGTTCTTTTACAGAAACAAGTCCTGTTTCTCGCTTGAGGCCAGGAAAAGGCTAGTCACTGTGACCTTTTTACCTGTGCTGGACTATGGTGATTTGATTTATATGAATGCACCTGCCAATTACCTGAGCAAATTGGATGCTGCATATCACAGCGCTCTGAGATTTGTCACTCATTGTAAAACGCTTACTCATCACTGTACCCTGTATTCCAAGGCAGGTTTACCATCACTCTCTGTACGGAGGCTCAGTCACTGGTACACTTTTATTTATAAAGCTATGTTGGGCAAACTCCCGTATTACATCTGTTCTCTGGTAAAGCAGAAAGTTGCAAGCAGCTATTGTCTGAGATCACAGGATGTAGTCTTATTAGATGTACCAAGAGTGAGGACTGTCTTAGGTAAAACAGCTTTTATGTGCTCAGCTCCACTTGCTTGGAACAGCCTACAGTCCAAATTGAAATTATTCACCCTTGTTTCTCTGAATGTTTTTAAGGCACGTCTGCACGAAATGCTTTATGACACTATGGGCGTTTGTAAGTGTTGGTGAATATGTAAATATGATGTCCTCTATTGTTTGTTTTTATGTTTCATGTGGAACAAATTGATGCAGGTCTCCCTTGTAAAGAGATCCATGATCTCAAGGGACCTATCTGTTTAAATAAAGGTTTGAAATGAAATGAAATGAGTGCTGGTGGACCTTATTGTGGACTAAGGGGAATGCAGAGACTGGCTACAAGTGTCTTAGGTTCAAGTTAGACAGCTAATGTCTGGGTTAGTGTTCATGACTTCATGTGTACGTCACCTAATGGGTCATCTCATCTCACACATCTTCCTGCTTTCCAAAAGTGTAACATAGTTTGATTCCACTGTTTAATAACCTGTTCAATGCAAACATGCCACTTGAACAAATGAAATAACATTTCTGTGGACTGATATTTGTTCAGTGGCTTTTTAGAGGATGTTCCCTGAGAGATTGTAAAATCTCAATGAAGATCAGACTTAGTACATTTGTTAATAATTACATACAACACATGGAATTTGTGTGTGTGTGTGTGTGTGTGTGTTCCAAGTGAATCTGCGGCCCCCTGGTGGCCAGTACATGCATTGTGTGGCCCCCTCCACCATCCAAGTTGCCCATCCCTGCTCTACATGTAAGATTTCACAACCAGAGGTCCTTCATTTGACTGATATCATGTAGATGGAGGACCTTGTCTCTCCGGTGGAAGCTTTAGGAATAAATGATTAAAAAAGAGTTCATAAAGTTAATCACCACGACACCTGGTCACTGTAGAAAGCCTTTACATGTAATACATGCTACTGACACTTTCAGACTGCGATGCAAATATGAATATTTATTAATGTTTGTGTTCGGGCGGCAGACAGCCTATCCGTTTTTAAGAGTGCGCTTAAGACCTTCCTTTTTGATAAAGCTTATAGTTAGGGCTGATTAGATTCAGCCCCTAGTTTTGCTGATATAGGCTTAGTTTGTCGGGGGACATCTTACTTCTTCCTTCTCTCTGTCTGTACCTGTGTACTCTCATGTTCCGATTAACCCAGCTTCCCCACATCTCTTTCTTTCTGGTGTCTATATACGCTGGGATCCGGAGTCATGGATGATCCTGCGGTCCTGTGTCCTGCATCGCGAGCCCTGGATCTTGAGTCGTGGCTGTGGTCCTGAACTGTGGGGTTCATCTTTCTAATGAACACACATCTGTTGCACGTCTGTCCGTCTGGAGAGCGCGCCTCTCTTTTATTATATTCATTTATTTTGTCTTCCTGTATTTTTCCGAGAGGTTTAATATATTGTAATCATCGTACCTTTCTTACCTCCTTGTGTCCCTTGAACTGTTATAGTGGTCCTTTGTGCTGCCTGTCTGCAAACAGTTTTGTTTTTAGAAGTTTAACCTCCGCTGTAAAAAGTCAATTGTTAAAAAAAGATACTCAGAACTTTCTTTTCTTTTTCATTTATTTTATCAACAACAACAAGTCACCAGAAAAATAAAATCACACTGAGCTGAACCCAAACTGATACGACTGGTCCCGGATAAACTCAAACACATAAATATATCATCAGGCCAACTGACCAAACATTAAAGGAACAGTTTGACAGATCTCTGGTGGAATCCTCCAGCTCTGTCTTTAAGGCTAACCTGCTAACACCCATCTGAGCATCCTCCAGCTCTGTCTTTAAGGCTAACCTGCTAACACCCATCTGAGCATCCTCCAGAGCTCTGTCTTTAAGGCTAACCTGCTAACACCCATCTGAGCATCCTCCAGCTCTGTCTTTAAGGCTAACCTGCTAACACCCATCTGAGCAGCCTTCACTGTTTGGGAGAAAGGAACACTTAGCAGGAAGGTCTGCATAGCTAACCATATACATCATCATCATCATCACCATCATCATCATCATCATCATCATCATCATCATCATCATCATCATCATCATCATCATCATCATCATCATCATCATCATCATCATCACCATCATCACCATCATCATCATCACCATCATCATCATCACCATCATCATCATCATCACCATCACCATCATCACCATCATCATCATCATCATCACCATCACTATCATCATCATCACCATCATCATCATCATCATCATCACCATCATCATCACCATCATCATCATCATCACCATCATCATCATCATCATCATCACCATCATCATCATCATCATCATCATCATCATCATCATCACCATCATCATCACCATCATCATCATCATCATCACCATCATCATCATCATCATCATCATCACCATCATCATCATCATCACCATCATCATCATCATCACCATCATCATCATCATCATCATCATCACCATCATCATCATCATCATCACCATCATCATCATCATCATCATCATCATCACCATCATCATCATCATCATCACCATCATCATCATCATCATCACCATCATCATCATCATCACCATCATCATCACCATCTATATCATCACCATCTATATCATCATCATCACCATCATCATCATCACCATCACCATCTATATCTGTTGTTCTACAGTCACACAGAGCTTCACTGGTAACACCTGAAGTGGGGGCACATCAACATTGTAATTGCCTCTCAGTGAAAGTGTGTGTGAACTCCATCAGAGATAAACTCCTCCTGTTTCTCTAACTGCTCTGATCCACTGTCACACACACCTTCCCTGGTAATATCTTCACTTCTTCCAGAGTGGAAACGTATGGAAACATTCTCTCAGTGAAAGTGTGTGTGAAGGTGTGTATGTGTGTGTTCGTGTCAGGATCAGAGAACGACAGCTTTCCTCTGTTCCAGTCCAGACTCACTCTGACCCTCTGGAGCTCCTTCTGCAGGAGGAGAGGAGTTCCTGGAGCTGATGGTGACCGTGCTGAGTAGTTACCTTCATACAACAGTATGCTCCATGATCCAGACTCTATGAATCCCTTCCTGTCGACAGACTCTGCTAACACACCCAGTACCCAGTGTGTACTGTCTCCAACCTGGACCTCCCAGCTGTGAGTCCCTGAGTCAAAGCCCTCAGAGCCCAGGACAGAGGAGTAGTAACCAAACCTCTCTGGATTATCAGGACGTTTCTGTTCCTCCTCTTCCTCCTCTTCCTCCTCCTCTCCCTCCTCTCGCTCCTCTTCCTCCTCTCCCTCCTCTCGCTCCTCTTCCTCCTCCTCTCCCTCCTCTCGCTCCTCTCCCTCCTCTCGCTCCTCTTCCTCCTCTCCCTCCTCTCGCTCCTCTTCCTCCTCCTCTCCCTCCTCTCGCTCCTCTCGCTCCTCTCGCTCCTCTTCCTCCTCTTCCTCCTCGTCCTCCTCTTCCTCCTCTCTCACACTGGTCAGATCTTCAGACAGGACGAGGTATGGACCAGCAGTGTTTGGGTCCAGGATCACAGGAGAGTAGGACACCATGTCCTTCATCTTGCTCCAGATGTTGAAGCTGAGGTTGCCCAGGTGTTTGGCCTGGTCTATCAGAGCTCCTGAGGGCAGCTGTGGAGCCTCCAGCAGGGGGCGCTGCAGCCTCTCCACTGCAGCCTTGTAGTTGTGCAGGAAGGAGACGTCTTCAGCTCTCAGCTCCTCCTCTGTGACTCTGACTGTGTGAGAAAGAGCTGCTATCTCTCTGCTCACAGCCTCCATCTCCTCCTCCATCACCCTCCTCTTCTGCTCCTCTTCCTCCCTCAGTGCAGCCATCCTGGCCTCCTCTTCCTCTTCTAGAAACTGGTGAAGCTTCTTAAACTGCTTCTTAATCTGCGTCTCTGTGCGTCGGGCCTGGACCTTCAGGTGTCCTGCTGTTTGATCAAACTTCACTTTAACTTCTTCAAAGGTCTCTAACTTCTCCTTTAAGGGCTGCAGAGTTTCCTGAAGCTCCTTCTTGTGTTGTCGAGCAGCTTCATCGATTGGTCTGAATCTGTGGTCGCTGTGTTTCTCTGAATCTCTGCAGACGACACACACTGGCTGCAGATGGTCCAGACAGAAGAGTTTGAGTTTCTCAGAGTGCAGAGTGCAGAGAGCCTCTGGAGGTCTCTGACCTCTCTCCTGTAGGAAACTCTCACACAGGTTCTTTAACACCAGGTTACAGAGAGGTTTTCCTCTTGCAGATCTTCTCTGACAGACTGGACACTCTCGTGTTGGTTTCTCTCTAAACCAGTTCTTCAGACAGGCTTTGCAGAAGCTGTGGCTACAGGACAGAACCACAGGATCTCTAAAGACGTCCTGACAGACCGGACAGCAGAGATCTTCCTCTAATCTGGAAGCCATGTTGTCTGTGAGTGAAGCAGTGAACTGAGCAGCAGCCGCTCCCTGTTCCCTGAGACTTACTTTCACTTTGAGTCTTTGTTCTGGTCAAACTCTCAGCGTGTGGATTCAGCAGCTGCTCCAAGTGGAAGGGGTTCCAGTATTCCCTCCTGTGGACGTCCTCTCAGTGGAAGAGGTGTGTTTGGTGTGAAGTTGAATCTTACAGTCCGTGTGTGTGACTGTGTGTGTGTGTGTGTGTGTGTGTGTGTGTGTGTGTGTTATCTCAGCGAGGCAGAATAACAGCCTGTTTCCTGGTTAGTCACATGCGAGTCAGGTGATAGGTGGAGCTTCATCATGAGAGTTTATCAGCTTGAGTTTCATTCAAAAAGCACGAGTCATGTGTGTTTCCTCATTACATCGTGGAAGGCAAGTTTATTTATATAGCACTTTTCAACACAATGCAATTCAAAGTGTTTTACAAAATGAAAGACATTAAGAAATAGTGCAGCAGAAACATAATAGTGTCTCTACTTTAAAGAGTCCTCTCCTGCTGATGTTCAGGTGTATATCAGTATGTAGTGTCTCTACTTTAAAGAGTCCTCTCCTGCTGATGTTCAGGTGTATATCAGTATGTAGTGTCTCTACTTTAAAGAGTCCTCTCCTGCTGATGTTCAGGTGTATATCAGTATGTAGTGTCTCTACTTTAAAGAGTCCTCTCCTGCTGATGTTCAGGTGTATATCAGTATGTAGTGGCTCTACTTTAAAGAGTCCTCTCCTGCTGATGTTCAGGTGTATATCAGTATGTAGTGTCTGTACTTTAAAGAGTCCTCTCTTGCTGATGTTCAGGTGTATATCAGTATGTAGTGTCTCTACTTTAAAGAGTCCTCTCCTGCTGATGTTCAGGTGTATATCAGTATGTAGTGTCTGTACTTTAAAGAGTCCTCTCCTGCTGATGTTCAGGTGTATATCAGTATGTAGTGTCTGTACTTTAAAGAGTCCTCTCCTGCTGGTGTTCAGGTTCATTGCAGACCATTCACATGCACTAAAACCTACTGCAGGGGAAGAACACCTACAAAGCAGAAATCAATGGAGCCTCTCTGAAGCTTTATCGAACCAGGTGTTTCACATTGATTTTCAGAAACTCTTCTACAAAACGAGAAAATACATTTTACATAAACAACAGCCGTAAAACCGCAAATTAACATTTAACAATCAAATCAAATCTCTATAAACAGTATTGATTATTAATCAATTAAATATTTGTATTTGAAACCGTAACGTACATTTAAAACAAAGCTTCAGTTTTGCAAATATAACAGTGTATTAAAAGTACAGGCACTCAGACCCGGCGGCAGACATACGTCTCTGGGCGGGCATTTGATTTACCAGGGCGGGGGCGGGCCCACCCCGAAACTTACATTTCCCGGGAAATCTCGAGATTTGTCAAGGGGGGGGGTTAGGTTGCCATCAGGCTGTTGACGGTCTTATTATAGGCTACATCCATTGGTTGGTTTTGTGGCACATTTGTAACGCTGTGCCAACTTGGGCAAGCACACAGGGTGGAGAGGTGGAGTGAGGTTGAGCGATGGAGAGAGAGAGAGATTGAGCGAGGCAGAGAGCGTGTGCAGCGGTCTGCTTGCGCACAGAGCAGGAGTTTGTGAGAGAGCCGGCTTGAGAGTCCATTTCTCTTCAAAATAGAATTGATTGCCAGCCTCCCTTGTCCCTGGCTGGCTGGCTAGCTCGTTGGTAACGTAACTGATATCTTCTAATGTGCCTGCATCTGGCGCTGAGTTGCCATATTCCTTTCAAGTGTATAAGTGTGAACCACTTCCTGATATCCATTGTTGCAGATAAATATAAATGATAATAGCCAAACTAACCTAGCAAGAGTAAACTGACAGGCTGCTCTGCCGCATCTCACTCAAGACCCCACACGACTCAACCCAGCGAAAAAAACAGTCTCGCGCGCAGCCTTTCATTCAGAATTTCATAGCAAAATAAAAAAATGATATTAAACTAATCTTTCAACATAGTTTAAAACGGCTCCAGAGTATTTGTGTTGTGTAATCTCTGGTCGGGCTAACCCATACAGTGGTGGGGCTCAAGTCAGTATTTGCAATGTAATTACATACACGCTCCCTTTGACAGTGAAACGCCACGCGTGAGGTTTAGATTATTTCCTGTCTCAATCCAAATTGAACTGTATGAAATAAAAAGGCTCTTTTGTCTTGTAGTAAATAAAAAGGGCGACCTGGATCCAATCCTGCAATTTCCCCACAGGTGAAAGAGTTGACCTGCTGAAAGCCCAACCCCTGCAGGGGGTCTGGGGGGATTCTTCACGAGGAGATCTTTTGAAATACTAACATAAAATACACATTCTGGTACTCTCTTGAGAAGAGAAATAAATACATCTATTACTACATGACATATTTAAAAAAATGAATGTCATTTTAGTTTGTTGTTACTTTGTTCTGAAAGCTGAACCTGCTGCTCCTCACAGAGAGAAGAGGAGAGAGGAGAGGAGAGAGGAGAGGAGAGGAGAGGGGAGAGGAGAGAGGAGAGGAGAGAGGAGAGAGGAGGAGAGAGGAGAGGAGAGGGAAGAGGAGAGAGGAGAGAGGAGAGGAGAGGGGAGAGGCTGTGAATGACTTTACATTGTGGATAAGGGTGGATAGCCCCCATTGTTCTGTGTGTCAAAATGAAAGACAGCCCACACACCTATCAATCATCACACCGTGGGGTCTGATTTCATTACGTGTTGATTTCTATCAACACCTAATGTTGTATCGACGCATAGAGATTTACTACAGCAAAAGTATTCTCCGTCGGGACTTCCTGCAACAACACCACGTCGTTATCGTGATTCTGATTGGCCAGAAGACATTATCAAAGATGTTCTATTGAGAAAAGATGATCACTACGTGACAAAAGTTTTCAAACCGTTTCTCGTCTTCGGTAAATGTACTGCTGTCTGTGCCATTTACTCTGCGCGAGTTGGCGGACTTTATTTTGCTTACTTTAAAATCATTTTTCATGGTGGGGATAAGCCATTTATTGGTATGGCTATAGCCTACCCCAGTATACCCTGGCACCGCCACTGAACATAACAATAAAACAATTAAAATGTTGTATTCAACCCTGATTAAAACAGCGGTCCCAAATCCTGGATGGGCGGGCCTGGCCCCATGGGGCCCGCCCATGACGCCGGGTCTGCAGGCACTAACCCCTCTACGTCACACTGAATATCCTTTGTCATTGTCCATTGAATCTTTCCTTGAAGTTCAACCACATTCTGTCTCCAGGCTTTTTCATTTGTAATCATCTCAAAATCAGCTAGATGTCAGAAAAGCACTATTCCTAGCCAAATACTATCATTCAAGACCTTCTAGTTGTGTAATGAGTTGAACGGATCTTTGTCAAGACCAACTGTCTTTACTTCACGCAGATAAGTGTGCTCACGGTTTCCCCACTTAACGCTGCCCTGTCACTCACTGTCACGTGAGTAGAAAGCAGCCATCGTTAGTGTTATTAGGATCACCGGTTTCACACCTGCACTTCACAAAAGCTCCAGTAGAGAGCGCTCTCTACATGTTAAACATCTGATCTGCAGACTTTCACGCTCGACCAAAGGAGCAGGAATACAGGGTTCACATAAAAGAGTACACGTAGAAGTACTCAGATCTTGTACTTGAGTGAAAGTAGAAGTACTCAGATCTTGTACTTGAGTAAAAGTAGAAGTATTCAGATCTTGAACTTGAGTAAAAGTAGAAGTACTCAAATCTTGTACTTGAGTGAAAGTAGAAGTACTCATATCTTGTACTTGAGTAAAAGTAGAAGTACTCAGATCTTGAACTTGAGTAAAAGTAGAAGTACTCAAATCTTGTACTTGAGTAAAAGTAGAAGTACTCAGATCTTGTACTTGAGTAAAAGTAGAAGTACTCAGATCTTGTACTTGAGTACAAGTAGAAGTACTCAGATCTTGTACTTGAGTAAAAGTAGAAGTACCAGAGTGTAGGAATACTCTGTTACAGTAAAAGTATTCAAAATGTTCCTCAAGTGAAAGTAGGAAAGTATTCTCATCAAAATATAGTGAAAGACAGTAAAAGTAGTCGTTGTGCAGATTGGTCCATTTCAGAATAATATCTATGATATGTTTTATAATGATTGATCATGAAAGTTTTCTCAAAGCTGGTGAAGGTGCAGCTAGTCTGAATGGCTTTGTAGACTGCAGGGTAGCTGGTGAAGGAGCAGCTAGTCTGAAGTACTCTGTAGACTGCAGGGTAGCTGGTGAAGGTGCAGCTAGTCTGAATGGCTTTGTAGACTGCAGGGTAGCTGGTGAAGGTGCAGCTAGTCTGAATGGCTTTGTTGACTGCAGGGTAGCTGGTGAAGGTGCAGCTAGTCTGAATGGCTTTGTAGACTGCAGGGTAGCTGGTGAAGGTGCAGCTAGTCTGAATGGCTTTTGTTGTGGCAGATATCCCTGCTCCGCGCCGATCCTATATGAGTGTGCTTTAAAAGAAGGAAAACTCAAAACAACCAGGATGAGGGTTAAACAATAATCTGTTTTAATGATAAACGGTAAGAATACATTACACTTTCAAAGGAGTGGACCCCACCCCCTGCTCTGGTCCAAATGCCGGGAGAACCTTGCATCTTGACGGCAGGAGCAAAAGAGAAAGGACTAAAAGATAGAATAGGCTTACATGCAGAAAATAAACCAGGAGGAGCTGTTGTCATAGCAAATCAGCGCGAGCCAGCAGAGGACCTGAAACAAGAGTCTCATATTACTGCAGCTTTCATCCACACACACCCCCTTTCTGCACATTCCAGAGACTTGAGTTGTGTCTAAAGAATATCCCCTTGTTCACAAAGATACACTTATTAATACTCTCATATTTCCAGCTTCTGGTTACACAGACTGCTTATTATGAATACAAAGTAATTAAACACACACATATACTATTCAAGATATGTAGACTTCCCTGAAACATGACATACTGGAGATCTTAAGCAGAAAGTACTCTCATCCAACTATCCCACTGTCCTGCCTAACTACCCCTCCCCCACAGAGCAATAAAACTTGTTTACTCCAAGCACCCCAGAATGTTTGGAGCAATTTCAGTCCTCACATTTATGAAAGGATAAAACAGAGAAATCAAAACAAAACACAAACACAGGTATTGTTTGAACAGTATTCACTTAACTGCTACTATTGATAATTACCAGAGAAACTCCAGGGGCCTCTTTCAATATCTGGAAATTGCAACAAGACTTTCTGCCATTTCAAATGTAACACTCTTCCCAAATATCAGATGATAATAATCTTCAATCCCCCTTTTTATCTCTCAAGAGATAAACTTACACAAGGCATTTTGAAACATATCTACTATCATTCTTTTCTACTGTGTCTGTCTCTCAATATTGTATACATCTATCAGAAACTGAGACCCAAAGTACTTGAAAGTTTGGGAACAGAACACCACCTTCCATGGCAGTGAAGGAACCATTAGAGGGCAATCTGAGTACTAGAAAGCAGTCTCCTTGTGTGGTGAATCATCAGCCCCCCCCCCCTCAGAGGAATACGCCAACAAGGGGCAGCTGATAGGGAGGGGGAGATGCGGCTTTCCCTTCACTGGTGGAACTGATCAGAGAGAAGTAGACTCCTCTGCTGCCTCGACAGGTCCCCCAGCCCGCTGACAGCCGCTTCCGAGTAGTCTGCTGTAAGGATGTCTTCAGGGTCGTTCTCGTCCAGTTCACTGATGACAGCTTCCGAGTCGTCTGCTGTAGGGATGTCCTCAGGATCCTGCTCCTCCCGTCCACTGATTGCTGCTTCCGAGTCGACCTCCTCTGCGAGGGTCACGTCCATCCTGATGTCATCCCCGGTCCTAGCAGGTGGTTTCCCCGCCGCACACTGGCTCCCGTGGTACGAGCTGTCCCCCTTTCCTCCTATGTGGGCGGCATGAGAGATCCGCTGGGTCACTCGGTCGGGGCCGGAGAGCCTGGGGTTGAGCCACTTTGTCCTGATGACCTTCAGCCAGACGAACTCTGCTGTGTCCGCCTCCTGCGTCTCCCTTTGTCATCACCAACCTGTTATAACTCAATCAATATTAGAAACATGTCAACATTCATCAAACAGTATCTTATCCCCAGATATGAAGCAGGTCCATTCTAAAACTGTCAATCAATGGTCAGATTGAACAATCGAGTTGGGGCAGCAGGTTCCCTTCAGTCCCTAAATGAAAAATGTACATTGTGAAGTTTACACTCCCCCCTTTTTACACATGAACTCATGTGTAACCATGGATTATAAGAAAATACCAAACATTTTCCCAAATGTACATCCATCATTTCCACAGTAAACACTTCAGTGAAATGAAGTGTTTCTCTCCATCCTTCAGTCCTAAAAGAAACAGAATCTTCATGTTTTAGTTTGAGTTTCACATTCTGCAAACTGCCACCTCCTGTGGGAGTGAAATATTAAGTAAATTAGAAACGGGTCACCTGTACGGTTTTCCAATTTTTGTGGAATTGTAGGAAACCTCTCGTTGCCCACGGAGCCCCAGAATAATGTGTTAGTCCAAAAGCATGCTTGATTAGTTATTGTTAGAATCATGCAGTTGCACTGATCACATGCAGACATACACTCACACTCACACTGTCAGGTTGTAAAGTCAAGTTTGGTCATAGTCACGCCAGAGTCAGTCATTGACAGTGCCTTCTCAAGTTACACTGTCGGTCAGGGTCAAAGGTCAGTTGGTCTCAGTCTTTTTGGCCATGTGTCGTGCTCTGCAGAGACTTTGATATTTCAGCATAGGCCAGTATCCTTTGTCTACAAAAATCTGTCTTATATGGAGCGCCATCATTAATTAATTCACGATTACAACTATAATGTTCAAGATATCTCTAACTTTTCATCGGAACAGCTGTTCCCCACATTCCCTGAAAAGTGTTAGCCTAAAAATGTCACTTCCTTATAGTACTACTACTGCAGTTTATTTACAACTAATTAGTATTAAAATGTCTAATAGATCTACTTCAGAAACTTGTGTACTTAACTATTATCTTGTGTCAAAACATTACTAGGATCTGTGTAGCTCTGCATTTCATAGCTCATTATACGCATTTATCTTCAATTCTGGTCTACTTAAAAACAATGTTAACCTCTTTAGCAGTGTGTGGAACCCAGGGCGTCCGAACACGCAACAATTACTCCCTACTTTATCATGGATCCAAAAACAGAAGTAATTTCATATTTCCATCCTAAAGCCCTCCTATGGTAATAACCATGCCACAATGGTGAAATCAATACTCTATAGATTGGAATTATATTTGGCTTGGCACTAGCTCTCCCTCTAACATTATCCATTCAAATACAGGTTTGTCTTATAGAGCGGTTCCTAAAACTATCCCTTTAATGGTGTTCAACATTGTAACAACTAAGATCACTGCTTTATTCACAAGTGAATCAAAATCTCTTGAAGAATGATTTGTTAACATGATGAAAAGATTGAAGAATATGGTTCTATTCTGTCATATACCCCCTTTATCCCTCAGTGTGTTTTAGGATGATTCTCATTTTACCTTAATAGTTTCCTCTTTACTGCTATTTTTAATTTACCAATTGATTAATTCATGGTTAATACAACTTTTTACCTTCACTTATTTATCAAGTCAATTCAAGTTCTTTAAATGTGCGCTTATAATAAGTGTGTTTATGTGTAAACTCACTCATTCCCGTTGATTCCCTTCTCCTCTCCTCTGGTTTATCTCAAGCCGTGAACCTGGCCACCTCACATTCTCGACCAACTCCTCTGATTCTGACTCCTCCCCCTTTGTCCATCAGCTGTAACTCTTTGAGGCAGCCATCCGCCCAGCTACATCTGCAGCCCCCATCATGCCACTGTTCTTGAACTGCTTTGCATTTCATCTCCTCCTTCACAGTCTCTCTGCTGCTTTATGGAGGGCGGATTCTGCTCTCATGTACCACACTTTGCTCTTGTGCCAAATCTCGTGGCTCAGCTTGGAACTTCATGCCCTGTCTGAGGGACTGATGAGAGTAGATCTCTGCCTGTCAGCAAGCGGTTTGGTTCTGGATGCCACAGGTGGAGATTGTTCTGGATGCAGTTCTGAATGCAGTTCTTATTGTTGTTGTTGGTTCAGCTTGGGTTCTCTGTCTGTTCGATGGAGGCGGAGTCTCCTGTGGTGAGGTCATTTGTCTGAAGATGGGGTCGTAGCATTCTGACAGGCAGAGAGAGAGAGGGAGAGATCTCGGGACGCATTACCTATAGTTAATTCTAACACACTGAGGTAAAATAAATCCAATCCTTTCCACTCTATTTTCCTAATCTTACTATCTGTCTTAAATGTTAAATTTCATCTAAACCCAATTAATGTCAACTAATGGTTTTGCCATATCCCTAAACATTGCTTTCACCCACTGTAACATGTTTACTCCAAATAATTCTTTCAGGAAACCATTTTCTTCTATACATTTAAATACCTAGATGTTTCAATCACCACATATTTCACACACTATGAAAGAACCCCTCCATACTTAACAATAGTAAACCTGCAGAGCACACTAATCAGATCACAGTAATGTAATTTGACCCAAGTGTAGGCCTATGTCGTTCCTAAAAATGTTAGCAAACACCAAACTCCCACTACAACATTTATAGATAAATTGATTTAGCAAAATGAACTCTTATGTAATTCAAAATGTGACAAAAGAACAATGATTTGTCTTACACAAGATTGTGGTCTAACAGAATGACTCTTGACCTCATGGGGTCAAATAACTTGGATAACCGGGGGAAGGGGAGGAGAACACTCAACCATGTGCAGATAGAAACCACACTGCTTGGAGACTGAGTTCAATACAAATTAAACCATACGACTTGTAGTCTGGCTTCAATAAAAATGTAACCAGACAAGGCCAGTTCATAACACACAATAACAGAGGTGAGCCTAAATTTCCCAACATCTCTTGTCCTATCATTTGATCATAGTTCCTAGTCTCTCTCTCTGGGCTTCCTGCTCCTGTCCACAAGCTTCTCTCATCAATCACCTCTGTGTTTATCCAACCGTGTGAGATGGCCTTTAGCTTCGTGCAGCACCTCTGTAATGTTTAAACTTTTAACAGCTTCTCTCTGACTGACAAACTTACAAAACCTTCTGTTTACTTTCTACTCTTTCTTCACAAACTTAAAAACACAATTGTGGTGAATTGTTTGCGTTTTCAGTTTCCTATCTACATTAAACAACCACCAACTCAGAGTCACTGTGGCATGATCAATACAACTCCTAAATAACATTACAATGTATATTTCGTACAGTGAGTTGGTTATTTAATGTTTAACAAATTGTCCTCTTTGTATGTCTAATCTAGGTAGAATAATCCACTATTATATTCAATTTGAATGGAACCTGCATGTACTTCATATACTCAGTAAACCTCTTTTTACTTTCCCTCAACGTTACTGTATGTAATTAAGTTCCTCTGAAATCTAATTAAGTACAATTCTCAGTTAATGACAAATACCACGAAATTCACAATGCAATGCAATAGTAACAATCAGTTCTCAAAACTTCTCATAAAAACCACAATGTGACGTAACTGTATCCCTCAAAAACTATGCTAAAAACAACAAATTATAGTTTCTTATTTATTTCAATATCTATCACCTCAAATCACACATTGATGTATTAATTTGCAATGTTATTCACTCCAACTTCAGATCAGTCGTTGATCTTTCACTCCTTGCTTTAAATTCAACGCTCAGCAGCCATTGTCCAGGCATGCTGCATCAGCAATTAGAGGAAAAATGGGGAGAAAGGGGGGCTTTCTTGAAACCAGGTGCTTCCATTATGACTTCGCATTTCTTTATCTGACTAAGGCTTTCCTGTGTTCAATAATATATATATATATATATATATATATATATATATGCACATAAATATATCCTCCACGCTGTCTGTTCAGCTTTTAAGATGCGATATTTCTTTCAACAGAATGGGCGTTAAACCCAACAGAACAAGAGAAATCCGTTACTTTCAATGGCTTTTGAAGTTCGCGTTTCTACTCTTGGATTCTTTACATATAATACAACTGCAGGCTCATATGAGACTGGAAAGCATGATTTTATTTTGTTCTGGATGGAGTCTTTAGAAAACCACTGAACATCCCCGATGGGTTAGCCGTCTCGATTTCTGAAAAAACCCACGGGGCCTTTCACCTTCGTCTTACACTCCTCATCGCTTCACGTGTAGCTAACGAGTTTAGCCGTATGATTCTGAAAAATCTACGGGGCCTTTCACCGTACTCTTAACACCTCGTTGCTTTATTTATTTATGACTTACCTATCTATGCTAAAATATGTATTGCATTATACCGTCAATAACACCTGAAAATATCCTTGATAACTCTAACTTTTAGCTTAGCCAATTTACAGACCTTCGATAGAAACAGGTGTCCGTTTTACCTTTCAGTTTTAGGATCCTTAGTTGTCATAGATTATTCCAGGTATCTCCCTCCGTCCGCTGGTTGCTCATGTTTTCCTCTAAAAAACCCCACTCATGACGTCACCACATCATGACGCCATCACGTTGGGTTTCACCAAATTGTTGTGGCAGATATCTCTGCTACGCGCCGATCCTATATGAGTGTGCTTTAAAAGAAGGAAAACTCAAAACAACCAGGATGAGGGTTAAACAATAATCTGTTTTAATGATAAACGGTAAGAATACATTAAACTTTCAAAGGAGTGGACCCCACCCCCTGCTCTGTTCCAAATGCCGGGAGAACCTTCATCTTGACGGCAGGAGCAAAAGAGAAAGAACTAAAAGATAGAATAGGCTTACATGCAGAAAATAAACCAGGAGGAGCTGTGGTCATAGCAAATCAGCGCGAGCCAGCAGAGGACCTGAAACAAGAGTCTCATATTACTGCAGCTTTCATCCACACACACCCCCTTTCTGCACATTCCAGAGACTTGAGTTGTGTCTAAAGAATATCCCCTTGTTCACAAAGATACACTTATTAATACTCTCATATTTCCAGCTTCTGGTTACACAGACTGCTTATTATGAATACAAAGTAATTAAACACACACATATACTATTCAAGATATGTAGACTTCCCTGAAACATGACATACTGGAGATCTTAAGCAGAAGGTACTCTCATCCAACTAGCCCACTGTCCTGCCTAACTACACCTCCCCCACAGAGCAATAAAAACTGTTTACTCCAAGCACCCCAGAATGTTTGGAGCAATTTCAGTCCTCACATTTATGAAAGGATAAAACAGAGAAATCAATACAAAACACAAACACAGGTATTGTTTGAACATTATTCACTTAACTGCTACTATTGATAATTACCAGAGAAACTCCAGGGGCCTCTTTCAATATCTGGAAATTGCAACAAGACTTTCTGCCATTTCAAATGTAACACACTTCCCAAATATCAGATGATAATAATCTTCAAGGTGCAGCTAGTTTGAATGGCTTTGTATACTGCAGGGTAGCTGGTGAAGGTGCAGCTAGTCTGAATGGCTTTGTAGACTGCAGGGTAGCTGGTGAAGGTGCAGCTAGTCTGAATGGCTTTGTAGACTGCAGGGTAGCTGGTGAAGGTGCAGCTAGTCTGAATGGCTTTGTAGACTGCAGGGTAGCTGGTGAAGGTGCAGTTAGTCTGAATGGCTTTGTATACTGCAGGGTAGCTGGTGAAGGTGCAGCTAGTCTGAATGGCTTTGTAGACTGCAGGGTAGCTGGTGAAGGTGCAGCTAGTCTGAATGGCTTTGTAGACTGCAGGGTAGCTGGTGAAGGTGCAGCTAGTCTGAATGGCTTTGTAGACTGCAGGGTAGCTGGTGAAGGTGCAGCTAGTCTGAATGGCTTTGTAGACTGCAGGGTAGCTGGTGAAGGTGCAGCTAGTCTGAATGGCTTTGTAGACTGCAGGGTAGCTGGTGAAGGTGCAGCTAGTCTGAATGGCTTTGTAGACTGCAGGGTAGCTGGTGAAGGTGCAGCTAGCTTGTAGTACTGATACTGTCCACTAGACTAGACTACGTTGCGAGCTGCGTACATTTCGTTCGGCAGCCAAATACCGCGAAATAATCTGTGACGCGTTCCCGGGGAAACCCTCACAAGAAACACTGGCTGTTGTTTTGCCTGCTGTGACGTTAAGTTGCCTTTTGTAATTATGCCTTTACAAGTTTACAAGTTTACAATCTCACAAGTTGTATTTATCATCTGAATTTGGCGAAACAAGTTTAAAACCAAGACTTTGTTTATTTGAAATCAGATGAAAACAAACTGTCAGGGACCCTGCCGTGTTATCTAACGTTACTACGCTTTTCATTCATAATTTCAGCTGGGGGGGGGGGGGACAGCTGAGTGCGGGTGGACCTTATTGTGGACTAAGGGGAATGCAGAGACTGGCTACAAGTGTCTTAGGTTCAAGTTAGACAGCTAATGTCTGGGTTAGTGTTCATGACTTCATGTGTACGTCACCTAATGGGTCATCTCATCTCACACATCTTCCTGCTTTCCAAAAGTGTAACATAGTTTGATTCCACTGTTTAATAACCTGTTCAATGCAAACATGCCACTTGAACAAATGAAATAACATTTCTGTGGACTGATATTTGTTCAGTGGCTTTTTAGAGGATGTTCCCTGAGAGATTGTAAAATCTCAATGAAGATCAGACTTAGTACATTTGTTAATAATTACATACAACACATAGAATTTGTGTGTGTGTGTGTGTGTGTGTGTTCCAAGTGAATCTGCGGCCCCCTGGTGGCCAGTACATGCATTGTGTGGCCCCCTCCACCATCCAAGTTGCCCATCCCTGCTCTACATGTAAGATTTCACAACCAGAGGTCCTTCATTTGACTGATATCATGTAGATGGAGGACCTTGTCTCTCCGGTGGAAGCTTTAGGAATAAATGATTAAAAAAGAGTTCATAAAGTTAATCACCACGACACCTGGTCACTGTAGAAAGCCTTTACATGTAATAAATGCTACTGACACTTTAAGACTGCGATGCAAATATGAATATTTATTAATGTTTGTGTTCGGGCGGCAGACACCCTATCCGTTTTTAAGAGTGCGCTTAAGACCTTCCTTTTTGATACAGCTTATAGTTAGGGCTGATTAGATTCAGCCCCTAGTTTTGCTGATATAGGCTTAGTTTGTCGGGGGACATCTTACTTCTTCCTTCTCTCTGTCTGTACCTGTGTACTCCCATGTTCCGATTAACCCAGCTTCCCCACATCTCTTTCTTTCTGGTGTCTATATACGCCGGGATCCGGAGTCATGGATGATCCTGCGGTCCTGAGTCCTGCATCGCGAGCCCTGGATCTTGAGTCGTGGCTGTGGTCCTGGATCATAGGTCCTGGATGGATATTCTCGTGGATTCATCTTCCTATTATACACACATTCATTTCCAAACATCTGGACTACCTATGTTGCAAATGTATTATCTTTTCAATTCACACACGGCATCTATTGCACGTCTGTCCGTCCTGGGAGAGCGACCCCTCCTCTGTTGCTCTCCCTGAGGGTTCTCCATGTTCCCTTTAAACTGCGGTGTTCATCTTTCTAATGAACACACATCTGTTGCACGTCTGTCCGTCTGGAGAGCGCGCCTCTCTTTTATTATATTCATTTATTTTGTCTTCCTGTATTTTCCCGAGAGGTTTAATATATTGTATTTTATTGTTATCATCGTAACTTTCTTACCTCCTTGTGTCCCTTCAACTGTTATAGTGGTCCTTTGTGCTGCCTGTCTGCAAACAGTTTTGTTTTTAGAAGTTTAACCTCCGCTGTAAAAAGTCAATTGTTAAAAAAAGATACTCAGAACTTTCTTTTCTTTTCCATTTATTTTATCAACAACAACAAGTCACCAGAAAAATAAAATCACACTGAGCTGAACCCAAACTGATACGACTGGTCCCGGATAAACTCAAACACATAAATATAACAGCAGGCCAACTGACCAAACATTAAAGGAACAGTTTGACAGATCTCTGGGGGAATCCTCCAGCTCTGTCTTTAAGGCTAACCTGCTAACACCCATCTGAGCATCCTCCAGCTCTGTCTTTAAGGCTAACCTGCTAACACCCATCTGAGCATCCTCCAGCTCTGTCTTTAAGGCTAACCTGCTAACACCCATCTGAGCATCCTCCAGAGCTCTGTCTTTAAGGCTAACCTGCTAACACCCATCTGAGCAGCCTTCACTGTTTGGGAGAAAGGAACACTTAGCAGGAAGGTCTGCATAGCTAACCATATACATCACCATCATCACCATCACCATCACCATCACCATCATCATCATCATCATCATCATCATCATCATCATCATCATCACCACCATCATCATCACCATCTATATCTGTTGTTCTACAGTCACACAGAGCTTCACTGGTAACACCTGAAGTGGGGGCACATCAACATTGTAATTGCCTCTCAGTGAAAGTGTGTGTGAACTCCATCAGAGATAAACTCCTCCTGTTTCTCTAACTGCTCTGATCCACTGTCACACACACCTTCCCGGGTAATATCTTCACTTCAACCCCAGTGGAAATGTATGGAAACATTCTCTCAGTGAAAGTGTGTGTGAAGGTGTGTATGTGTGTGTTCGTGTCAGGATCAGAGAACGACAGCTTTCCTCTGTCCCAGTCCAGACTCACTCTGACCCTCTGGAGCTCCTTCTTCAGGAGGAGAGAAGTTACTGGAGCTGATGGTGACCGTGCTGAGTAGTTACCTAAATACATATCTATTCTCCATAATCCAGACTCTATGAATCCCTTCCTGTCAACAGACTCTGCTAACACACCCAGTGCCCAGCATGCACTGTCTCCAACCTGGACCTCCCAGCTGTGAGTCCCTGAGTCAAAGCCCTCAGAGCCCAGGACAGAGTAGTTATCAAACCTCTCTGGATTATCAGGAAGTTCCTGTCCCTCCTCTCGCTCCTCTTCCTCCTCTTCCTCCTCGTCCTCCTCTTCCTCCTCTCTCACTCTGGTCAGATCTTCAGACAGGACGAGGTCTGGATGAGCAGTGTTTGGGTCCAGGATCACAGGATGGTAGGACACCATGTCCTTCATCTTGCTCCAGATGTTGAAGCTGAGGTTGCCCAGGTGTTTGGCCTGGTCTATCAGAGCTCCTGAGGGCAGCTGTGGATCCTCCAGCAGGGGGCGCTGCAGCCTCTCCACTGCAGCCTTGTAGTTGTGCAGGAAGGAGACGTCTTCAGCTCTCAGCTCCTCCTCTGTGGCTCTGACTGTGTGAGAAAGAGCTGCTATCTCTCTGCTCACAGCCTCCATCTCCTCCTCCATCACCCTCCTCTTCTGCTCCTCTTCCTCCCTCAGTGCAGCCATCCTGGCCTCCTCTTCCTCTTCTAGAAACTGGTGAAGCTTCTTAAACTGCTTCTTAATCTGCGTCTCTGTGCGTCGGGCCTGGACCTTCAGGTGTCCTGCTGTTTGATCAAACTTCACTTTAACTTCTTCAAAGGTCTCTAACTTCTCCTTTAAGGGCTGCAGAGTTTCCTGAAGCTCCTTCTTGTGTTGTCGTGCAGCTTCATCGATTGGTCTGAATCTGTGGTCGCTGTGTTTCTCTGAATCTCTGCAGACGACACACACTGGCTGCTGATGGTCCAGACAGAAGAGTTTGAGTTTCTCAGAGTGCAGAGTGCAGAGAGCCTCTGGAGGTCTCTGACCTCTCTCCTGAAGGAAACTCTCACACAGGTTCTTTAACACCCGGTTACAGGGAGGTTCTCCTCTTGAAGATCTTCTCTGACAGACTGGACACTCTCGTGTTGGTTTCTCTCTAAACCAGTTCTTCAGACAGGCTTTGCAGAAGCTGTGGCTGCAGGACAGAACCACAGGATCTCTAAAGACGTCCTGACAGACCGGACAGCAGAGATCTTCCTCTAATCTGGAAGCCATGTTGTCTGTGAGTGAAGCAGTGAACTGAGCAGCAGCCGCTCCCTGTTCCCTGAGACTTACTTTCACTTTGAGTCTTTGTTCTGGTCAAACTCTCAGCGTGTGGATTCAGCAGCTGCTCCAAGTGGAAGGGGTTCCAGTATTCCCTCCTGTGGACGTCCTCTCAGTGGAAGAGGTGTGTTTGGTGTGAAGTTGAATCTTACAGTCCGTGTGTGTGACTGTGTGTGTGTGTGTGTGTGTGTGTGTGTTATCTCAGCGAGGCAGAATAACAGCCTGTTTCCTGGTTAGTCACATGCGAGTCAGGTGATAGGTGGAGCTTCATCATGAGAGTTTATCAGCTTGAGTTTCATTCAAAAAGCACCAGTCATGTGTGTTTCCTCATTACATCGTGGAAGGCAAGTTTATTTATATAGCACTTTTCAACACAATGCAATTCAAAGTGCTTTACAAAATGAAAGACATTAAGAAATAGTGCAGCAGAAACATAATAGTGTCTCTACTTTAAAGAGTCCTCTCCTGCTGATGTTCAGGTGTATATCAGTATGTAGTGTCTCTACTTTAAAGAGTCCTCTCCTGCTGATGTTCAGGTGTATATCAGTATGTAGTGTCTCTACTTTAAAGAGTCCTCTCCTGCTGATGTTCAGGTGTATATCAGTATGTAGTGGCTCTACTTTAAAGAGTCCTCTCCTGCTGATGTTCAGGTGTATATCAGTATGTAGTGTCTCTACTTTAAAGAGTCCTCTCCTGCTGATGTTCAGGTGTATATCAGTATGTAGTGTCTCCACTTTAAAGAGTCCTCTCCTGCTGATGTTCAGGTGTATATCAGTATGTAGTGTCTGTACTTTAAAGAGTCCTCTCCTGCTGATGTTCAGGTGTATATCAGTATGTAGTGTCTGTACTTTAAAGAGTCCTCTCTTGCTGATGTTCAGGTGTATATCAGTATGTAGTGTCTCTACTTTAAAGAGTCCTCTCCTGCTGATGTTCAGGTGTATATCAGTATGTAGTGTCTGTACTTTAAAGAGTCCTCTGCAGCTGATGTTCAGGTGTATATCAGTATGTAGTGTCTGTACTTTAAAGAGTCCTCTCTTGCTGATGTTCAGGTGTATATCAGTATGTAGTGTCTCTACTTTAAAGAGTCCTCTCCTGCTGGTGTTCAGGTTCATTGCAGACCATTCACATGCACTAAAACCTACTGCAGGGGAAGAACACCTACAAAGCAGAAATCAATGGAGCATCTCTGAAGCTTTATCGAACCAGGTGTTTCACATTGATTTTCAGAAACTCTTCTACAAAACGAGAAAATACATTTTACATAAACAACAGACGTAAAACCGCAAATTAACATTTAACAATCAAATCAAATCTCTATAAACAGTATTGATTATTAATCAATTAAATATTTGTATTTGAAACCGTAACGTACATTTAAAACAAAGCTTCAGTTTTGCAAATATAACAGTGTATTAAAAGTACAGGCACTCAGACCCGGCGGCAGACATACGTCTCTGGGCGGGCATTTGATTTACCAGGGCGGGGGCGGGCCCACCCCGAAACTTACATTTCCCGGGAAATCTCGAGATTTGTCAAGGGGGGGGGTTAGGCTGCCATAAGGCTGTTGACGGTCTTATTATAGGCTACATCCATTGGTTGGTTTTGTGGCACATTTGTAACGCTGTACCAACTTGGGCAAGCACACAGGGTGGAGAGGTGGAGTAAGGTTGAGCGATGGAGAGAGAGAGATATAGAGAGGCGAAGTCCCTCCCCTTCCGAGAGCCTCCATGGGACCCCGGAAGCGGGAAAATATACATTGAAGTCAATGGAGAGAGAAAGGTTATCTTTTGATCCCGTCTGAATTGTGCCACGAATGACACATATGATGTTTGTCAATTTAAAAGAACATTTTGAAAGTCAAAAAAATAAAAATGTGTCGTAAAACTGTGAAGTTACACATTTGTTTGTGTGAAACCGCTCAGTGAACTACAGGTCTCTGGTCTCGCACAATACGCGTCACCATCACAAAGACGGCCGTCACGTTAGCAAATTTCACCTGTTTCTTTCAGAATGAGGCGAAAAGTATAAAACGAGGTGAACATCACTACACGTCTGGGCATGTTGAGAGCTGTATATACACGAAAGGGGAGTTCGTCGGTTCTGTAAGAGCAGCGGGACCGGCTTTACAAGGTTTCGGTGAGTAATATGAGTGCAATGTGTAACGTTAATGTCAGCTAGCTAACATTAGCTAACAAGGTACACTAACGTGTTTTGTTTTAGTAACTAGTTTTCTCCTTAAGAACTTCGTGGTCTCTGTGTGTGCTGTGGATAACATTAGTGTTCACAAGAACAAGGTACACTCCCGTGTCTTGTTTTAGTTGCTCTTCAGATTGAAGCGGACAGTTTTATATCGACTATACTGTCTGTGTGATCTCCTTTTACATCTCGTTGTGTCATTTGAGTTTATTTGCTGTGTGTAGATTCAAGGATTTTGGTTATCTCGGCACAGCTGTGTGTGACTCCCTCTGGTGCACTGGTATGTGTGTTCCTAATGTAGAGAGCATTGATTCATTAATAAACTACACACTGAGTCTAGATCCTGACCAAATCCTTTTTTATTGTTGATCAAATGTTTTTCAAAAATGTATACACATTTAGAAAAATACAATGTACAATCACAACTAATACAACAATCAGACAAGAGGACAAAACTATGGAAAAATAAACCCTCCCCCCCCCCCAGATGCGGACCATCCTTGTATTATTGCTCATTCAATCTATTATAGCATGCTAATAAATGGTACTTACTTTATTTTTACAGATCTGCATGGGAGAGGATGGCGCGATGCAGAGCGCTGTCTGTGATTGTGCACGGGGGATGTACAAATGCAGCCACGCTGCAGCATTGGCAATATTTGCCAAGTGGCAGATCAGCTCCACAGATGTTGAGTGCTAGTGGAGGAAGCCTGGCACTTCCAAAGTAGTCCAGCCGGTGTCTCAACTTTACCAACAGCGAGAGGAGACATACAACCCACTGGCCAGAGACATCGCTAACTGTCAACTGGGGGGTTGTAAACGAGGCCGAAGGGGTGAAGGCCTTTGTGCAGGCCTATCAAGTGACAGTGTTCGAAACTGGTCTCTTTGTGAGTGAGTCGGTGTTTTGGGAGCATCACCCGATGGACTTGTGCAGCCATCTGCCCTGCTGGAGGTGAAGTGTCCACACAGCCAGAGGAACATGACCATCGTGGAGGCAGTCCAGTTACCATCCTTCTGTCTCCGTGAGGAGGGTGGGTCTTATATTCTCAAGGAGAATCACCCATACTGGCACCAGGTCCAAGGGCAGCTGCACATCACAGACCGGAGTCTCTGCTACTTTGTTGTGTGGACCACGAAAGAGGCGATCATCATCCCCATCCCCAAAGACCCTGCATGGCATGGAAATCTCCTCCTCCAGCATATGCTCCCTGTGTTGGCCAGTAGAGAGGAGGACATTTAAATAAACATACTCTTAACACCCTCGGACTCTGCGTTGTGTTTCCTATGTGTGATGGGGTGTGATGCCGAGGGGAGGAAAACAGGACACAGCAGATTGTGGTGGAGATGCTGAGCAGTTATTTAATTGTTGCATGTAATTATTAGTATACTGCGTGCTTCTTAGTTATTCCATCTTTTGCTGTAACATGGATCTGTATGTAACTCTATATTTACCTGTCATCTACCACACTTCCTTCTACATCATACACCATCATTATACATGATGGTGTATATAAGATATATATATTTGTATACATATCTGTAAATTGTATAATTTTATTTAAACGTCTTTTTGATCTCTCTGTCTATAAACACAAACTGAGTAAGATTGACAATAAAGTTGACTTTGAAAAATATATATATTCTTTATGAAAATAGTTGCCTGTTGGAGAAATGAATCCAAAGGAAACGTTGGACTGAACTACAGCTACGCCTTTAAATCTCTACGGACTGTTTTTCAGTGGGATGGCAAGTTCCTATGTTTAAACATTTATTAGTTTTTTCTCAGAACAGATTTGATTTTCTGAAGTTAATTTAACTTTGCCGACCATGTAAGGTCATTATTAAAAGGTACAATCAATTTGTTTAGGGTTGACTAAAATAATGAAAAACATTCATTTGGATAATTTACTGACAGAATAAGAAACTCAATGATGCTCTACTCACCTGTTCCCTTTTTATAAAGTGAAACAGTTGAAACGATAGATTTTAGTAAACTTAAAAACAACCTTCTCCAAAAGCTATCAAGGAATATACCGAATACTTGTTTTAGAACTTTATTACATATTTTTATATAAATAGTTTGAATGATCCATAATTGACAGAAGCGTGTGTTTACACTGAGCTGTTACTCATATATTAATGTCTTTGTAACTTCAGTAAACCACTACCTCACTAATTTCTTTCATTCATCACGGTTCAGTAAACTAAGTGATGCATGAACCAGTTTAATCATTATAATAGCGTAGGATTGCAACTCTTTGAAACTGTAGGTGGCTCTTAAAAGAGCCGTTGTGTTTGGGTGTGCTGGTCTCAGGTCAGTCTAAGCCCTCTCTCAGCTGGATGTCCTTGGGCATGATGGTGACCCTCTTTGCTTGGTTCATCTTACTGGGGGGGGGCAGCTACATGGATGTCGGTGCAGTCCACAGTCATTTTGCAGTTGAAGGCAGAATGATTTTATGATTGACTCAGAATGAAGCACAACTTCATGTCATACAATACATTGACTTTATTTGTAATTGTGTAAAAACATATAAGCATTGATTAGCAAGCAGGACCTGCAGGAACAGAGCACGGTGATGGATGGAGCTGGGAAGAGAGAAGAAGAAAACAGATCAACTTTATTATCAGATATTAAAAATTCAATTTTCAAAACAAGTTGCAGCTCCTACAGTTTTCTAGTGTGTAAAGATGACTTCACATGACCTATGCAAAATATCACACTCAATACATGTGTGTCTCTGGGGGGTGCATTGTGCCTTTGATGTATATAAATAATATACCATAACCAAATACTATTACGTACAGTGGAAATCAGGTTGCCAGAGCAGGTCAGTCCAGTGTGCATGTTCCTGAGGGTCTCAGCAGTTACAGGTGACGTGAAGAAAATAAAAGAGAAAAAGGTCAGTAACAACACTTTAAAGTAACAACACTTATATTATATTATAATAATTATCTCTCAGTAATCACTCAACTACTGTCTTTCCAACAAACAGATTGACTCATCCTCACTGTCATCATAATGAAACACGTCCAGAAGAATGTCGTGCAGAGCTGCCTGCCTGCCTTCGACTCTCCCTGAACTGCCTGATCTTTTAATGTTCAATGTTAACCATTTGTGCAGATAGCATTAAGTAGAAAAGATCGCCGATGCTAATGTGGCGTTAGCCTACCTCCCGCCCCCTTAGCACCTGGTGGAGGGGGCGATAGGCTACTCTTCAAATGTTTCACAAAATACTTACCATCATGACTACCCTTACTGTTTAACATGTTGGTTTACTTCATGTTAAGGCTAATACAAATGACAAGGCTAAGTAATGTGATGCTAACTAACGTGCTCGCTACTAGCTAGGTAGCTAACTTGACTATGTTTCATGCAAAACATGTGTATTACCTGATATGTCTGATCCAGCGACTCCTGGTCCTTTCATCAGACGGGAAGCGATAGAACGAGCAAGTGGTGTGATCACTTTGTGATTACAACCTGGTTCAAAGCACACAGGCATCTTGTGAAAGTGAATTTATTGGAGCAATCTCTTATATTTATTGGAGGGAATAAACCAGTTTCTTCTTCTTCTTCTTTGCTTTAATTGCGAGTCGCTACCAGTCTTGGAGCATTATGGCCTATGACATCACTTACGCGACCCAGAATGGGATTTGGGATTTGTAGTCTTTGTAGTCGCGTATTTTTCATAGTCTTATATTTCAGCAGTTTTACGACAAAATGTGACTTTTTTTACATGGAAATGATTGTTTAAGATTGACAAACATCATATGTGTAGTTCGTGGCACAATTCAAACGGGATCAAAAGATACGTTTTCTCTCTCCATTGAATTCAATGTATTATTTTTCGCTTCCGGGGTCCCATGGGCCGGAAGTAGATGGGCGTGACTTCGCCTCTCTATAGAGCGAGGCAGAGAGCGTGTGCAGCGGTCTGCTTGCGCACAGAGCAGGAGTTTGTGAGAGAGCCGGCTTGAGAGTCCATTTCTCTTCAAAATAGAATTGATTGCCAGCCTCCCTTGTCCCTGGCTGGCTGGCTAGCTCGTTGGTAACGTAACTGATGTCTTCTAATGTGCCTGCATCTGGCGCTGAGTTGCCATATTCCTTTCAAGTGTATAAGTGTGAACCACTTCCTGATATCCATTGTTGCAGATAAATATAAATGATAATAGCCAAACTAACCTAGCAAGAGTAAACTGACAGGCTGCTCTGCCGCATCTCACTCAAGACCCCACACGACTCAACCCAGCGAAAAAAACAGTCTCGCGCGCAGCCTTTCATTCAGAATTTCATAGCAAAATAAAAAAATGATATTAAACTAATCTTTCAACATAGTTTAAACGGCTCCAGAGTATTTGTGTTGTGTAATCTCTGGTCGGGCTAACCCATACAGTGGTGGGGCTCAAGTCAGTATTTGCAATGTAATTACATACACGCTCCCCTTGACAGTGAAACGCCACGCGTGAGGTTTAGATTATTTCCTGTCTCAATCCAAATTGAACTGTATGAAATAAAAAGGCTCTTTTGTCTTGTAGTAAATAAAAGGGCCGACCTGGAGCCAATCCTGCAACTTCCCCACAAGTGAAAGAGTTGACCTGCTGAAAGCCCAACCCCTGCAGGGGGTCTGGGGGGATTCTTCACGAGGAGATCTTTTGAAATACTAACATAAAATACACATTCTGGTACTCTCTTGAGAAGAACAATAAATACATCTATTACTACACGACATATTTAAAAAAATGAATGTCATTTTAGTTTGTTGTTACTTTGTTCTGAAAGCTGAACCTGCTGCTCCTCACAGAGAGAAGAGGGAAGAGGCTGTGAATGACTTTACATTGTGGATAAGGGTGGATAGCCCCCATTGTTCTGCGTGTCAAAATGAAAGACAGCCCACACACCTATCAATCATCACACCGTGGGGTCTGATTTCATTACGTGTTGATTTCTATCAACACCTAATGTTGTATCGACGCATAGAGATGTACTACAGCAAAAGTATTCTCCGTGGGGACTTCCTGCAACAACACCACGTCGTTATCGTGATTCTGATTGGCCAGAAGACATTATCAAAGATGTTCTATTGAGAAAAGATGATCACTACGTGACAAAAGTTTTCAAACCGTTTCTCGTCTTCGGTAAATGTACTGCTGTCTGTGCCATTTACTCTGCGCGAGTTGGCGGACTTTATTTTGCTTACTTTAAAATCATTTTTCATGGTGGGGATAAGCCATTTATTGGTATGGCTATAGCCTACCCCAGTATACCCTGGCACCGCCACTGAACATAATAATAAAACAATTAAAATGTTGTATTCAACCCTGATTAAAACAGCGGTCCCAAATCCTGGATGGGCGGGCCTGGCCCCATGGGGCCCGCCCATGACGCCGGGTCTGCAGGCACTAACCCCTCTACGTCACACTGAATATCCTTTGTCATTGTCCATTGAATCTTTCCTTGAAGTTCAACCACATTCTGTCTCCAGGCTTTTTCATTTGTGTTCATCTCAAAATCAGCTAGATGTCAGAAAAGCACTATTCCTAGCCAAATACTATCATTCAAGACCTTCTAGTTGTGTAATGAGTTGAACGGATCTTTGTCAAGACCAACTGTCTTTACTTCACGCAGATAAGTGTGCTCACGGTTTCCCCACTTAACGCTGCCCTGTCACTCACTGTCACGTGAGTAGAAAGCAGCCATCGTTAGTGTTATTAGGATCACCGGTTTCACACCTGCACTTCACAAAAGCTCCAGTAGAGAGCGCTCTCTACATGTTAAACATCTGATCTGCAGACTTTCACGCTCGACCAAAGGAGCAGGAATACAGGGTTCACATAAAAGAGTACACGTAGAAGTACTCAGATCTTGTACTTGAGTGAAAGTAGAAGTACTCAGATCTTGTACTTGAGTAAAAGTAGAAGTATTCAGATCTTGAACTTGAGTAAAAGTAGAAGTACTCAAATCTTGTACTTGAGTGAAAGTAGAAGTACTCATATCTTGTACTTGAGTAAAAGTAGAAGTACTCAGATCTTGAACTTGAGTAAAAGTAGAAGTACACAGATCTTGTACTTGAGTGAAAGTAGAAGTACTCAGATCTTGTACTTGAGTAAAAGTAGAAGTACTCAGATCTTGCACTTGAGTAAAAGTAGAAGTACTCAAATCTTGTACTTGAGTAAAAGTAGAAGTACTCAGGTCTTGTACTTGAGTAAAAGTAGAAGTACCAGAGTGTAGGAATACTCTGTTACAGTAAAAGTATTCAAAATGTTCCTCAAGTGAAAGGCAGTGAAAGTATTCGTTGTGCAGATTGGTCCATTTCAGAATAATATCAGTGATATGTTTTATAATGATTGATCATGAAAGTGTTCTCAAAGCTGGTGAAGGAGCAGCTAGTCTGAATGGCTTTGTAGACTGCAGGGTAGCTGGTGAAGGTGCAGCTAGTCTGAATGGCTTTGTAGACTGCAGGGTAGCTGGTGAAGGTGCAGCTAGTCTGAATGACTTTGTAGACTGCAGGGTAGCTGGTGAAGGTGCAGCTAGTCTGAATGGCTTTGTAGACTGCAGGGTAGCTGGTGAAGGAGCAGCTAGTTTGAATGGCTTTGTAGACTGCAGGGTAGCTGGTGAAGGAGCAGCTAGTCTGAATGGCTTTGTAGACTGCAGGGTAGCTGGTGAAGGAGCAGCTAGTCTGAATGGCTTTGTAGACTGCAGGGTAGCTGGTGAAGGTGCAGCTAGTCTGAATGGCTTTGTAGACTGCAGGGTAGCTGGTGAAGGTGCAGCTAGTCTGAAGTACTTTGTAGACTGCAGGGTAGCTGGTGAAGGAGCAGCTAGTCTGAATGGCTTTGTAGACTGCAGGGTAGCTGGTGGATTTACTCCAGGTGGAACTAAAGTCTGATTCAACACTTGGTTAGATTTCACATCATTCATCCAGATCTGTGAAGTAACTAAAGGTAATAAATACATGTAGTGGAGTAGAAGTACAAAGTAACATAACATGGAAATACTCAAGTAAAGTACCACAACATTTCACTTCAGTAAATCTACTTAGCACCACCACAAGTAAAAAAAAGTTATTAAACAAACAGTAAAAAGTACAAATACTTGCTTCTGAAATGTGGTACAAGCACCTAAGAAAGTACCGTAGGCCTACTTGTGAACATGTACTTTATTACACTCCACCACTGGAGATCAGACATGTTTGGACCTATATGTACAGTCTATGGTTTGGACACATACTGACAAAGTTAACTCGATGAGCTGGACCGTCCTCTGGCTGTTTGAGGAGTTAGCGTGACTGTGTTCTGCGCAGAAGTGTGACTTTAATGAGTGCAAACACAGGAAGTGCATCAGAGTAAACTGTGATGCTGCCAGAGACTCTGCAGTCTGTCTGACCTTTATCACACACACACACACACACACACACACACACACACACACACACACACACACACACACACACACACACACACACACACACACACACACACACACACACACACACACGCACACACACACACAAACATTACATTGCATTTAGCTGACGCTTTTATCCAAAGCGACTTACAATAAGTACATTCGACCAGGAAGACACAACCCTGAAGAAAACAGAATCATAAAGTACATCAGGTTTCATAGAGCCAAACATTTCAAGTGCTACTCAGCTGGCTTTAGAGAAGCCAGTCCTTTATTAGTATATAATTGCTTTGTTAGTAATTCTATTGCTCGAAGTGGAGTCGAAAGAGATGAGTTCTCAGTCTGGAAGGTGTGTAAGCTTTCTGCTGTCCTGATGTCAATGGGGAGCTCATTCCACCATCTTGGAGCCAGGATAGCAAACCCACGTGTTTCTGCTGATGGGAACTTGGGTCCCCCTCGCAGCGAGGGTGCAGCGAGTCGTTTGGCTGATGCAGAGCGGTGTGCACGTGCTGGGGTGTACGGTTTAACCATGTCCTGGATGTAGGAAGGGCCAGATCCATTCGCAGCATGGTACGCAAGTACTAGTGTCTTGAAGTGGATTCTAGCAGTTACCGGGAGCCAGTGGAGGGAGCGGAGGAGCGGAGTGGTGTGGGAACATTTTGGAAGGTTGAAGACCAGACGAGCCGCTGCATTCTGGATGACCTGCAGAGGTCGGATGGCACATGCAGGTAGACCAGCCAGGAGGGAGTTGCAGTAGTCTAGGCGTGAGGTGACGAGAGCCTGGACCAGAACCTGCGTGGCTTTCTGGGTCAGCTGGGGACGAATCTTCCTGATGTTGTACAGCGTGTATCTGCAGCAACGGGTTGTAGCAGCGATGTTTGCAGTGAAGGACAGGTTGTTATCTAGGGTCACACCCAGATTCCTTGCGGTATGAGTCGGGGAAACAGCAGAGGTGCCGATGTTGATTGTCAGGTCAAGAGTGGGACAATCTTTTCCTGGAAGGAAAAGCAGTTCAGTCTTGTCAAGGTTGAGCTTGAGGTGATGAGCAGACATCCACTGAGAGATGTCAGCTAGACAAGCAGAGATGCGTGCGACGACCTGGGTCTCTGAGCGGGGAAAGGACAGAATTAATTGGGTGTCGTCAGCGTAGCAGTGGTATGAAAAACCATGCGGGCTAATGACAGATCAGAGCGAGTTTGTGTCCAAGGAGAAGAGGAGGGGACCAAGAACAGAGCCCTGAGGGACCCCTGTAGTTAATTGACAAGGGTCGGACTCGGACCCTCTCCAAGTAACCCTGTAGGTGCGGTCTTTGAGGTATGAGGTGCGGAGGGAAAGTGCAGAGCCTGAAACTCCAAGTTCTTGGAGAGTGCAAAGGAGGATCTGATGATTCACCGTGTCGAATGCAGCTGACAGGTCCAACATGATGATGACAGAGGAGAGGGATGCTGCTTTGGCAGTGTGCAGTTCCTCAGTGACAGCAAGGAGGGCCGTTTCTGTGGAGTGACCTGCCTTGAAACCAGACTGGTGCTGATCCAGAAGGTTGTTCTGATGGAGATAACAGGAGAGTTGTTTAAAGACAGCGCGTTCAAGTGTTTTAGACAGGAACAGAGGAGAGAGACAGGCCTGTAGTTTATAACATCAGACGGGTTGAGAGTGGGTTTCTTTAGGAGAGGGTTTACTCTTGCCTCCTTGAGACTGTTTGGAAAGTGACCAGAAGTTAGAGAAGTGTTGATGAAATGGGTGAGAAACGGTAGAATATCAGGAGCGATAGTCTGAAGGAGGTTTGAGGGGATAGGGTCCAGAGGACAGGTGGTAGGGCGGGCAGAGGTAATGAGGGTAAGAACCTCACTTGGAGAGAGAGGGGAAAAGGAGGTTAGTGTGTGGGTGAAAGGAGGGTCTGGTGACCCAGCGGTGAGTAAAGGCGAGTCAGAAAAAGAAGAGCGAATATCATCAACCTTTTTTTCAAAGTGGTTAACAAAGTCGCTTGACAGAAGTGAGGAGGGGGAAGGGGCTTTGGGAGGGTCCAAGAGGGTGGAGAACATGGAAAATAGTTTTTTGGGATTGGAATAGGAAGATTGGATCTTATCTTGAAAGAAAGTGCTCTTTGACTGAGAGATGGAAGCAGAGAAAGAGGAGAGGAGAGCCTGATAGGTTAGGAGGTCGTCACGGTGTTTGGATTTCCACCGTTTCCGCTCTGCTGCCCGAAGGACGGTTCTATTAGCACGCAGTGCGTCATTTAGCCAGGGAGCAGGAGGGGACTGACGAGCCTGCCGAGATGTGAGAGGACAGAGAGAGTCCAGAGAGGATGAGAGAGTAGAGAGGAGAGTTTCTGCAGCAGAGTTTGGAGGCAGGAGTTGAAACGAGTCAGAGGAAGGGAGGGCTGAGAGCACCGATGAGGCAAAGGTAGAGGGGGAGAGGGAACGAAGGTTACGGCGGACAGGTGCAGGATGAGAAGAGATTAGTTCGTTATGTTTGGAAAGGGGTAGAGAGAATGAAATGAAGAAGTGATCGGATGTGTGGAGCGGGTTTACAGAGAGGTTAGAAGTAGTGCAGTTCCTTGAGAATATGAGATCAAGGACATTGCCAGCTTTATGAGTTGGTGGGGATGGAGACAATGAGAAAGCGAAGGCGGTTAACAGAGATGTTAGTTCGTCTATCTTCCCCGTCTGGAGGTTGAAGTCTCCGAGAAGTACAGCGGGAGGGCCAGTTTCAGGGATGTGTGAGAGGAGATTATCTAATTCTTCCAAGAAGTCTCCCAAGGCGCCTGGTGGACGGTAGAGAACAACAATGGTTAATTGTATAGGATGGGTTACTGTGACGGCATGGAATTCAAAGGTGGAAGGAGTGAAGTTAGGTAGCTTGAAGACACACACACGCACGCACGCACACACACACACACACACACACACACACACACACACACACACACACACACACGCACACACACACACACGAGTCTGACTGCAGGATTTTTCCAATTTCCCTGCAGGCTCAGATCCATATCACATCAGGGCTGTGGAACACAATCAGATGCATCTATACAGGAGTGTTGGCTATGAATTGCAAAAGAGAACATTGATATTTAAAAGAGAGGTCCAGGAATAAGTCCTAAACCCTGAAATGAGTCACTAGCATCAGCAGTTGATCCCTTTTGGGCCCCTGGTCCGGAAGTCAATGGTTTTCTGAATGTGTTTTTGGTTGTTATCCTGAAGTGAGGTCTGTGGTTAACACAAGCTGAAGAGATTTTAAGATGTTGTTCTACCCCATAAAATACATCAGTAAATCCCCCACTGGTGGATTTAAAAACAGAGGTTGCTAACAAGTGTCTAAATGAGACAACTAAACACGTCATCACGCTCAACATTAGCCACCTTTAGCTTAGTGGTGGTGACGTGAAGTCATGTGACCGTGCTGTAGTTCCTTTATAGCCCAACATTAGCCACCTTTAGCTTAGTGGTGGTGACGTGAAGTCTTGTGACCGTGCTGTAGTTCCTTTATAGCTCAACATTAGCCTCCTTTAGCTTAGCGGTGGTGACGTGAAGTCATGTGACCGTGCTGTAGTTCCTTTATAGCTCAACATTAGCCTCCTTTAGCTTAGCGGTGGTGACGTGAAGTCATGTGACCGTGCTGTAGTTCCTTTATAGCTCAACATTAGCCTCCTTTAGCTTAGCGGTGGTGACGTGAAGTCATGTGACCGTGCTGTAGTTCCTTTATAGATCAACATTAGCCTACTTTAGCTTAGCGGTGGTGACGTGAAGTCATGTGACCGTGCTGTAGTTCCTTTATAGCTCAACATTAGCCTCCTTTAGCTTAGCGGTGGTGACGTGAAGTCATGTGACCGTGCTGTAGTTCCTTTATAGCCCAACATTAGCCTCCTTTAGCTTAGCGGTGGTGACGTGAAGTCATGTGACCGTGCTGTAGTTCCTTTATAGCCCAACATTAGCCGCCTTTAGCTTAGCGGTGGTGACGTGAAGTCATGTGACCGTGCTGTAGTTCCTTTATAGCCCAACATCAGCCTCCTTTAGCTTAGCGGTGGTGACGTGAAGTCATGTGACCGTGCTGTAGTTCCTTTATAGCCCAACATTAGCCGCCTTTAGCTTAGCGGTGATGATGTGAAGTCATGTGACTGTGCTGTAGTTCCTTTATAGCCCAACATTAGCCACCTTTAGCTTAGCGGTGGTGATGTAAAGTCATGTGATCGTGCTGTAGTTCCTTTATAGCCCAACGTTAGCCACCTTTAGCTTAGCGGTGGTGACGTGAAGTCATGTGACCGTGCTGTAGTTCCTTTATAGCCTAACATTAGCCACCTTTAGCTTAGCGGTGGTGACGTGAAGTCATGTGACCGTGCTGTAGTTCCTTGATAGCCCAACATTAGCCTCCTTTAGCTTAGCGGTGGTGATGTAAAGTCATGTGATCGTGCTGTAGTTCCTTTATAGCCCAACGTTAGCCTTGAAAAACAGGGAGTATGTCATCCAGTGAATTATGTCATCCAAAATAAACTGCACGAATCCAAACAAAAGGAGGATGAATGGAGGCTGAAATGTTGCTGACGGTGTAAACACACTCCACTTCAGAACCAAACAGATGTTGTGTTGCCTGGGGAATACTGTAATCACGTTGTAAATATGTAACATTGCACATACAGACATCCATCTTCTCTGTTTTCCTCTGTCATGTCGTTGATCTCCAGCTCCTCGCTCCTCGCTGTCCGCAGAGTAACACAGGGAGGAGAAGAAGTTTTTTTGTCCTTCTGCTAAATATTGCTCGGAGAAATGCTGCAGACGGCTGGAAGAGGAACTCAGGAGCTCTGAATGAGGATTGTAAATGTATTAATATATGTGTTTTGAGTTTGAACTGTATTCTTATTTTGTTATGTATGCCCTGTAACCATGGCAATTACGAGAACGATTTATTGTCATTACCACAACAAATACATCACATTTGTATTGTATTTGAATTGTTTTTTACTCTGTCATTCAATATTGTTGATCCGTACAAACTGTAAAACCCCCCAGTGCAAATGTGTTATTTATAAAAATGTGGTGATTAAAGATAAAACGTGATTGAATGTAATCTAATCTCTCCATTCCCCTCCTTTCTGTAGTTTAATAATCCCATTTAACCTCAGAATAAGACGCCAGAGCAGTCGACCTGTGACCATCCCATCATACATGAGGCGTGCTGCAGTTTGCTCATGCACGGAACTGGTTTATCCTGCACACACGAACCAGTTCAAACCAGTCTCCCAGTTCCTCATACAGACTCCCACAGTAAGCAGCTCTAAGCTCAGAGCTCAGAGAACAGCTGATACGGTTCCTCTAAATCTCCTTCATCTCACACACTGATGGAGTCAGTGTGATGGTGCATACAGTACACACACCGTCAGGTAAAGCAACTTTCAACACAAAGGGATTTCAAGTGTGTCACATTGAGATATAATGCAAAGGAAACACATCAAAACATTTAAATGCATTTAAAATGAAAAGAAAAGAGAATAATATGAAATAAGATCAAATAGAATAAGCAGGTATACAATATTGATTGAATATGATACAGATTTAGTGAGTTGAGTTAAATTAAATATACACTTAAAAAGGAATAATAATAAAAAATAAGACATTTAAAATAATAGCCCTAATCCTAAAAACCAATATACTAAAAACACCTTTAGCTGAGCGGTGGTGACGTAACAAAGTAAAAAAACAGTGTACATGTCTAGAAATAAAATATATACATATGTTAAAATAACAATAAATGATTACAAGATATATATATATATATTAGGGCTGTCAAGTTAACGCAAACAAAATTAACGCCACTAATTATTTTAACGCGATTAACGCATGTGTATTTTTTTCCCTCGGCCGCCCCGTAGTTTCAGAGCATCGAGTTTAAATAACCATCTAGAAGCTGATGCTGACAGCCCGCTCCTGCTGCCCGCTTGCAGCAGACCAGACTTCCATGCTCACCGGCAGGCACCGACTGGCTATCGGGAGGACCGGGAGGGTGTGTGTGTGTGTGTGTGGCGCGAGCGAGCGAGAGAGAGACCTTACGTGCATTGTTGTTGTTAGCATCTGGTGCTAGCTAGCTGCGCTAACGGATATAAGGAGCTGAAAAATAGAGGAGCGACATTTCGCTACAACTGCGCCGAGCACTTGACTTGATGCAGGAAGCCAGACACACACACACACACACACACACACACACACACACACACACACACACACACACACACACACACGGCTGGGATTTTCGTCATTTTAGGGGCAAGGTCATTTGGCCTTTGGTGTCACACATTTTTTCAGGGCACAAAGGCCACATGCCAGGGCACAGGGCACAAAGGCCACATGCCAGGGCACAAAGGCCACATGCCAGGGCACAAAGGCCACATGCCAGGGCACAAAGGCCACATGCCAGGGCACAAAGGCCACATGCCAGGGCACAAAGGCCACATGCCAGGGCACAAAGGCCACATGCCAGGGCACAAAGGCCATTGAGGGAGAAATTAGGATTTGGAGTTTACAAATAAATAACTTCACTTTCTAATGACAAAAAACAAATCACTTTTTTAATATCAATAATCGTATCATCATATAGGCCTATGCCTCCTTAGTATTACCGTATATAAAATGAAATACTTTACTTTGAATAATTAGTACTACTACTACTCCCATTCACAAATCCGAAATGAAATCTAAAAATCTAAAATTCTATTAATATGTAACGAATATATTCCATTTCAGAAGAAACAGCCTTCAAGGGTCAAACTCTGCATCATTCAGCAGTGCACAGTGAAGCTCCAACACCCAACTGTATGAACAAGCAATACTTTGAAATGCAAAAGTGTGTGCATGCGTGTGTGTGCGTGTGTGTGCGCGTGCGTCTCTTTAATCAACTCCTCACAGCTCCTCCTATCTGTTCAGAAACTGGACAAAAGTTAAACAAACAAACCACAGACTGTCTCTGTCATGGCGAATACAGTCGCTGCTTTAATTCTGTCTTTAGGACGTTGTTGTGAGTGCGGACGGAGCAGCTACAACGTTAGTTTAGCCTGATCGATCTCCATTCACAAAACACGCATTTTAAAAGGTTTTTCGAATGCTGTCTTGTCTGCACACTTGTCAAAGCATTGAAGCATGTTTTTTACTAACCGTTATCAGTACTTAGTTACTTCGGCATCATTTTGAAACGTGTATTACAATGACATCACGATAAAATAGGTTAATTTGGTCGTAGTTGGTTTCCACCACAGTATTTACATGGATATAAGCCCCGCCCCCTCTCCAGCGCGTCCCGTTTGAATGACAGGAGTACACCTGGAGTAAACACAGCTGACAGCCGCGGTGACACTCCAGCGGTTAGAGCAATGCGAGTATTGGCCGCCGTGAAAATCCCACCCTGACACACACACACACACACACACACACACACACACACACACACACACACACACACACACACACACACACACACACACACACACACACACACACACACACTGTATTGTATGAGAAAGGTTCCAGGTTGAATTGAGGCGGATATTTTTCAATGTTCAGAGGTTGTTATCTTTAATAGTCATGAGAATATTTGTCATTGATACAATGATAATAAACAGACATTTGCATAAAGCATATTTGTCCACTCATATATAAGAGTATTCAAAACTTAAAATATCCCTCCAAGGTAAAACAACAAAAAAGAAGACAAATTGCTTTTATATATCGGAGACCTATAATATCTGCCTGAAAATAGTATAACAGGAGACCTTTAAGGCAGGGATAATGTGCAGCCAGTTCTCCTTAGCAACGGTCTGTTCTCCTTAGCAACGGTCTGTTCTCCTTAGCAACGGTCTGTTCTCCTTAGCAACGGTCTGCTAGCTAAAACTAACAACCTCTGGACTGTCCGAAATGAACAATCAGAATCGATTATTCAACTCAGCCATGTACTGAATGTGTGCATACAGTAACACATCGCCGAAACACACCTGCACCCCCCCCCCCCCCTCTCCTGTACATTTAAAAAAATGAAAGAGTTGTAAAAAAGCTTGTATCGTACAGAAATGTGCAAATGTCACTGTATTGAAAATGAGAAATGGCTCAAAATGTTATAAGATACGTCTTAATAAAAACATGTTTTTGGAGTGTGTATTGATTTATATTATTTGATAGTTTAACATTTATTTTTTAGCTTTTTTAGAATAGTATTGCCTGGAAAAAGGATAATTTTGATTTGGATAATTTTGATTTGTTTTTTGGCCGTAACACATCATGTAACATTAGCTTTTGTGATTGCTAGAGCAGAACCGGTGCGTGTCTGGCAGGAATAGGCTCTTAAAGCTGCCCCTGTCTAATACATGTGAAATGGCGGTAAATGAGAAGTGGTTCATTCTGTTTAAGTGGTGTTTTCCTCCCTGTTTCTCTGACTGTGAGACGAGGAGTGTCTCCGTCTGTCGTCTCGCCTTCAAAGAAGACATGAGTCAGGTTTATGGTTCCTGTGTGTCTGGCTCATGTTGATAGTAAAAGAGCTAACACTGCTTTCATGATGACGGTCACAGCTTTTAAATGTCTTTACTACAAATGACAGCAGTAAATACCCCACTGGTGGATTCAAATACAAACGTCATCAAGCACAACAATTAGCCGCCTTTAGCTTAGCGGTGGTGACGTGAAGTCATGTGACCGTGCTGTAGTTCCTTTATAGCCCAACATTAGCTTAGCGGTGGTGACGTGAAGTCATGTGACCGCGCTGTAGTTCCTTTATAGCCCAACATTAGCTTAACGGTGGTGACGTGAAGTCATGTGACCGCGCTGTAGTTCCTTTATAGCCCGACATTAGCTTAGCGGTGGGGACGTGAAGTCATGTGACCGTGCTGTAGTTACTTTATAGCTCAACATTAGCCTCCTTTAGCTTAGCGGTGGTGACGTGAAGTCATGTGACCGCGCTGTAGTTCCTTTATAGCCCAACATTAGCTTAACGGTGGTGACGTGAAGTCATGTGACCGCGCTGTAGTTCCTTTATAGCCCAACATTAGCTTAGCGGTGGGGACGTGAAGTCATGTGACCGTGCTGTAGTTCCTTTATAGCCCAACGTTAGCCACCTTTAGCTTAGCGGTGGTGACGTGAAGTCATGTGACCGTGCTGTAGTTCCTTTATAGCCCAACGTTAGCCGCCTTTAGCTTAGCGGTGGTGACGTGAAGTCATGTGACCGTGCTGTAGTTCCTTTATAGCCCAACGTTAGCCACCTTTAGCTTAGCGGTGGTGACGTGAAGTCATGTGACCGTGCTGTAGTTCCTTTATAGCCCAACGTTAGCCGCCTTTAGCTTAGCGGTGGTGACGTGGTGTTAAAATGTTGAGATTATCCTGCTAAACAAAACAGCAATAATCAAAAATCCAATAGAAAAGTCTCATTTATTTTTTGGAACCACTACATAAATGCGAACCACTACATAAATGTGACATCCCCTGCACCACTCTATTAATCCTTCCACTAAAAATGAATACACTCTGTTAGCGTTGTTACCCTCAACGTGACACTTCCTGTCAGGGTGTACTCTGCAGCAGATGAGTTGTTCTTCAGTGCAGACTACGTCCCTCCTGTCTCTCCGCTGTGACCTTGGCCTCCCGCTGAACAATGGCTCGTCTGTCGGCTCCTTCTCCTGGCGCTGCACCAGACCATCAGTTCACGGCTCTCTGTTGTACCGTTAGCTTAATGTGGGGTCAGCACACTCGACCCCCTCACATCCGGCTATTTATGGAGAGTTATATGAGTTTAATCCTGGAAATCTCCAGCTTCTGCAAGAGTCGGGCTGGCATGGGATAAATAAACGAAGATAAATATGGATTCAACCAAGAAATGGCTGATAATCAGAGGTGGGAGGAGTACCAAAAGTAAAAGTAGTGATTGTGCAGATTGGTCCATTTCAGAATAATATTAGGGTGGTCCTTGAAAACCCCCAGAATTCATTAGTCTAACTCTCCTGGTGAATGTTTTCCTCAATCTGACAACATTTATGAATTCTGGGGGTTGGAGCTTAGACTGTCTGACTTTGAATTTTAGGTCGCATTCACATCAGCCTTGTATAGTCCGGTTGAATCGAACCCTGGTGCGTTTAGCCGCTTGGTGCGGTTCGTTTGGGTCGGTGTGAACACAGTCCGAGACCTCTGAAGTGAACTAACCAACCGGACTCTGGTCCGCCTAAAATAGGTGGTCTCGGAGCGCTTGCTTGCGAACTCTGGAGCGGTTCATCGCTGGTGTGAACGCAGTCCGCACCAAAACATAGGAAGCGTAGTATTTACGAGTCACAGGATGTCTTCCAAATCTTTAGAGAAAGAGTCTTTCAAGACATCCGCGGTTGTTTCGTTAAAGAGAGAAGCAGAATGAAGTGTTGAACAGTGTTGTGTAAAGTAAAAATGCTCCGTCGACTATAAAAGTAAGAACAGCTGTCGTCGGTGAAACGCCCTCCTGACTGCAGAACGTCTCTCTATGTGTTGTAATGTTTTTTAACGGACGTTGTCTGATTCTATAATCATATGCGCGTGCCGTCTGTTGATCTCCAGATTAACAGCACCATGAGAATAACCTGCCGAAAGTGCCGATGCTCCATGGCGGAGGCTCCGGGAGAAATTGCCGGGATTTGCGTTGTTACCCCCTTAATGTCTGACCAATGGGTGAACAGCATCTCCGAGCACATGACTTGTGTTCAAAGTTTATAGTCCGATTGAGTTTTGCCGTGTGAACGCAAACCGAACCTTCTGAAAAATGAAACGATGAAACAAACTGTCGTCTGGTGCCACCAGAGAAGCGGACTATTAGGTTTGAATGAGAGCTTAAGGACCACCCTACTGAGGCCTCAAGGTTGATGAGGGAGGGGTAAAGGTGGTTGGAATTTGAATACAATTCACCAGGAGAGTTTTCTTGTCTATCATAACGAATTCCGGTGGTTGGAGCTTAAAATAAATGAATTTGAAAATGTACCTGTCACTAAGGACCACCCTACGGATAATATATACGATGTTTTATAATTATTGATCATTAAAGTGTTCTCAAACACTCCCTCGCAGCCACAGTCGCCCATGTGAGATCTGGTATTTGAACTTCTTGTGTTTGATCTGATCTTTTATTGGTACCTTCTTACCGCTTCTTTGTCAGCTTTTCCAGGTTCTGCAGAAACCCACAGCGACAGGAAGTCAGCGAGTCGCTCTCTGACTCACTTTCTGTTGCTGCTGCGTTGTTATGGCGACCAGCGGTTCCACCCACTGTCCTGTTGACCAGTATTACCATGGAGACGATAAGGTTCAGATAATCATAAATCATCGTGTGTGTGAGTGTGTGTGTGAGTGTGTGTGTGTGTGAGTGTGTGTGTGTGAGTGTGTGTTTTAGGAGGGTCTGTAAGTTTAGGATTTAAAAAGCCACAAAACAGTACAAAAAGTCTCAAGTTTGAATGAACTAAAACAAGAGGTGGGGGGTCTTTTAAGGAAGGTGAAGGCACTAAAAATACACTTAATTATCGTGGAGAATATATATATTTAAGTATATACGTAAGTGGAAAGTGTTTGCAGGAGATAAGGCCTTCAAAAAGTGAATTTATGACCCAAAAAGTGTAGTTTTAATGCTATAATTAAGTTTGAAATTGAAGGATTCAATACTGTAAACGGGAAGTGTGTGTGTGTGGGCGTGTGTGTGTGTGTGTGTGTGTGTATGTGTGTGTGTGTGTGTGTGTGTGTGTGTGTGTGTGAGGGATTGGACATGCGATTATGCATACAGAAGTGTGACTTCTTGCACGAGAGGAAGGGGAGAAAATACACAATATTGCGTGACTGCACCAGCCCTCTGTTTGTCTGAGTGTGTGTGTGTGTGTGTGTGTGTGTGTGTGGCCTAGCATTACTATACTTGTGGGGACCTAAATCTGTTTACATAGTCACGTGTGGGGACTCGCCTCCCTTATGGGGACAAATTGGAGGTCCCCATGAGGGGATCATTAATTTTAGGGTGAAGACTTGGTTAGGGTTAGGGTTAGGGTTAGGGTTAGGCATGTGTTGGTTATGGTTAAGGTTAGGATAAGTCTCCAGGAAATGCATGTAAGTCAATGTAATGTCCCCTGAAGTGATGTATACATGGTATGTGTGTGTGAGTGTGAGTGTGTGTGTGTGTGTGTGTGTGTGTTTATAAGTGCTGTGGTCTCCATGCTGATAAGAGGGCGTTGAACTGATTCCTGCTAAATGATATTTCACCGTTAATAACCCGGCCTCCATAACCAATATTATCATCATGTGTTATCAAATATCAGAATGAAAACAAAGTAGTGCGTCGGCACACATAGTAGACCGCTTATATATCTATTTTAACTTTCAAAAAGTGTTGTGTTACTTATGCGACGTGACTGCAATGGAACAACAGCTGGAAAGTCATTACTTTTGCCTGGTCCAAATAACACGTTTTAAAGCATTAGCGACGAGCACTTTGTGGGGGATTGAACCGGCGGTCAAAACATCAACAACATTTTCCACTGAGCGCCAGCTTCCCAAATCCAATGCTAATCGACCTCATAGTTGGGTTCAGCCTGTGGGGAACACAGATGTCTACAGAATGGTCTGACTAGTGGTCCAACTAAGTAGAAATGTTTCACGCTTCAAGGCTTTATCATCATGTAGCAGACTGGAGTCAAACTGGAGTCCTCCTCCAACTGAGCAACATTTGTGAGTTGATTTCGAACGTGTAAAACAATAATACTAAAATGTAACATGAGAATTATGATAGTAAAATGTAATCGGTGTCAAATTGATATACAAATGATTCTAAGTTATGTATAAACAAATAATCTACTTAATTACACATCTGAAAAGCGGTGGGAAGAAGTTTACACGTATAGGACATAACAGATGAAACAGATAAAATAGTGCAGAGTGTTTGAGATGTGCAAGTAGAGTCGAGAAGTCAATGGAATATGATATATTAGATAAATAACTCGTAAGAAGCAAACGTATGAATGTTTATTGATGTTCTTTAAAAGGTTCAGATGTGACCTTCTGACAGCTTGTAGAAAGGTCAGATCACTTCTCGGGAATTTCCACGTCGATAAAACATGTTTTATTTATGAATTGTTCAGAATGTTAACCTGCACGGCTTGACATCCATAAAAATGTTCTATGTTTCAAAGCAATCCCGCACTGCTCGTATAACATAATATATGTGCACAACAAAGAGAGCTATGTGAGCGTGTACACGGTGACCTGTTGAGCCCCGAGCCTGTTTCCAGGTCTCAGGCTCCAACATGACATGCCCAGAACCATATCTTCTGAAAGGGTTAAATTAATAATCTGTGTTTTCAAAGTAAAGATGAACCTGTGGGTTGGATGCAGAAGAGTCAGAATCAATATAGATGTTTTTATTTTAAAGTAAATTCAGATTGAACACAGTAAAACTAATTAAATGAAAGTGTCCGTCCAAAAATAACCCATTACTTATAGTGAAACCCACCCTTGAATGATGCGTTAGTAGACCAAAAGCTTTAGGAAACCAAAGTACAACATATAATAAGTACCCTGTATCAAGATTGATTCAAAACAAGTGACCTTTGACCTTTCTAGAGAGATTTAGAAAAAAAAACACTTCCGGGGTCTTTGGGTGCATTTTCCATATCTCTAGCCCCCATTGGTCGATTTTGATGATTGACAGCTCTTTCTAACAGTCAGAGCCAATAAAATGACGGAAGTTCCTAAAATCCATCTAAACATTACCCATTGGTGAATGAGAGTGATGCGCAGCTAGAATGCCCAAAACAGGAAGCTATCATACACTCTGGTAGCTCTCATAATTGAGTGGCGAAGTCCCGCCCATCTACTTCCGCCCCATGGCGAAAAATTATGCATTGAAGTCAATGGAGAGAGAAAGATTATCTTTCCATCCCGTTTGAATTGTGCCATGAATTACACATATGATGTTTTTCAATTTAATAAATCATTTCCATGTAAAAAAAGTCACAGTTTGTCTTAAAACTGACCGAAGAAAGGCCTGAGCACGGCCTCCATGACCATTATCATCACCATGTGATGATATTAGTGTTAGAAAAGCAGCTATGTGAGCAGGACTCTCTCTGTACTCCAGAGGAGGGAAGTAGTGGAGTACAAATACGTTGTTAAGTACATTTTTCGGGTATCAGTACTTTACTCCACTACTTATTTTTCTGATGACTTTTACTTTTACTTCTTACATGTTGAACCCAAATACCTGTACTTTCTACTTCTTACATGTTGAACTCAAATACATGTACTTTCTACTTCTTACATGTTGAACCCAAATACCTGTACTTTCTACTTCTTACATGTTGAACCCAAATACTTGTACTTTCTACTTCTTACATGTTGAACCCAAATACCTGTACTTTCTACTTCTTACATGTTGAACCCAAATACCTGTACTTTCTACTTCTTACATGTTGAACTCAAATACATGTACTTTCTACTTCTTACATGTTGAACCCAAATACCTGTACTTTCTACTTCTACATGTTGAACTCAAATACCTGTACTTTCTACTTCTTACATGTTGAACTCAAATACCTGTACTTTCTACTTCTCACATGTTGAACACAAATACCTGTACTTTCTACTTCTTACATGTTGAACTCAAATACCTGTACTTTCTACTTCTTACATGTTGAACTCAAATACCTGTACTTTCTACTTCTTACATGTTGAACTCAAATACCTGTACTTTCTACTTCTCACATGTTGAACACAAATACCTGTACTTTCTACTTCTTACATGTTGAACTCAAATACCTGTACTTTCTACTTCTTACATGTTGAACTCAAATACCTGAACTTTCTACTTCTCACATGTTGAACCCAAATACCTGTACTTTCTACTTCTCACATGTTGAACTCAAATACCTGTACTTTCTACTTCTTACATGTTGAACACAAATACCTGTACTTTCTACTTCTTACATGTTGAACCCAAATACCTGTACTTTCTACTTCTTACATGTTGAACTCAAATACCTGTACTTTCTACTTCTCACATGTTGAACTCAAATACCTGTATTTTCTACTTCTTACATGTTGAACTCAAATACCTGTACTTTCTACTTCTTACATGTTGAACTCAAATACCTGTACTTTCTACTTCTTACATGTTGAACCCAAATACCTGTACTTTCTACTTCTCTCATTTCCCAAACAGCTGGTTCCTTTAGTCTGAATGTGTGTTTGATGCGTGATCATTATTCTTTAGAGTCATTGCGTGCCTATTGATTTGAACACGATCCGTGTATCCATCACTTCCTGGTCTTCTCTAAAGAAGAGGGACCAATGGAAACGTTGTCATGTTGCCGTTGTTCAGCATGGAAACATTCATTAGCTAACAATGACATTATTGTTCTATTGATATAAAGGGAGGTCAGGTACTCTTTAAAGCAGCTGCTAGTTATGGGTACTTTTCACTGAAGTACATTTCAAAGCCTCTTTACTTTGACTTGAGTAAAGAAGTTTAGTCAGTACTTCTACTTTCACCAGAGTATTTTTAAACACGAGTATCTGTACTTCTACTTGAGTAAAGGATGTCTCTCTGTACACCGTGACCTTAATATGTTCCTCCTGATCTGATGTGAACATGTTGAGGACACATGTTCAGTGAACGCTGCCCTGAGGCCCCCCGCGGTGCAGCCAGCCGTGAACCAATCACAGGAGCCGGTTTCAGCCGGTTCAGAGTGGTGCGGGCAGTCATTTAATATTTAATCTGCATGCACAGGCCGGTATCTGGGCGGGGGGGAGAGAGGGGGGGGGGGGGGTCCAAGTGAGAGAGGAAACATGAAACTCCTGCTTGAAACTGTTACAGCTTTATTGTTGCTCTGCAGACAGAAGGCTGAGAAATATGGAGCACTAAAAACACTACAAGGATTCCTGAGAAGCCTTAGAGCAACCAGAGGGGGGAAGTACTCAGACACTGTACTTAGTTAAAGAAGAAGTACTCAGATACTGTACTTAGTTAAAGAAGAAGTACTCAGATACTGTACTTAGTTAAAGAAGAAGTACTCAGATACTGTACTTAGTTAAAGAAGAAGTACTCAGATACTGTACTTAGTTAAAGAAGAAGTACTCAGATCTTGTACTTAGTTAAAGAAGAAGTACTCAGATCTTGTATTTGAGTAAAAGTAGAAGTACTCAGATCTTGTACTTGAGTAAAAGTAGAAGTACTCAGATCTTGTATTTGAGTAAAAGTAGAAGTACTCAGATCTTGTACTTGAGTAAAAGTAGAAGTACTCAGATCTTGTATTTGAGTAAAAGTAGAAGTACTCAGATCTTGTACTTGAGTAAAAGTAGAAGTACCAGAGTGTAGGAATACTCTGTTACAGTAAAAGTATTCAAAGATGTTCCTCAAGTGAAAGACAGTGAAAGTATTCGTTGTGCAGATTGGTCCATTTCAGAATAATATATTTGATATGTTTTATAATGATTGATCATGAAAGTGTTCTCAAAGCTGGTGAAGGAGCAGCTAGTCTGAATGGCTTTGTAGACTGCAGGGTAGCTGGTGAAGGTGCAGCTAGTCTGAATGGCTTTGTAGACTGCAGGGTAGCTGGTGAAGGTGCAGCTAGTCTGAATGGCTTTGTAGACTGCAGGGTAGCTGGTGAAGGTGCAGCTAGTCTGAATGGCTTTGTAGACTGCAGGGTGGTACCAAGCTGGTGAGGAGCAGCTAGTTCCTGAATGGCTTTGTAGACTGCAGGGTAGCTGTGAAGGTGCAGCTAGTCTGAAGTACTTTGTAGACTGCAGGGTAGCTGGTGGATTTACTCCAGGTGGAACTAAAGTCTGATTCAACACTTGGTTAGATTTCACATCATTCATCCAGATCTGTGAAGTAACTAAAGGGATTAAATACATGTAGAGGAGTAGAAGTACACCATGTACCTCTGAACTGTAGAGGAGTAGAAGTACACCATTTACCTCTCCCTCTGACCTCGTAGTGGAAGTAGAAGTTACACTCATGTACCTCTGACTCTAGTGGAGTAAGAAGTAACCATGTACCTCTGAACTCTAGTTGAGTATAAGTACACCATGTACCGTTGACCTGTGAGAGTAGAAGTACACCATGTGTTTACCTCTGAACTCTAGTGGAGTAGAAAGAGTACATCACCTGTACCTCTGACCTGTAGTGGGAGTAGAAGTATCACCATGTACCTGTCTTGAACTCTAGTGGAGGTAGAAGTACAAACATGTACTCTGAAACTCTAGTGGAGTAGTAGAATTACACCATGTACCTCTGAACTCTAGTGGAGTAGAAGACACCAGTGTACCTCTGACCTGTAGAGGAGTAGAACGTACACCATGTACCTCTGAACTCTAGTGGAGTAGAAGTACACCATGTACCCTCTGAACTGTAGTGGAGTAGAAGTACACCATGTACCTCTGAACTCCTAGTGGAGTAGAAGTACAACCATGTACCTCTGAACTGTAGTGGGATAGCAGTACACCATGGTAGCTCTGAACTGTAGAGGAGTAGAAGTACACCATGGTACCTCTGAACTCTAGAGGGAGTAGAAGTAACCATGTACCGTGACTGTAGTGGAGTAGATAGAAGTACACCCATGTACCTCTGACATGTAGTGGAGTAGAAGTACACCATGTACTCTCTGACATCTAGTGAGGAGTAGAAGGACACCATGTACTTCTGAACCTGTAGAGGAGTAGGAAGTACACCATGTACCTCTGAACTGTAGAGGAGTAAAGTACACCATGTACCTCTGAACTGTAGTGGAGTAGAAGTACACCATGTACCTCTGAACTAGTGGAGAGAAGTACACCATGTACCTCTGAACTGTAGTGGAGTAGAAGTACACCATGTACCTCTGAACTGTAGTGGAGTAGAAGTACACCATGTACCTCTGAACTGTAGTGGAGTAGAAGTACACCATGTACCTCTGAACTGTAGTGGAGTAGAAGTACACCATGTACCTCTGAACTGTAGTGGAGTAGAAGTACACCATGTACCTCTGAACTGTAGTGGAGTAGAAGTACACCATGTACCTCTGAACTGTAGGTAGAAGTACACCATGTACCTCTGAACTGTAGTGAGTAGAAGTACACCATGTACCTCTGACTGTAGAGTAGAAGTACACCATGTACCTCTGAACTGTAGTGAGTAGAAGTACACCATGTACCTCTGAACTGTAGTGGAGTAGAAGTACACCATGTACCTCTGACCTGTAGAGGAGTAGAAGTACACCATGTACCTCTGAACTCTAGTGGGAGTCGAGTTACACCATGTACCTCTGAAACTGTAGTGGAGTAGAAGTACACATGTACCTCTGAACTCGTAGTGGAGTAGAAGTAAACATGTACCTCTGAACTGTAGAGGAGTAGAAGTACACCATGTACCTCTGAACTCTAGAGGAGTAGAAGTACACCATGTACCTCTGAACTCTAGTGGAGTAGAAGTACACCATGTACTTCTGACCTGTAGAGGAGTAGAAGTACACCATGTACCTCTGAACTCTAGGAGTGATACACACCATGTACCTCTGACCGTAGAGGAGTAGAAGTACACATGTACCTCTGAACTCTAGAGGAGTAGAAGTACACCATGTACCTCTGACCTGTAGAGGAGTAGAAGTACACCATTTACCTCTGAACTCTAGTGGAGTAGAAGTACACCATTTACCTCTGAACTCTAGTGGAGTAGAAGTACACCATCTACCTCTGAACTCTAGTGGAGTAGAAGTACACCATTTACCTCTGAACTCTAGTGGAGTAGAAGTACACCATTTACCTCTGAACTCTAGTGGAGTAGAAGTACACCATGTACCTCTGAACTGAGGAGTAGAAGTACACCATGTACCTCTGAACTGTAGTGGAGTAGAAGTACACCATGTACCTCTGAACTGTAGTGGAGTAGAAGTACACCATGTACCTCTGAACTGTAGTGGAGTAGAAGTACACCATGTACCTCTGACTGTAGTGGAGTAGAAGTACACCATGTACCTCTGAACTGTAGTGGAGTAGAAGTACACCATGTACCTCTGACTGTAGTGGAGTAGAAGTACACCATGTACCTCTGAACTGTAGTGGAGTAGAAGTACACCATGTACCTCTGAACTGTAGTGAGTAGGTACACCATGTACTCTGAACTGTAGTGGAGTAGAAGTACACCATGTACCTCTGAACTGTAGTGGAGTAGAAGTACACCATGTACCTCTGAACTGTAGTGGAGTAGAAGTACACCATGTACCTCTGAACTGTAGTGGAGTAGAAGTACACCATGTACCTCTGAACTGTAGTGGAGTAAAGTACACCATGTACCTCTGAACTGTAGTGGAGTAGAAGTACACCATGTACCTCTGACTGTAGTGGAGTAGAAGTACACCATGTACCTCTGAACTGTAGAGGAGTAGAAGTACACCATGTACCTCTGAACTCTAGTGGAGTAGAAGTACACCATGTACCTCTGAACTGTAGAGGAGTAGAAGTACACCATGTACCTCTGAACTGTAGTGGAGTAGAAGTACACCATGTACCTCTGAACTGTAGTGGAGTAGAAGTACACCATGTACCTCTGAACTGTAGTGGAGTAGAAGTACACCATGTACCTCTGAACTGTAGTGGAGTAGAAGTACACCATGTACCTCTGAACTGTAGTGGAGTAGAAGTACACCATGTACCTCTGAACTAGTGGAGTAGAAGTACACCATGTACCTCTGAACTCTAGTGGAGTAGAAGTACACCATGTACCTCTGAACTGTAGTGGAGTAGAAGTACACCATGTACCTCTGAACTGTAGTGGAGTAGAAGTACCCATGTACCTCTGAACTAGTGGAGTAGAAGTACACCATGTACCTCTGAACTGTAGTGGAGTAGAAGTACACCATGTACCTCTGAACTGTAGTGGAGTAGAAGTACACCATGTACCTCTGAACTGTAGTGGAGTAGAAGTACACCATGTACCTCTGAACTGTAGTGGAGTAGAAGTACACCATGTACCTCTGAACTGTAGTGGAGTAGAAGTACACCATGTACCTCTGAACTGTAGTGGAGTAGAAGTACACCATGTACCTCTGAACTGTAGTGGAGTAGAAGTACACCATGTACCTCTGAACTGTAGTGGAGTAGAAGTACACCATGTACCTCTGAACTCTAGTGGAGTAGAAGTACACCATGTACCTCTGAACTGTAGTGGAGTAGAAGTACACCATGTACCTCTGAACTCTAGTGGAGTAGAAGTACACCATGTACCTCTGAACTGTAGAGGAGTAGAAGTACACCATGTACCTCTGACCTGTAGTGGAGGAGAAGTACAGTACTTTAGTAAATGTAGTTACTTTGTTCTGTTTAATGAATGAGTAAATACATAAAGTTTCTTTGACGAGGCAGCTGCTTTGTATTTATTAAATGTTTTTAATGTACGAAGAAGCCATGCTGTATTTACAGTCTGTTTGCCATTTCTAACAATGGACTTCTGGGAATTCTGACCTTTAATAGCAACTATTATTCTCAGTTCTTATTCACCGTAATTGCACCGACTTTTATGGCCTCCCCCGGACCCCCTGCCTGCACAAGACCCGTCACACTAAGCAGAGTCACTGTCCCTGTGATATACACACACACACACACACACACACACACACACACACACTCTTCCGGTCATATATTGTCGTAAGGTGGTGTCCAATGTGACTTTATCACATGTCAGACCCAACAGACGCCTCAGGACAGCCTCCATAACCACAACTATCATCCTGTGATTAGTGTTTATTATTAAAACTAACTAGCACACGTAGAAGACCGCTTTGTATCTATTTTAACTTTAAGAAAAGGCACAAATCATACCAATAACTTGTTTCTGCGTTACTTCTGAAAGGTGACTGCAGGAGACTTGAACAAGCACAGACACAGATAACCGAGAAATTCATAGTCACTGTCCCTAACACACACACACACACACACACACACACACACACACACACACACACACACACACACACACACACACACACACACACACACACACACACACACGCTTCCTAAGTGACCTCCTAATGTTGCATAAGCTCCACTTGCTAACAGACAGCAGGGTGTTTCCAGCCAGACAGATTCCAGTAAAGTCCAATGAAGACTGGCATGCTCCGACTGTAACCACAGAGCCTGCGGGGTATCATTATTGCACATTATAAGTCCCAGTGTGTGTTATCGTGCTACATCTCTACAAGATCCCATGAGTCACGAGTCATTTAATTATGTTTACCGCCTATTGAATAACAGTTAGTTTGTTTCCATGTTTTATTTCCTGTAGTGGAATTGTAAAAGTGGGAGCAGTGGATTTCCTCCATCAGTATTTATGTTATTCTCTTAAAGCTAACAGAGTGATGCAGGTCCTCAAACACGGACATAAGTCATCAGTATGTCAGTAAAACCCCCACTGATGGACTTCAAAAACAGCGGTTGCTAACAAGTGTCTAAATGAGACGACTAAGCATGATATACGTGCTGTAGTTCCTTTATAGCCCAACATTAGCCACCTTTAGCTTAGCGGTGGTGACGTGAAGTCATGTGACCGTGCTGTAGTTCCTTTATAGCCCAACATTAGCCTCCTTTAGCTTAGCGGTGGTGACGTGAAGTCATGTGACCGTGCTGTAGTTCCTTTATAGCCCAACATTAGCCACCTTTAGCTTAGCGGTGGTCACGTGAAGTCATGTGACCGTGCTGTAGTTCCTTTATAGCCCAGCATTAGCCTCCTTTAGCTTAGCGGTGGTCACGTGAAGTCATGTGACTGTGCTGTAGTTCCTTATAGCCCAACATTAGCCACCTTTAGCTTAGCGGTGGTGATGTGAAGTCATGTGACCGTGCTGTAGTTCCTTTATAGCCCAACATTAGCCACCTTTAGCTTAGCGGTGGTGATGTGAAGTAATGTGACCCTGCTGTAGTTCCTTTATAGCCCAACATTAGCCACCTTTAGCTTAGCGGTGGTGACGTGAAGTCATGTGACCGTGCTGTAGTTCCTTTATAGCCCAACATTAGCCGCCTTTAGCTTAGCGTTGATGAGGGGAAGTCATGTGATGTGTCATCAGGCCCGCCCCTCCCTACACGCAGATCACGCAGACTGAGTGGGGCCTCATCTTGCGGAGGGACCCTCATTTTATGCGCAAAAGTAGGGCAATTGAGTGCGCCACAGTTTTGCTGCTATCTTGATTTTGTCGTAGCAGCTTTAAAATCAGCTGTGGTCGAGAGAGAATAATCAGTAAGGTAACAAACGTACAGCAACACAATATTCGTATTAAAAACAATAAGGAACCTTTATACTTGCAAGTATGACGTCTCCTCCTGTTCTGAGTAAAACAGGCTCTCTTTATATGAGGACATCAAAGCAGATTTACATTACAACATCCTTCTGGGAGGCCAGCTGATACCCCCTCTGGCACAGTATGCAAAGCCTTCACTCCCTACAAGACAATGGGATATACAGATACCCCTCAGACACAGTATGCAAAGCCTCACCCCCTCTGTTGACCACACATACATGTCAGGGTCACTCCCAGAGAGATGACCTAATCAGAGAAACTAAGGTCAGCAACACATTTGATTTCACAATTTCCAAAACCAGAAGTGACACTAGAGATAGCGCACATTAACTGAAAGATAAAAAGCCATTTATAGGTGACCAAAGTGTTACAATGAACTTCCCTAGTGAAAAGCTTGTAAGGTGAAAATGCAGTCCTATCAATCACAGGTAGCCCCGCCCTAAAGCACACCCTGCTACTCTTAGTAAAACCATCATTCACCAAACAAACATGCCGTGTTGAAGAAGCTATTGAGACCATTTATAATGAACCAAGTGAGAAGTCGTCCCACTTTCTCATAGACTTCTATACAATCTGGCTCTTTAGCATTGGCTTCAGTTGTCAGGGAATAATATGACTCTGAAGTCAAAGGTCAAAGTCTGAGCAGGACTGAGAACCATGCTCTGATAAAGCTAAGGGAAACATGGATTTGAGAGAAACGTAAACACAGAATATTAAATGTGAAGAAAAAGTTGTTTTTACTTTCAACAAGATCATTGTTCTAAGGATGTCCTCTCAAGTCATTGTTGCAAGTGTCCTGCATATATGTGCAGTTCTTCACGCATGCTGTATCATTGAGTTGCTTTGACCTTATGTAAAAGACAAGAGATTGAGATGATTCTGCAGCCGTTAAAGGAGTAGCTTTTGGAAATACCCTTTTAGCATGCACGTAGCGTAGCTTAGCATCCAAGCTGAAAGAAGAGCAAGCAGCTAACCTCTGTCCTAAGCTTTCGAGGAGCCTCACACACTGACCTTATCTCGTTGTTTTAACCAAACAAAAACAGAAGTCAAAAACAAGTTGAGGTTACGTAAGGTGTCACGGCTCCGGACTGTGGCTTCTTGTGTCTGTTATTGGTTTTTGGCACATGGACACCGTCACAGGGCAGGGGGGGAAGACACAGGGATTCTAGCCTTTGCAGACCATTTACATGCACTAAAACACACTATTAAGGGAAACCCCAGAAGAGCAGAATCGGGCCTCAGACTTATAGGATGCTTGTGTACCCTTGTGTCGTCACAGTCTTCCAAATAAGCAACTACATATATGTTGAGGCTGTAATCATTCAAACAACAATTACACTCCGTTGACTTTGACTTTGAACGCAGAGGTATCGATCTTTTCTTCCAAGAAAGCAAATACATACATTTCCCAAGATGTGGACGTTTTCCTCAAAGCACACACTGACCTTATCTCGTTGTTTAAACCAAACAAAAACAGAAGTCAAAAACAAGTTGTGGTTTCGTAAGGTGTCACGGCTAACCTCCTCCTGACTCCATTTACATGCACTAAAACCTATGGAACACGCTACTAAGGGAAACCCCAGAAAAGCAGAATACGGCCTCAGGCTTATAGGATGCTTGCTGTACCCTTGTGTCGTCACAGTCTTCCAAATAAGCAGCTTTTTCGATATTTTTCAATTCCA
>CADEHL010001508.1:0-105265 GCA_902827135.1 Harpagifer antarcticus | reverse complement strand
TCTACTTACTCAAGTACAAGATCTGAGTACTTCTACTTTCACTCAAGTACAAGATCTGAGTACTTCTACTTTTACTCAAGTACAAGATCTGAGTATTCTACTTACTCAAGTACAAGATCTGAGTATTCTACTTTTACTCAAGAACAAGGTCTGAGTACTTTCACTTTTACTAAAGTACAAGATCTGAGTACTTCTACTTTACTCAGTACAAGATGAGTACTTTACTTTTACTCAAGTACAAGATCTGAGTACTTCTACTTTCACTCAAGTACAAGATCTGAGTACTTCTACTTTTACTCAAGTACAAGATCTGAGTACTTCTACTTTTTACCAGTACAAGATCTGAGTACTTCTACTACTCAGTACAAGATCTGAGTACTTCTACTTTTACTCAAGTACAAGATCTGAGTACTTTCACTTTTACTCAAGTACAAGATCTGAGTACTTCTACTTTTACTCAAGAACAAGGTCTGAGTACTTCTACTTTTACTCAAGAACAAGGTCTGAGTACTTCTACTTTTACTCAAGAACAAGGTCTGAGTACTTCTACTTTTACTCAAGAACAAGGTCTGAGTACTTCTGAGACATTCCTCTGACAATAGAGCGTTTGAATCTGTGTCATTCTCTCATTGATACACATAGCATCAAGTGAAGTACTTAAAGCGGACAGAGTAGCGTCACGAGGATCCGCAGCCTCACATTTCACATGTTCCTGTTCCTGAACACAAACCGGTCTGAACCGGAGAGATTCTGCAGCGCTGAGCAGACAGAGTGTACCGACCTCTAGTTACCTCTGAACAGCTGACTCGCTCTCTGCCTCACATCTGGAGATCTCCCGCTTCTCTGTTTCATATTAAAGGTCCCCTATCCAGTCTCTTCTACATCAACATGTGTCCCCTCTTCTTCATGTCTCCTCTACATCAACATGTGTCCCCTCTTCTTCATGTCTCTTCTACATCAACATGTGTCCCCTCTTCTTCATGTCTCTTCTACATCAACATGTGTCCCACTCTTCTTCATGTCCTTTCTACATCACATGTGTCCCCTCTTCTTCATGTCTATCTACATCAACATGTGTCCTCTTCACATTCTCTTCTACATCAACATGTGTCCTCCTCTCTCTTCATGTCTTCCTCTACATCACATGTGTCCCCTCTTCTCCAATGTCTCTTCTACATCAACATGTGTCCCTCTTCTCCATGTCTCTTCTACATCAACATGTGTCCCCTCTTCTTCATGTCTCTTCTACATCAACATGTGTCCCCTCTTCTTCATGTCTCTTCTACATCAACATGTGTCCCCTCTTCTTCATGTCTCTTCTACACAACATGTGTCCCCTCTTCTTCATGTCTCTTCTACATCAACATGTGTCCCCTCTTCTTCATGTCTCTTCTACATCAACATGTGTCCCCTCTTCTTCATGTCTCTTCTACATCAACATGTGTCCCCTCTTCTTCATGTCTCTTCTACATCAACATGTGTCCCCTCTTCTTCATGTCTCTTCTACATCAACATGTGTCCCCTCTTCTTCATGTCTCTTCTACATCAACATGTGTCCCCTCTTCTTCATGTCTCTTCTACATCAACATGTGTCCCCTCTTCTTCATGTCTCTTCTACATCAACATGTGTCCCCCTCTTCTTCATGTCTCTTCTACATCAACATGTGTCCCCTCTTCTTCATGTCTCTTCTACATCAACATGTGTCCCCTCTTCTTCATGTCTCCTCTACATCAACATGTGTCCCTCTTCTTCATGTCTCTTCTACATCAACATGTGTCCCCTCTTCTTCATGTCTCTTCTACATCAACATGTGTCCCCTCTTCTTCATGTCTCTGTGGAAAGAGACCCTGAAAGTTTAAGGAACAAAGATTCTGAAACAGAGGGGATTATGGGTAATGCTGCAATGATCTGTTTGGTGTTTCAGCCAATCAGAGACAGGCTCTGGATATATCTGAGACCTGTGATATATTGATGAAGCACAGGATAATAGGGGACCTTTAAATAATGGACTGAGTGGAAATTGAGAAACCTAGGACAGACTTTTCTTTTCTAACACGTCATACACCAAACCACGTTACATAATAATACCTGGTAGATTAAACCATAATGAAAATAATGCAGCTCTAGTCTAGGTGAGAAGAAGTAAAGATGGACTGGAACTACTTTCTACCAAAGAAATAGTCCTTAGATTAGTATTGAAGAACAGAAAAGCATCCTCACTAGCAGGATGTTTCCTTAAGTCAGAAAGAAGTTTCCTTACGTCTCCGTCCTGTCAACTGAAAACGGCATGGACAACGACTATGTTTTAAAAATGCGCTTATCCAGAAAAGCCTGGTTTGGACGAAACATTTCTATTAAAGAAAGAATGATACATTTCTGTCTTTTTATGCCTATAATAGCTACTAACTGTGGAGGAAACTTCTGTGTAGCAATGCAGAGGGAGTCACCGACTCATGAAGGAGACACGGGACGAGCAGGATCTTTGATGTCAAACACTGATGCTTAATCCAAGTATCGGCCGGAGAAATTCACATCACAAGTCACAGCAGCCAGAGATTCTGACTGCACGTGTGGGTTGCCACGTCAAATCTGATCAGCCTCGCATCTTGGTAGACCCTTTAACTAGTTTACAGAGAGTCAATTCCACATATTGGGGATGGGCGTAAACACCTGGAGACACAGGAGATGTCTCTCACATCTGTGGTGCTTAGAAGCCAGTGTTCTCACAGTCGTAAAACCGCCCCTGTGCCCACCAGGTCCGGCCATCAAACCTAGTATCAACATACGACTGCATTATCACATTCCGTACGGGAGATTAGAAGCAGGGGTGGTCGTAAATGTCAACACACAGAATAGGGTAAATATCTAGGAGTAAAGACAGAAATATCCTATGACACTAACTTGGATTGTTATTAAAATTCATTAATCAATTATTTTTTATATATATCCCCAGGTTGGGAACCCCTGGTCTAGGTGAGAAGAACTAAAGATGGACTGGAACTACTTCCTGCCAAAGAAGTAGTCCTTAGGTAAGTAGAAATGTTCCTAACTAGCAGGCTGTTTCGAAGTAAAAAAATAAGGCGTGAATACAACTTTTTATTGATTTCTATACGTTTAGTTTTTCATATTCTCATGTTGAATATTTAGGATTTGAGACCTTCTACATGCTGTGACCCCGTGTTAAAGAAACTGCATCTTAAGAGGAGTACTATTGGATGTAAAGGGGGATGTGAGAAAAATAACTAATCAAGAAAACAGAATAAAATAATGAACGGTTTCTCTCTGACGGATTAGAGACGAGAGTCGATGCAACAATATCAAATATAAAACCCCATTAAACAAAGTGAACATATAGGTACAACAGAGATAACAATACATATATTTATCATATAATCAGTTCCTCCCTCTGACAGGACGGTCTGTTCTCGGTGTGCGATGAGTCCCTCTGTGCAGGGCGTGGGGGGCTCCATTGTTCACATGTGTCTGTATCAGTGTGTGTGTGTGTGTCTTCCTGAGTGGCGCTGGAGGTCCTCCTGGGTCTGGGCCCTGCAGACTCTCTGTCTCGCTCCAGTTCCAGCACCAAGGCCTCTCCATTGTTCCCCTCGCTCCCTTTGTCCTCTGCAGTCTGCAGCTGATCCACAGAAAGGAGGAAGTGCCGAGCCCACCAAACAATAGCAGACCTCAGATCCTATTTTTATATATATATAAACTCTTAATTTAATCTGCTTATTCTGGGGGTTTGGCAATTCTGTAATCAAAGAAAAAACTTGTATCAGCAACTTAGAGTTTTAGGGAAGCTATTTGGAAAGCTTTGCAAGACTTCACAATACAGAAGTAGAACACATCTACCCCAGGGAGAAAGGTAGTTTAGTTAACCACATTCAGTTTAATTACTTTAAAGGAGCTATTCTGCTAATTTCCTGTTTCATATGTGTCTGTTGTGCCTCCATTGGACTCCTTTGTTTACTTCTGGAACATAGTGACATCATTAGCACTCTTGCTGATATACACCTGAACATCAGCAGCAGAGGACTCTTTAAAGTAGAGACACTACATACTGATATACACCTGCACATCAGCAGGAGAGGACTCTTTAAAGTAGAGACACTACATACTGATATACACCTGCACATCAGCAGGAGAGGACTCTTTAAAGTAGAGACACTACATACTGATATGAACCTGAACATCAGCAGCAGAGGACTCTTTAAAGTAGAGACACTACATACTGATATACACCTGAACATCAGCAGGAGAGGACTCTTTAAAGTAGAGACACTACATACTGATACACACCTGAACATCAGCAGGAGAGGACTCTTTAAAGTAGAGACACTACATACTGATATACACCTGAACATCAGCAGGAGAGGACTCTTTAACTACTTAAAAGAGGCCTTGATTGCACTTAGTGTAAGTCACTCTTCACCTACACTGTACACAGAGTCCTCCTGCATGTTGACAGATCAGTGTTATTGGATTCCCCTTTTAACGTGAGTAAAGTCCATCTTATCAACAGGTTTTATGACTAAGGAAATCACGCATATCCCCACTGAGATTATTTGATATGTCAGTATTTTATCAGAGATATAAAGGAGGCTGTCTCAGCAGATATTTGGTGAAAGGAGGGAACCCCAGGAGTGAGACAGGAAGTGCAATAGACGCCTGATGTAATGGATGACACAGTGGAAAGGGCAAGTGTAATCTGTGCATGATAACCATCTGATGAGCGTCCAGAGACACCAGGTGAATGCAGACGTTATGACACCGATCAAAGTGCTGGTCTGACAGATACTGAAGTCTGTCAGGACACTCATTAAACCCTTTCAACGGCTTCCTCAAACTGAATGGACTCCGGACTGTCCCTTATAGGTGAGAGGGAGATTAATGTTATGTCAACACGTCAACCAACAACAGAGGACATCATGAACTCTTACCTAACACTTTCCCTGTGTCAATATGGAGGGCCTCTTGTATTTATGTGTGTGACACTTGTGTATTGTTGCACTCTCTACACATACTATCCACAGTGTACAACCCCTAAAGTTCATCTTTCAGAAACAGAGGATTCCTGCACAATCCGTCCAACACCACAAAGTTAGCTCAAAATACAGTAAAAATGTATATTATTCAAAATGGCCGACTTCCCGTTGGGTTTGGTTTATGAAAGCCAATTTGAAATATGTCGGCAATGTTAAGAACAATGGGTGGACCCAATGTGGTGAATATCAGAGAAACCATATGAGAGTAGTAGGGACAAGTTTGACATGGTGTCTTCCCTCAAAAGGCTTCCTCAAACTGAGTGGACTCTGTAAATCCCTGATAAGTTAAAGTGTGATTAATGTTATGTAAACACGTCAAACGAAGACATCTCGAACTCTTACCTAACATGTTAATGTAGAGGACTTCTTGTATGTGGTGTGACAATTGTGTATTGTTGCACATTCCTACGACTAATACATCCAAATCCACTAATGTCCAATTTCACTAAAGATACAGTAGAAATGCACATTATTCAAAATGGCCGACTTCCCGTTGGGTTCGGTTTATGAAAGCCAATTTGAAATATGTCGGCAATGTCACGGACAATGGGTGGACCACATTCGGTGAGTATCTGAGAAACTGTATCAGAGTAGTGGGGGAAAGCTTGACAAATCGTGAGGAAGAGTGCGTTCTCCTTTGACCTTCGACCTCGCCGGTATCTGATGAAGTGTGTCGGGGCGTGAGCGCACGGAAAAGGTTTCCTCGAACTGAACGGACTCTGGACTGAAAATCACTGACAGGTGAACGTGTGATTATTGGAAACACCTCAACAGTACACACACACACACACACACACACGCACACACACATACAAACACACACACACACACATACACACACACGCACACACACACACTCTCTTACTGAACAGTTCCTTTGTATTACAATGTCTCTAAATGTTCTCTTATTTACAAACCTTATTCCTCTTAATGTGTTAAAGTAGCTGTGTGCGTCACTCTTTAGTGTCCCCTGGTCTCCCAGCTGTGTGCGTCACTCTTTAGTGTCCCCTGGTCTCCCAGCTGTGTGCGTCACTCTTTAGTGTCCCCTGGTCTCCCAGCTGTGTGTGTCACTGTTTAGTATCCCCTGGTCTCTCAGCTCTGTGCGTCACTCTTTAGTGTCCCCTGGTCTCCCAGCTGTGTGCGTCACTCTTTAGTGTCCCCTGGTCTCCCAGCTGTGTGCGTCACTCTTTAGTGTCCCCTGGTCTCCAGCTTGTGTGCGTCACTCTTTAGTGTCCCCTGGTCTCCCAGCTGTGTGCGTCACTCTTTAGTGTCGTCTGGTCTCCCAGCTGTGTGCGTCACTCTTTAGTGTCCCCTGGTCTCCCAGCTGTGTGCGTCACTCTTTAGTGTCCCCTGGTCTCCCAGCTGTGTGCGTCACTGTTTAGTGTCCCCTGGTCTCCAAGCTGTGTGTGTGTCACTCTTTAGTGTCCCCTGGTCTCCCAGCTGTGTGCGTCACTCTTTAGTGTCCCCTGGTCTCCCAGCTGTGTGCGTCACTCTTTAGTGTCGTCCTGGTCTCCCAGCTGTGGCGTCACTCTTTAGTGTCCCTGGTCTCCCAGCTGTGTGCAGTCACTCTTTAGTGTCCCCTTGTCTCTCTGCTGTGTGCGTCACTCGTTTAGTGTCCCTGGTCTCCCAGCTGTGTGCGTCACTCTTTAGTGTCGTCTGGTCTCCCAGCTGTGTGCGTCACTCTTTAGTGTCGTCTGGTCTCCCAGCTGTGTGCGTCACTCTTTAGTGTCCCCTGGTCTCCCAGCTGTGTGCGTCACTCTTTAGTGTCCCCTGGTCTCCCAGCTGTGTGCGTCACTCTTTAGTGTCCCCTGGTCTCCCAGCTGTGTGCGTCACTCTTTAGTGTCCCCTGGTTTCTGCAGCTTTTAGTAAACGCTGCGCATGTCTCCTCAAGTTGCTGAAGATGTGTTTGGCTTATCAAAAGGTTCTTAATGAATGTATCAGCTGTAGTGGGGGTCATGTGACCAGCGACGGACCAATCACAGAGTGTCTGTTTGTTAACATCCTGGTTTTCACGGCCTCAGAGTGAAATGTGTGCAACAATAGACCTGCCCAACATCCATCAGTTGCACAGGAAGTGGATAATGAAAGAGGAAACTGATAAGACTCAATGACTCCGCCGCTGATCAGTATCTGAGCGAGCGAACGTCAGGCGTTACGCCACCGAGCGAGAGGACGCCTGCAGTCGCGCTTTGATCAGCCGCAGCAGAGCTGATGTGTTCTCCAGACGCTGAGGTCACTCCATCAGGTCAAGAGACGCAGGAGCTTTTCAGAAGGGACCATGCACGTGAATCAAATCAGTCCAAACCAATGTATCTTCAACATGCACGTGTGATGACTTCTCAGAGGTCAGGTCTGTGAATACAGCAGAGACCAGGACATCTCAGGCCTGAGCCCTTTGACCTTCAGAGTGAGATCTGTCCCGATGTCGATTCTTTGCTTAAAAAGAGGCACCGGTTTGAACATTTCTACACGGGCATTATTGACACTGTAGGAACATATATTACGTTTAATCTGCTTCATGAACCAAAACGTGACGGTTCTGAAGATGTTAATCTGCAGCGAGGCCCGGCTGCTCCGTGATCTCCCTCAGAGCCTTTCAGTTCCTCCACGTGTCCCGATGTTACGGCACGTTGGTCTTCCCACCACTTTGTTCCTCAGTGAAATATCTAAACGACCATTGGATGGATAGCCAAGGTATTTGTGTTTAAGGTCAAACTGTTTGGCTTCAGTGATGTGTGCACACGTCACCTATCTTTGGATGTAAACAATGGATTTCCACAAACTGATAACAGAAAGCTTGAAAAACAACAAGTTCATTTGTTTTCATTTCAGGTGCTATAAATACACATCAGAGGGCCTGCTCCCTTTCTGATCCACTTCCCTACGCTGGCCCACTGCGCTATAAATGGATCTGGTCCACATCCCGGACTTGGTGAACCCACACACTGCAGCATGTGCGCTTCACTCTGCATCGGCCAATCAGCTCGTCACAGACTGAAACCCCACCTGTTCCCCTCGTACCTTGGCTATTCAACTTGAATACAATGTGGTACTTGAAGGGGTCTTAGCAGATGTAAAGCCAGTGCAGCAGCACTCACACTGTCTTGTTGAAGCCACTGGCAGCACACAGTATGAGGCGTCAGCTAAAGGAACCGGTTCCAACCGGAGAAGGAGCGTTCTGCTGCATCAGCAAACTGGACGACACTCAGAGCTCAGAGTCTCCGCAGAACTGGTTTCAAACCTGTTCAGATGAACCTGAGGTTCAATCAGGGCGAGCTGGAGAGCACACACACACACACACACACACACACACACACACACACACACACACACACACACACACACACACACACACACACACACACACACACCCATACACACCCAGACACACACTCACACCCAGACACACACACACACACACACACACACTGAACACACACACGCGCACACACACACACACACTGAACACACACACGCGCACACACACACACACACACACACACGCACAACACACACACACACACACACACACACACCCATACACACCCAGACACACACTCACACCCAGCCACACACACACACACACACGCACTGAACACACACACGCACACACACACAAACACACACACCCAGACACATAGACACGCACACACTGCACACACACTGAACACACACACAAACACATACACACACACACACACACACTGAACACACACACACACAGACACAGACACAGACACACACACACACACACACACACACACAGACACACACACACACACACACACACACATACACACACACACACACACACACACACACACACACACTGAACACACACTGAGTCTGGGTTTTAAGGACAAAACACTTCGTTTCAAAAGCTTTGATGTTCAGAGTGCTGTTCCTCAGTGTTTAGCTCTGGCTCTCAGACTCACCTCTGAGGTTGTTTGGGAGCAGAGAGTGAGTGACAGCTGGAGGTCATCAGATCCTCTCTGCATCAGGAGGAGTGGGGGGGGGGGAGTGGGGGGGGGGGGAGGGGGGCGGGGGGGAGGAGTGGGGGGGGAGTAATTATGGGTTAAGACAGATTAGGGCTGCGTGATACGGAGAGAAAGATCATTATGATTCATTTTGAAAGAAAGGCTAGAAGTACTCAGAACGTGTACTTGAGTTAAAGTAGAAGTACTCAGAACGTGTACTTGAGTTAAAGTAGAAGTACTCAGAACGTGTACTTGAGTTAAAGTAGAAGTACTCGGAACGTGTACTTGAGTTAAAGTAGAAGTACTCGGAACGTGTACTTGAGTTAAAGTAGAAGTACTCAGACCGTGTACTTGAGTTAAAGTAGAAGTACTCAGAACGTGTACTTGAGTCAAAGTAGAAGTACTCGGACCGTGTACTTGAGTTAAAGTAGAAGTACTCAGAACGTGTACTTGAGTCAAAGTAGAAGTACTCAGAATGTGTACTTGAGTTAAAGTAGAAGTACTCAGAACCTGTACTTGAGTCAAAGTAGAAGTACTCAGAACGTGTACTTGAGTCAAAGTAGAAGTACTCAGAACGTGTACTTGAGTCAAAGTAGAAGTACTCAGAACGTGTACTTGAGTCAAAGTAGAAGTACTCAGAAGTGTATTGAGTCAAGTAGAAGTACTCAGAACGTGTACTTGAGTCAAAGTAGAAGTACTCAGAACGTGTACTTGAGTCAAAGTAGAAGTACTCAGATCCTGTACTTGAGTCAAAGTAGAAGTACTCAGAACGTGTACTTGAGTTAAAGTAGAAGTACTCAGAACGTGTACTTGAGTTAAAGTAGAAGTACTCAGAACGTGTATTTGAGTTAAAGTAGAAGTACTCTGATCGTGTACTTGAGTCAAAGTAGAAGTACTCAGAACGTGTACTTGAGTTAAAGTAGAAGTACTCAGAACGTGTACTTGAGTCAAAGTAGAAGTACTCGGACCGTGTACTCGAGTTAAAGTAGAAGTACTCAGAACGTGTACTTGAGTTAAAGTAGAAGTACTCAGACCGTGTACTTGAGTTATAGTAGAAGTACTCAGAACGTGTACTTGAGTCAAGTAGAAGTACTCAGAACGTGTACTTGAGTTAAAGTAGAAGTACTCAGAACGTGTACTTGAGTTAAAGTAGAAGTACTCAGAACGTGTACTTGAGTTAAAGTAGAAGTACTCAGAATGTGTACTTGAGTTAAAGTAGAAGTACTCAGAACCTGTACTTGAGTCAAAGTAGAAGTACTCAGAACGTGTACTTGAGTTATAGTAGAAGTACTCAGAACCTGTACTTGAGTCAAAAAAGAAGTACTCAGAACATGTACTTGAGTCAAAGTAGAAGTACTCAGAACGTGTACTTGAGTTAAAGTAGAAGTACTCAGAACGTGTACTTGAGTTAAAGTAGAAGTACTCAGAACGTGTATTTGAGTTAAAGTAGAAGTAGTCAGAATGTGTACTTGAGTTAAAGTAGAAGTACTCGGAACGTGCACTTGAGTTAAAGTAGAAGTACTCGCTATGCCTTGCTGCTCCTGCCTCAGTGTCGGCTGCTCTTGAAAGCATCTGTTGTTGATGGAGTAGTTCTTGTCTTCCGGGTACATGTATGTACGGCCTGAGGAAGTGTTGACTCCGAGTGTCCTGACCTGCAGAGGGTTCAAATCAGACTCAGAAGTTATGAGTCATTCCTTCAGGCTGGAGTTACGTCATCAGCCTCTTCAGGTCAAAGGTCACGAGGCTGCAGGGTCTAATCACACTGATCTTAGCATTGTGCTCTGACCTAACTAAACCCACAGCTTTTGAACCTCGTGTCCTTAAGGACTCTCTCACTTGTCTGTCATCTTTAACAACACATCAGGAACTCTTTAATAACAACATAAAACAGGAATACAATTATATTAAAAAAATAAAAATAATAAACACTAAATAATAATATAAAAACAGGAATAAAATAATAATAATACATTAAAAAAAATTAAATTAAATAAACCTGTTTGTAAATGGGCAGAGAAACGAGTTAAAGCAAGGTGAGTAAACAAGACGAGGGTGCAGTGTGTCCTTCTTTGTGCACACGTTGAATACCAGAGGGTTGTTTACCGCCTACACACACACACACACACACACACACACACACACACACACACACACACACACACACACACACACACACACACACACACAAACCTTTATTTATCCAGATTGGTCCCATTGAGGTCACAGATCTCTTTTTCAAGGGAGACCTGCAGCCATTAGGTTCCACATGGAACATAAAACCATAGAGGGTATCAAACAACATATTTACAAGCTACATTTACATCCTTATCAACATTTACAAATACCCATAGTTTCAAAGAGCATTTCATTAGACTTGAAACACATTCAGAGTTCATTGCCATGGCTTCCCAAGCTTGTAGGTCTGTGGCACTTCTTTAGGTTTGATGTTATCTTTGTACCTCTTCTCTTGGCCTCCAGGGGCCCGGTTCCCTTTAGCAAGCTGGGAATAAAGGACTCGTGTTGGGAGGCGGGAGTCAGGCATGCGGATAACATGGCCAGTCCATCTGAGCTGGGTTTGGGCAGTGGTGGCAGTGATGGTGGGAATGGCAGCCTCCTCCAGGACGCTGGGGTTAGTGCGCCGATCCTCCCAGCCAATCCTGCTGTATGTGGTCCAGGCCTCACACACACACACACACACACACACACACACACACACACACACACACACACACACACACACACACACACACACACACACACACACACACACACACACACACACACACACACACACACACACACACGCACACACACACACACACACACACACACACACACACGCACACACACACACACACACACACACACACACACACGCACACGCACACGCACACGCACACACACACAAACACACACACACACATACACACACATACCATGTACAAGTGTACATCACTTCAGGGGACATTACATTGACTTACATGCATTTCCTGGAGACTTATCCTAACCTTAACCATAACCAACACATGCCTAATCCTAACCCTTAACCTTAACCCTTAACCCTAACCCTTAACCTTACCCTTAACCTTACCCTAACCCTAACCCTAAACTTAACCAAGTCTTCACCCTAAAATTAATGACTCCCCTTATGGGGACCTCCAATTTGTCCCCATAAGAGCGGCGAGTCCCCACACGTGACTGTGTAAACAGATTTAGGTCCCCACAAGTATAGTAATGCTAGGTCACACACACACACACACACGCACGCACGCACACACACACACACACACACACACACACACACACACACACACACACACACACACACACACACACACACACACACACACACACACACACACACACACACACACACACACACCACACACACACACACACACGCCATTTAAAGGCCTCTCCCTCTCTGTTTAGCTGGAGTCCAAATGACCTGAACCTGTTAGAGCAAGGTGAGTAAACAAGACGAGGGTGCAGCGTGTCCTTCTTTGTGCACACGTTGACTACCAGAGGGTTGTTTACCGCCTGCAGGTGAAACATGGAGGGGTGGAGACTACTGCTGCTACCCTGGAGCCTTGAAACTGGTCCTGAGCTTCAGGGTTCTTCAGGGTTCTGCAGGGTTCTTCAGGGTTCTGCAGGGTTCTTCAGGGTTCTGCAGAGACACACGGTTCCTCTGTGTTGCATCATGTGTGTTTTCTGTGATGGTGAAACGGAAAGGTCCAGATCGGGTCGTGGTACCCTGCTGGGTTCATCAGTACAATACAAACCACATGTACTTCCATCACACAGAGTGCACATCCACGCTGTGTTTCAGCTTTGGAAGAAGTTACGTTGATGCCGTGACTTCCTCTCTGCTTCCCTTTACCCCGGCTGAGCCTGACTGGCATTTGGAGCGTTGCATTTCATTCTTATTCCTGTTCTATATGTTGCTCTGATTTGAGCTGTGAACGAGGAGATAGCATTGCTTTCATTTCTATAAAGTGTCTCTGTGTTTGAAGCACTTTGAGTTTCCTTAAAGTGTTCTATACATCAAGGTTGGTTTTGGTTCAGTTCCTCTGGTGCGGTTGGAAAGTAGAGAGCGCCCTCTGGTGTTAAAGCAGTGTCACTATTATATTTCTATGTATTTCTATATCTCATGCATTGGGAATACATCATAACACCCCTGCTACCTCTGCTACCCCTGCTACCCCTGCTACCCCTGCTACCTCTGCTACCTCTGCTACCTCTGCTACCCCTGCTACCCCTGCTACCTCTGCTACCCCTGCTACCTCTGCTACCCCTGCTACCTCTGCTACCCCTGCTACTTCTGCTACCCCTGCTACCCTTGCTACCCCTGCTACCCCTGCTACCTCTGCTACCCCTGCTACCAAAGCACTGATGAAGAAGAAGATGAAGAGGTTTTTATACACACACACACACACACACACACACACACACACACACACACACACACACACACACACATATCAAACAGTGCTTAGTGTTGCCCCTGTTCAATTGAGTTCAATTCTTTGGTGTACAACTATGATTTGAAGGCCAACATTGGTGTACAAAATATGCGTCATGAGGTCATGATATGCCTTTGTATTATTCCGCCATCTAGTGGTCAGACTGCGAACTGCACCCTCGTTCCCAGAATGTGCACACATGCATTCTCTACAACCCCTGACTATAAAAGCACTTCAATCCACAAAAGAGAGCTTTCGTGCCGCAGCAAAGCCCCGACGAACAGAAGCAGCTCCATTCAGGACAGAAAGCCACTTCCTGTTTACATCCAGATCTATTTTCTATCCGTTTGGATTTCTTTACATTGTGCTTTGTTCACGCTGGCCATTGTGTTTGCCGTTAATGCCACTGCTTGTCCTGGAGAAGCTGAACAGATCTGGAACAAACACGACGCTGAGAGTCTCTGAGGTTTGGAGGAACAGCTTTGATCCGCTCAAAGGAGAAATGATAGATTCATTTCCATTTGACACAAACCACCAGGTGTAGAGTAGGACTGTACAAGAGAGGAACTTCAAGTGTTTCCTTTCAATGTAATGTGCATTCAGGGGGGGTTAAAGGTACACTAGGACTTAACGGTGCTTTCAACTGATCCCTGACCAGCTGATGAGTCATGAGGACTGGATGAAGAGTTATACAGGTTACCATCAACGACTTCATACTCAGCAAGTTAAAAGTGAAATCCCCAGAAAGGTTCCTCTGTTTAGAACCTTATACACTTCGACACAGCTCCTACTTTGAGTCCTCGTTTGGTTATATGTATTTAACCAGAACTTGTTTTGGGTTTATCAGATATCTGCCACTTTCATTTGAGTTTCCAAATCTGGTTTTGTGTTGCTTCCCTTTTCCCCCACGAGCTGAAACATAACAAATCTACGATGCACTTTCTTCCTCCTCCTCCTCCTCCTCCTCCTCCTCCTCCTCCTCTTCCTCTTCCTCGCCACCAGGCTGGTTATAATTATCCTGACAAACAGAAATATGGTGGCTGGATTTGACACGGCCATTTTCACATTAATTGCTGTTTAGATGCCAGCAGCGCCTTTTGTCATGCAGCACAGTTTAATCAGTGTGTGTGTGTGTGTGTGTGTGTGTGTGTGTGTGTGTGTAACCCTAATCAGCATGGAGATGAGCTGAAGTGTCAGCTGTAACACACAAACACACAGCGCCATAATAACACAGCTCGAGGCAGACATTTGGACCGTCAGCAACATCTTAAAGGATATGATAAATCATTGAATGCATTTTCGTGGTGCTTAAGAACACTTTGCACACGCATCAGAAAATAGATATCGTATTGGGAAATTAACAACACTATGCATAAGCCACGCCTCCTTACAGATTTCAAAATAAAAGATCCCATCTTTAACTTTCCTGTAGAGTTATGAAACTCAGCAGGCACGTGTAACACGCAGAGACGTACAAAAAAGCCTCTAGGCAGTGTACCCTAAACCCAACAGGAAGTCGTACATTTTGAATTTCATGTGCAACCTTTTGAGCCTTTTACGGAGGCCTTACTTTAACGAAACCCTACAAATGTAATCCGATCAACGTAAACATGTGTCAGTAACATCTCAAGGCCTTTAGATTTATTTCTAGGGTCCTTAGGATGCACGAAAAACAACATCAGAACTGCTGAAGAAGGATATCTAATTTGGGTAGCAGAACTCAAATCTGTATATAAGCCACGCCCCCTCACAGTTTTCAAACTTTCATGTAGACTTACGAAACTCGGTACACATTTGTATCACATGGAGACGTACAACAAAGCCTCTTGGAGCTGAACCCTAAACCCAACAGGAAGTCGGCAATTCTGAATTGTATGTGCAACTTTGGGCGCTTTTACCGATGCCGTATTCCTCCGACAAATGTAATCCAATCAAGTTCAAGATGTCAGGGCCATCTCAAGACCTGTGGATTCATTTAGAGGAGGTTGACCTCTGACCTCGTACCCAGTCCTTCTGTCTAACCCCGTTAAGCAGAGCAGCCTTCAGGCTCAGTCTCGGGGATATGAACCCACTCAGAACCAGCATTTCCTGGAGGGGCACTATTTAAATTAATTTATATTTATTCAATGTCTTTTAAGGTTAATGAACGTTTACCACACTCTGCTACCAGTTATAAATGTCAGACTGATGACTGAGCTTCTATACACCGCCTGCATCTATGTGTATATGTATGTGTGTGTATGTATGTGTATATGTACAGTTTGTGTGTATGTGTGTGTATATGTACAGTATGTGTGTATGTGTATATGTACAGTATGTGTGTATGTGTGTGTATGTATGTGTATATGTACAGTATGTGTATATGTACAGTTTGTGTGTATGTGTGTGTATATGTACAGTATGTGTGTATGTGTATATGTACAGTATGTGTGTATGTGTGTGTATGTATGTGTATATGTACAGTATGTGTATATGTACAGTATGTGTGTATGTGTGTATGTACAGTATGTGTATATGTACAGTATGTATGTATGTATATATGTACAGTATGTGTGTATGTGTATATGTACAGTTTGTGTGTATGTGTGTGTATGTATGTGTATATGTACAGTATGTGTGTATGTGTGTGTATGTATGTGTATATGTACAGTATGTGTGTATGTGTGTGTATGTATGTGTATATGTACAGTATGTGTGTATGTGTGTGTATGTATGTGTATACATACAGTATGTGTATATGTACAGTATGTGTGTATGTGTATATGTACAGTATGTGTGTATGTGTGTGTATGTATGTGTATATGTACAGTTTGTGTGTATGTGTGTGTATGTATGTGTATATGTACAGTATGTGTGTATGTGTGTGTATGTATGTGTATACATACAGTATGTGTATATGTACAGTATGTGTGTATGTGTGTATGTACAGTATGTGTATATGTACAGTATGTGTATATGTACAGTATGTGTGTATGTGTATATGTACAGTATGTGTATATGTACAGTATGTATGTATGTGTATATGTACAGTATGTGTATATGTACAGTATGTGTATATGTACAGTATGTATGTATGTGTATATGTACAGTATGTGTATATGTACAGTATGTGTGTATGTGTATATGTACAGTATGTGTATATGTACAGTATGTGTGTATGTGTGTATATGTACAGTATGTGTATATGTACAGTATGTGTGTATGTGTGTGTATGTACAGTATGTGTGTATGTATATGCAGGGCCGTCCCTCCCAACAGGCAGATCACGCAGCCGCTGCGAGGCTCCACTAGTACCCCCTGGCACTGGGGCCATGTGTATGTATGTATGTGGATGTATGTGTATGGGTATGTGTGTATTTATGCATATATGGGTGTATGTAAATAATATATGTATGTGTATATATATGTGTGTGTGTTTAAGTAGATACTTGTGTACATGTGTAGATATTTGTCATTCAAACAACCCTTATTTTATTTGACTAATTTTGTTCTGTATTTAATTTCCCATTTTTGGGTCACTTAAGAGATATGATTTGCAAAACTGTACTTTTAATATAATAGTATGTATGTATGTATGTATGTATGTATGTATGTATGTATAGGACACTCTGTGACATGCGTGACATGCGTGAGTGTTAGAAACACAACCTGTGTACGGTGATCACACAGGCGTCCTTGTTAGCAGCAGTTTAAAATATGGAGGCAGATAGATGTGGAGATCGGGAGAGAATCTGTTCCCTGCAGGCTTTCTGTCTCCATCGTTGTCGCTCACAGTCCTTTGATGGGAGATGGGGAGATGGGGGGGGGGCTGCATGGTTAATTCCCATTGGGCCTCACGCAACGACAACAACCAGAGGGCAGCGGGAGTGAGACGCAGCAACAGGGAGAGCATGCATGTTTAATGGCCTGCTTTACAAAGATAAGACACTTATTTGGCGTTGCAGGAGACGCAGGTCGACATGTATACTTGATGCTGTCCATGGAAGATTAACGGAGCGTGGACGTGTGTGTCCTTGCATGAGAGGAGTCGGCTGATTGGTGTTTTAACTCCCTGTCCTTGTACCTCATCATTAACAGAGGCAATTATGCATAGACTTTCTGATATCACGGCAAAAGCTGGAATGGAGCCTTCATCAAAAAAGTCATTGGCCTTTTTAAGAGGCCCTGTTCTGCTGTTTGGGGGTTCCTCCCTCCTGTAGTGTGTTCTATAGGTTTTAGTGCATGTAAATGGTCTGCAGAGGCTAAAATCCCTGTTTCCCTCCAGAGGGACTTAAATGTAACACTGAGTCTTTTCAATGATTCATTTATTTTTCTGAAATTGAATTTCTTCTGAGAGTTCTTCTAACCCTAACCCTAACCCTAACCTAACCCTAAATGCAGCACAAAGGTCCCATCTCTCAGTTTAAACAGAATACAACCTGTTCCCTTCTTCCTCTCCTGTCTTTGGTGTGTTGATGCACAGGATACTTGATATCTTTTATTGTTCACAGGACATTGAAAGCCTCATGTGAACAAAAGTGTAACTTAGTTTGTTTTTTCAGCCTCAATATTTCTGGCTCCGCTCCAAAATGTGTTGTTTTGTCTCCCGTGCTGCACCCTTTCACCGGGTTTAAAGAGAACCAGGACTCAGAGTGGTTCAGTGACAGTCCTCCTGCTCGTCCCTCAGCGGAGGAAACAACTTGTACAGCTGAATACATTTGGCACAAATCTTTTCTCTGTTCTTGGCTCCGGCCAATTCCAAAGTCCCATCATGCATCTGAAATGTGAGAGCAGCAGGTCTGACATCTTCTGGTGTCCAGAGAGGGTAAAAGTACACACATCCTTTACTCAAGTAGAAGTACAGATACTCGCGTTTAAAAATACTCTGGTGAAAGTAGAAGTACTGACTAAACTTCTTTACTCAAGTCAAAGTAAAGAGGCTTTGAAGTGTACTTCAGTAAAAAGTACCCATAACTAGCAGCTGTTTTAAAGAGTACCTGACCTCCCTTTATATTAATAGAACAATAATGTCATTGTTAGCTAATGAATGTTTCCATGCTGAACAACGGCAACATGACAACGAGAAGTAGAAAGTACAGGTATTTGAGTTCAACATGTGAGAAGTAGAAAGTACAGGTATTTGAGTTCAACAGGTAGTAGAAGTAGAAGTCATGTCATGTGAGAAGTAGAAAGTACAGGTATTTGAGTTCAACATGTGAGAAGTAGAAAGTACAGGTATTTGGGTTCAACATGTAAGAAGTAGAAAGTACAGGTATTTGTGTTCAAATACTGATGCCTTTTTAATATTGATATGACAGCAGCTCGACAGGCTTGTCATGTAACTTCAAAAAAAGGATCTGGAGAAAAAAGCTCTCGAATGTCCCACGCCGCTGAGGGAACATGAACGCATCATGGAGCATTTCTTCAGGGTCTGATTACACAGAGAGCTTCAGATAACACACACCTGCCACTCAGACACAGTGCAGGGCTCTCAGACTGACACCAGGTGATTTTGAAGGTGATCACTGGGGATTTGTCCTAATCCAGATATGTGCCATGTCATTGTAGGGAAAGCAGAAAGTCATCTATTGTTTAAACAAAAGCAACAATGGAAGCTGTGACCCCCTCAGTATCACTGTCAGAGAATACGATACGATAATACTTTAATGGTCCGCTCAATCTGAAATGTGACTTGCATCACTGCAGCTCCATGTGTAACATCAACAGACACATATCAAGACACAACACATGAACAACAAACATTTAACATAACATCTTTAGCAATGTACAGCAATGCACGTTGAGATAATATGATTCGTAGAGAGTCGTAGCGCGTCACCTTTCGGACACCGTATTTGTGTAACAGGTGTCGACTGGAAGTGTCTGAGTTGTGGAAGGATAAGACCCGAGTCAGCATATCGTTGGAGCCGATCTCCGTATTTTCTGACAACAGATGAACAACAAATCAGTCGTTAATATTTTGTATGCCCTGACACTCCTGTAAACGGACGGACAAGAAGGAAGAAGGAGAAATGATATGAGGCTCCGAGAAGAAGTCCACAAGAGGAATGACATCCTCGAAACGCCGCCAACACTTGTTACACTGCAACTGGAGACATCCCTTTGGGTCCCATCGATTCTGAAGAGTCACCTTTGCATGGGTCTGGATTTCTGTGGTGTGACGACCCCTGCGTTTCCCCTGTTGTGTGTGTATGTCCTCTTAACAATCTCCCTTTGTTCGCATCAGCCTTGATTGATCGCACCTGGTCGCCGGCAGCTGAGGAGTGAAAGGCCCGAGCCGGAGTCTCGCCCGCTCTCTGTTGGAGGATTCGTTTGGAGAGCAGCTACGTCATGTATGCGTTGGTTTATCTTTGTCTTAGTTTGGCATTCAACACCTTGCACCCACACCTACCCTACCGATCTTACTGACTAACACACCCCATTGTGGTAGCTCTTTTGGTTAAGTTGAGTTTGTTTTAATTAATGCTGTCAAAAATAGCGGTAATTAATTTTTTAAATTAATTGCATTACAAATATTTAACGCATTTAACGCATGTGCAGAATGGCCCGCCCCATACATCCCACCAGTGGCAGCCCAGGGTATGGCTGGGGTCGGCTACACCCATACCAAGAAATGGCTTAGCCCCACCGTGAAAAATGATGTTAAGGTAAGCTAAATAAAGTCCGACAACTCGCGCGGAGTAAATGGCACAGACAGCAGTAAATACCGAAGACTAGAAACGGTTTTGAAAACTTTTGTCACGTAGTGATCGTCTTCTCAACAGAACATCTTTGATAATGTCTTCTGGCCAATCAGAATCAAGATAACGACGTGGTGTTGTTGCAGGAAGTCCCGACGGAGAATACTTTTGCTGTAGTACAGGTAACACATAACTGGTACGCAGGTTATGTGTGTAATCTGAAATGCGTACCGTCACTTGTGTCACAAAGCGCATGTGCGTACCGACGTACTTGTGAAGCTTTTCCAGAAGGCGGTTAGATCACCGGACGACAGAGTCGGTCTCCGTGTGCACAGACAGGGCTGCTGTTAACAACGGAGCTGTGCCAAAACTACGCCAACCGGCTGCGGAGGGAGACTCCCCCCTTCACTGGAGCACTGCGCTAAAACAGCTGATCACAACGTTCACACTCTGTGGTCACAAAGTACTCCACTAGCCCCCCCCCCCCGACTTTCCTGAAGTACTCCCCGTTGATAGAAATCAACACGTAATGAATTAAGACCCCACGGTTTGATGATTGATAGGTGCTGTCTTTCATTTTGACACACAGAAAGATGTTACAATAAACATGTTAAATGGATTTATCCGCCTTCTTTCATTTATCTTTCCATTCCCACAATAATATACTTAAAGAAATGACATATTTTGGACAGAGTTCGAATGGTGATTAATCTGATTAATTCATTTTTAAGCTGTGATTAATCGGATTACAAATTGTAATCGTTTGACAGCCCTAGTTTTAATACATATCGTCTCCCGTTCCACACATGCACACATTCCCAGTTCCCAGTTTGCTAAACCTGGTTGTTTTAACGTCTCACGGGAATCTTCTACGACAGTCAGCGGTGTCACATTTCTCCAGATGTGACAAGTCTTTCATGGACTTTCAGGAACGAACACAAAAACCAACTAAGAACATTAGATTACATTTCATTTAGCTGATGCTTTTATCCAAAGCGACTTACAATTACAGGGACATTCTCCCTGGAGTAACTAAGGACTAAGTGCCTTACTCAAGGGCACACTAGTGGTGGTGTTCCTGGCGGGATTTGAACTCACAACCTTCCGATCTTCAGCCCACCTCACTATCCATTAGACCACCACTATCCAGAAGCCTATAAGAAGCCAGAGTTGGCAGGCGCTCAGCTACAGGTGAAACTGCACAGATGAAATAAGAAAGAAATAATTCAGCATATGTAGGGATGTTAAGATTCACCGGTTCACACCGGCATAAACGTTCAAGATGCGAGTGCTTGTTGAATCAAATCGAACTGTATCGCAACAGGGGTGAATCGTATCGTACCAATCGCCTGGTGCTTCAAATGTATCGTATCGTGGCAACGTATCGAGATGGCATCGGCCTCAGTGACGGAGATGCACATCCCTAGCATACACACATGTTCGTTAATGCAGACATGTTCGAAAACAGTGCAGTGTACGTCTCCAGTGAAACACGTCAACAAAAAGTGATGAAGAAAATGTTAAAGACAGAATTTAAAGGGGGGGGGAGTCCCCACAGAAATATGCCTACGGGTTCAGGGACTGAATTTGTGCGATTATAATACAAGGAATGACAAAGAAATAGTGTAACACCAAACACTACGGCATATTTACAATTGTTGTGAATGTGTAATTTAGATTGAGAATGCGTGATATTGTTCAGAAAACACTTAATTAGTTTGACAAAACAGCCGAAAATAAGGTTCACTTACAGCAGAAGTGCAACGTCTCTAACTAACGAGGACCCTGTTGCAATCACTCAAGAATATGGAGTTAAAGAAATGCATAAGCCACGCCCCCCACAGTTTTCAAATTAAAAGCTTCTAATTTTGACTATCACGTAGAATGATTTTCTATCCGTGGAGCCGAACCAGAAAGCCTCTTGCAGGTACCCTCATCCATGTTAAGCTTTTTTACAAACTCCTCCTGCACTCTAAAAGTCATTTCTCACTGACATTATTGAAGTGCTAACTCTTTGCAAAGTGAAGATTCCCAAAGTCCAGCCTCACAAGAGAGTCCCGTTGAGATTTGTCTTCATTTGCCAAGTTGCCAAATCAGTCGGTGCATGCTCACTTTGGATGTGTCTGCAGCAGTAACCCCACTGAGGCCGAAAGAGAGCTCCTCACTCTGATCAGTTCTAAACCTCAGCTGTAATTCATTCATTCAAGCCCGGGATAGATTGAAAGCCCAGGGCAAGGAGTACGATTACTAAGATGGAGATGAGGAAGCACCTGAAGAAGCAGTCAGGAGGATTTAGCGTGTATTAGGAATCTTCAGTTATCAGCTCTCTCTGCACAGGAGCCACTGCTTGACTTTCACTCGTAAATAAACAGGAAATTGATTGAGTCTATTTATTAATTAGCAACACATCAATGACCCACTGCCCTCTATTCAGATGACTTTGGAGTTTGAAGAGAATGGATTCAGTATTCAATTAGCTATAGATCCACAGAGGCAGTAACTCATAGGTTTGAATTCAATGACACATCAGGTACTTGTCATTGAGTTATTTAACCATCGCTTATTATGCCTGTACTTGGGAGGTTAGCTGGGTAGATATACAGTACAGTATATTAAATAAATCAATGTCGATGTAATTAAAGTAAATGTTTGACTACAGTATACCAATGTTTAGGAAAATGTAAATAAGAATATGCTTTAAAGGGGACCTATCATGCAAAATGCACTTTGTGATGTCTTCTCTACATCACCATGTGTCTCCGGTGTGTCCCCGGTGTGTCCCCGGTGTGTCCCCGGTGCGTCGGGGAACTCACGCAGCGTCAGGAAATAAACCCTCTCTCTTTTCCCCCGTACCCACATCTCTAAAAACGGGGAGCAACGGAGCTGATCCAGATTTGCGTCCTATATGACGTAATATCTGAAATGTGGACCCACGGGCCAATCAGAAAGCTGCTATCAGAAACAATGCCCGACTGGTTTGGACGTAATATGGTCGGTGTTTACATTAGCATCGCTAACACTCAGAGCTAGGGGTGTAACGGTTCACAGAAGTCACGGTTCGGTTCATACCTCGGTTTGGGGGTCACGGTTCGGTACGGGTTCGGTACAACAAGGAAACAGCAAAGAAACACACACACACACACACACACACACACACACACGCACACACACACGGCCATATTATTTATAATGGCTGATGTCAAACTAAAAGGTTAAATAAGCTACAACTAAAAAGAATGTCTTGAACATATTAAAATAAATAATAAGAAAGTGTTTGAATCACAATCAATAAAAGGCAATACAGAACTGTGTAACATCTCCTGATGTCACAATATAAAATAAATACAATGATAAATATAAAACAAAATAAAATGTGTACCTTTAGGAGCAATGTCTAACATGTGTAATTAACTTGTGAGTGTGTGAGGCCATTATGCCTAAATAAAGGTACTCAAGCTTTACTCTATTTTCAAGTTGTTCTTCAGAAAGATGAGTTTGTCTCCGTTGTCAGTAGTGAGGGCAGATCTGTTGGCGGTAACTATGGTAACTACGTCACCTGCCGTCGAGAAAACCCTCTCGCTGGGGACTGAGCCTGAAAACTTTACGAGTTTTTCCCCACTCGTAAAATAAGGCGTATTCGCCGTGTGACTGCATGTGCCGAACCGTGACGGTACGGGACGAATATGGATACCGTTACACCCCTACTCAGAGCTAACCTGTACTGGAGAGCATGTGTGTGAAGAAGCAGGAAGTAAAAAGGAACTCACCTTGTGGTATAACCGGCAAGAGAGAAAGCCTTTGAGCTCCAGACTGTTTCAGATCCTTGATAATCCATGATATGGCGTTTCATCACGGCAGCATTTAGTTTAGACGGTAGCTGCCGGGTCCCGCATGAGCTCAGACCCCTCCTCTTTAAAGCTTTATACCCAAATCAGCACTTTAGAAACAGGAAGTGAGATAGAGGGATAGGAGGCATGGCTAGAATCTGTTTGGTGTTTTGAGCAAAACACTTCATAGACATGTTTTTATATATTTGTTATATATCTGAGACCTGTGCTGTTGCCTACAAATAGGTGACCTTTAAAATACACAGTGTCATATGGACTCATCTTAGTATGGGATTTTATTTTCTGCATCTAAAAAACAGAGAAAAGAAGAGCAGCCAAGTCCGGTACAAGGCTACATCTGAAACTGTATATTCATCAGCACATAATGGACTGATTTCTGGAAGTTAGATACAAAATGAAACCCATAAATCAGTCTGTGCATGCTCACTTTGGATGTGTCTGCAGCAGTAACCCCACTGAGGCAGAAAGAGAGCTCCTCACTCTGATCAGTTCTAAACCTCAGTTGTAATTCATTAATTCAAGCCCGGGATAGATTGAAAGCCCAGTGCAAGGACTATGATTAGTAAAATGGAGATGAGGAAGCACCTGAAGAAGCTCCATAAACCCAGTTTCTTTAAAAGGAAGCGTCTCCATCAGTCAGGAGGATTTAGCGTGTATTAGGAATCCTCAGTTATCAGCTCTCTCTGCACAGGAGCCACTGCTTGACTTCCACTCTCCCTGCATTGATTGCAGAGTCTATTTATTAATCAGTTTTCATAGCAACACATCCACTGCCCTCTATTCAGATGACTTTGGAGTTTGAAGAGAATGGATTCAGTATTCAATTAGCTATAGATCCACAGAGGCAGTAACTCATAGGTTTGAATTCAATGACACATCAGGTACTTGTCATTGAGTTATTTAACCACCGCTTATTATGCCTGAAAAAGTGTTCTTGGAAGGTTAGCTGGGTAGATATACAGTACAGTATATTATAGCCATTTGAAAATAAATCAATGGAGATGTGCTAAATCTGAAACTGCATATTCATGTGCATATAATGGCCCAACCCAGTCTCACATCTAAACGTGTAATAACGACGTTGGTCCACAACGTAGGACGTAGTATTTCTATTTTTTTTTCACCATTCATTCCAATGGCTGGCGTCTATGTCACGTGATCTTCAACTTTCTCTCCGCACAAAAAAAACAAAACATGGCCGACCTTTTGAGTAAGGCCGTTTTGTGTTTCCTGAAGAACCTTCGTTTTATTCTGGGTGGAAAATGCCTATTTAAAGTTAGTTTGGCCGTTAAAATGCGTTTTGATGTCATTTGATGCGATCTTATTTCAGATTATGTGTGTAGTGGATGTACATGATCTTTAGTTTGCTAGTTATTACGAAGATTACTTCAGGAAATTGCGTCCATACATTTTCATTGTTACCAAGGTGGTTGCTAGGGACGCTGCTATCGATATTATTTCTGTTATGTTGTGTAACTGTTTAATGGTGTAATCTTTATTGCTACCCCCTTCCCCGTCAATGTATAGTGTTGGTCCACAGCGCAAACGTATTAGTTTAACAAAATTGTGGCATAGCCTACGTTATTTTGCCCTGTGCAAGTTCCAGTCTCACATCTCACATCACATCGTCATTAACAAATACCGGAAACAGACCGGAAATACTTTATTCCGAGTGTGCTTGCTTTTCTCTTTGAAGATCATCACATAACGGCATTGTAATACACGGTTCGGCTGCATTAAATATTACAGATCTGCCGTAGTTCTGTATTTATAGAGCCCTGATGAGAAGACTTCTAGACAAACATGAGGAACTGAAAACGTGACGTGGATCATAAATATATCAGCCATTAAACAACATCTTACATTTCTTTTCACACAATACGTCTCCCTGCAGTATCAACACTAATTCGGCTTTTATATTTGATCCAATCGGTAGATAGGCTGTATTTACACCATAAAGGTGCACAGCTGATAGAAAGGGACACCTGGTGGTTAAAGCATGTTATTGAATTTCATTATTTTTATTATTAGATATTAATAGGATCCCTATAAAGTATATTCATTACTGGTTATTCTCTACTAATAGTTAATTAAAGACTGTATATAATGACTATTTTGCACATCCCTTTCAAGAGTTCAAGATGTTCTAAGGTTTATTGACATATCATATAGGCCTACACAACTATGGTGTAGTTCTGCATTGAATGAAAAACTTGGGTCGCAGGTTCCTCAACAGTGCATCACAAGACATCTATCAATATGTTGTCAGGTACATTTTCCAGGTTGGCTGGACAGGTTTATCTACTTGATACAGTACAGTGCAAAAAAGTCAACTGTACATAAAAAACGGAGATCACATTTGAGTGTGACACACATCTTAACGGTTCAGACTGCATTTGGCGCTTATGACATCGAAGAGTTTTAAGCTACTCAAGTGGATGTATTTATTTACACATGAAACTTCTTCCTTTAACAATCCACAGGCCTTTCTTTCCCCTTTCTATCAAAAAAGCCGATGTTTTCCAAAGCAGTTCGTCAGCTTTTGTACTGTTTTTAAACCGGGAGAGTTTCATGTCCATCCAAGCCGTCGAACAGTCCCGCAGTAATTAACCTCCATATGCAGAATAATATAGACTCAGTGTCAGAGCCATGGCAGACTTGTACAAAGCTGCCAGACAAACAATGTGCGAGCAGGTGAGGTGAGTCCACACGTTTTTATTTCCCTGGAGCTAAGAAAACCCACAGTAAAGTCTTTTATAGCATCTATATTCTGCACGCTGTCCGATTCAAGAATTCACTCCGGCACCAAAGTAAAGAGGAGACATTAAAGTGTAATTGAGAGCAAACACTTTCCGTTTCAATTTCCCTCTGTCGTTTGCCACCTCTGCAAAGATCGCGCTGAGTCGACAAAGGTTGATTTATCCACACATGGCGGCCCACAAACTCCACAATCTCAGCTCGATTTGAATAACTAAATGAGCCTGGAGAAGGCGTGATGGAGCGCTAACATGCTGCACCTGTAGGCTGGACAGGAAGAAATACACGCCGGCTCAAGAATGGATTTAAACTCTCACTAACATCTTTTATGAGGCGCAAGATGCAATCAATCAAATCAAACTTTGACTTAACATACACACATTCAATACATCTGCTTAATGTAGTAGTACTATGGGCAGTGGCGGCCGGCCCATAGGGGCGCTAGGGGCGCCGCCCCACCCTCTTCCCACATGTTTCATAGTCTATGGGCGTGGGTTACGTTCTAATTACTCTTCACCATATGATGTGTTAATGTTTAACTCTCCACTACAACCTTTAATCCTGCAATGAACACTCCTTGAGTTACATGAGAGGAAACAGCACTCAGCAGATTTCAACACTTCAGAGAGACGGACTGAAAACCAGACGATCAGAACAAACTAACAACTTCCTCTGAGTTCAGCTGCAGGAGAGAAAAGAGGAAACTACAACTCAACTCAACCTGAGGACCTTCCACACCCTGAAGGTGAGTCTGACTCCAACATCACTCAGAGTAGATATCACTCAGTAGAGGAGGCGGGGGTGGGTCATTTTTATATTATTATACTTGATTATACAAATACGTTAAACTCAAAAAGAGAAGAGATGCTAAATGCTAATTTCTATCCGCAGTCCCTGGGCAGGAACACATAACAATCAACCAGCAATAAAACATGTCCTTGTGCCTATCACACTCACCATAAAACCAGGTCAAAGCACAGTGGTATAAAACATACTAGTAGACTTGTCAAAATACATATAATTGTACGAATCATTTAAACTAACATCTCAAATTACAGAAAACATCATTTGGTAAGACTGGTGAAAATGTGAGCAGGTTTTAAGATGGAAGCAGATTCCAATGTTTGATTGCGTAAAGAAGAGAAGGCAGATTGTGCAGAGGTTACATCTGCGTTCAGGGCGGGTCGAGGTTCTGCCCATTTGTTCAGAGCGGAGCTGGAAGAAGCTTCTCAAAGGTGCTGGAGTAGCTTTGTATCTGATGTTGAATACCAATTGAGTTTTTGAAAAGCAGAAGGAGATTGTATCTGGATAACAAATTGCATTGATGGTGTTTTAATGATTTCTTATCAAAAGAGGGTTGAACTGGTTTCAGCTCAGTCGTACTGGCCTGAGACCAGCAGGGGGATACAATACTGAAGATGTGGGGAAATCATGCTTCTATAGTTAATGAGTTCCTGATATGTTTACTTTTAAAGATGTTGTATTTCATGTTTTTTAAAAGCCAAATTGGTATCCAAGATAATTAACTTTGTTGATGGTTTGTCCGTGAACACTAAGCTGTGGATACACGGGTAAAACACATCATAACTGTTTTTATTTATTTAAAGTAAGACATGAATCGCGTTACTGAGAGCTTAGTGGCAATCTGTTCAGCATTTTCCCTCGAGTGTAAATGACCGTGTCGTCAGCATACATCCGGATAGAGAACGGTCCCAACACAGAGCCTTGTGGTACTCCCAGTGAGCATGGTTTGGTTGATGACAGTGTATTATTTATACCAACACATTAAGAACGACTAGATAAATACGACCTTACTCATTTTAGTGAGCTAACTGATAGCTTGACTTTGGAGAGCTTTGATGAAGGTTTTGGATTAGTTACTGTGTCATATGCTTTATGGAGATCAAGAAAACATGCTCTAATTATCCCTCGTCTAATTCAGCCGTGATTCCTTCCAAGAAGAAACACCATGCAGTCTCAGTAGAACAATTGTCCCTGAATCCAAACTGCATAGGGAGGAGTAGGTCGTTGTTGCTAAGGTGTGACACCAGCTGTTCTGCAGCTTTGAAACCACTTTAGACACAACAGGTAGAAAGCTGATGGGTCTATAGCTGATAACTTGTCACTACATTTAAACACTGGGGTTACAATTATAGTTTTAAAAACCATGACTGACTGTACTTCCTGTCTGCTGTGTTTCTGCTTCACTCAGAGACAACATGGCTTCCAGGTCAGAGGAAGATCTCTGCTGTCCGGTCTGTCAGGAAGTCTTTAGAGATCCTGTTCTTCTGTCCTGTAGCCACAGCTTCTGCAAAGCCTGTCTGAAGAACTGGTTTAGAGAGAAACCAACACGAGAGTGTCCAGTCTGTAAGAGAAGATCTTCAAGAGGAGAACCTCCCTGTAACCTGGTGTTGAAGAACCTGTGTGAGAGTTTCCTACAGGAGAGAGGTCAGAGACCTCCAGAGGCTCTCTGCACTCTGCACTCTGAGAAACTCAAACTCTTCTGTCTGGACCATCAGCAGCCAGTGTGTCTCGTCTGCAGAGATTCAGAGAAACACAGCGACCACAGATTCAGACCAATCGATGAAGCTGCACGACAACACAAGAAGGAGCTTCAGGAAACTCTGCAGCCCTTAAAGGAGAAGTTAGAGACCTTTGAAGGAGTTAAAGTGAAGTTTGATCAAACAGCAGGACACCTGAAGGTCCAGGCCCGACGCACAGAGACGCAGATTAAGAAGCAGTTTAAGAAGCTTCACCAGTTTCTAGAAGAGGAAGAGGAGGCCAGGATGGCTGCACTGAGGGAGGAAGAGGAGCAGAAGAGGAGGGTGATGGAGGAGGAAGATGGAGGCTGTGAGCAGAGAGATAGCAGCTCTTTCTCACACAGTCAGAGCCACAGAGGAGGAGCTGAGAGCTGAAGACGTCTCCTTCCTGCACAACTACAAGGCTGCAGTGGAGAGGCTGCAGCGCCCCCTGCTGGAGGCTCCACAGCTGCCCTCAGGAGCTCTGATAGACCAGGCCAAACACCTGGGCAACCTCAGCTTCAACATCTGGAGCAAGATGAAGGACATGGTGTCCTACCATCCTGTGATCCTGGACCCAAACACTGCTGATCCAGACCTCGTCCTGTCTGAAGATCTGACCAGAGTGAGAGAAGGAGAGAGACAGGAACTTCCTGATAATCCAGAGAGGCTTTATGATTTCTTCTACTCTGTCCTGGGCTCTGAGGGCTTTGACTCAGGGACTCACAGCTGGGATGTCCAGGTTGGAGACAGTACAGAATGGGTACTGGGTGTGTTAGCAGAGTCTGTCCAGAGGAAGGGAGACATAGAGTCTGGATTATGGAGCATACTGTTGTGTAAAGGTAAATACTCAGCAGAGTCACCATCAGGTCCAGGAACTCCTCTCCTCCTGAAGAAGGAGCTCCAGAGGGTCAGAGTGAGTCTGGACTGGAACAGAGGAAAGCTGTCGTTCTCTGATCCTGACACGAACACACACATACACACCTTCACACACACTTTCACTGAGAGAATGTGTCCATACATTTTAACTGGGAAGAAGTGAAGATATTACCCGGGAAGGTGTGTGTGACAGTGGATCAGAGCAGTTAGAGAAACAGGAGGAGTTTATTTCTGATGGAGTTTCTCAGAGAGGAATTAACTAAAGCTGCACCTGTTTAGTTTCTTGTTATTTAGTGTTACGTGCCGTAGTGGGTGCTGGTGTGTGTGTGTGTGTGTGTGTGTGTGTGTGTGTGTGTGTGTGTGTGTGTGTGTGTGTGTGTGTGTGTGTGTGTGTGTCTTTCTCTCTCTCCCTCTATATTGTCTCCAGGTGCAGCTTCTCCTCCAGGTACTACCAATCAGGGCCTCCATAAAGGACCTGAGAAAAGCTGCAGTCGCTCTCCCCTTCTTCTCTGGCTGCATGGGTGCTGCATGGGTGCTGCATGGGTGCTGCATGGGTGCTGCATGGGTGCTGCATGGGTGCTGCATGGGTCTTGCATGGGTGCTGCATGGGTGCTGCATGGGTGCTGCATGGGTGCTGCATGGGTGCTGCATAGGGTCTATGTGTCTGTGTGGGACCTGGCCATTTCTGTGTTTTGTTACTTCCCTTCGTACCCCTGGTTTAGGAGGGAACGTAACATTTAGTTTGAAGGTTTCCTTTTTGTATCTATGATCAACCTTTATCAAACTGAACTACATGCACTTAGCTTAACTTCTTCTCCTTAACACGTGGGACCAACCAAAGCTTGTAAGAACGATGTTTCTCCATAACTCTCATTAACATGGAGTTTGATTCAGAGGCCATGAGAGGAAGAGCTTTACGTCGGGTTAGTTTAACCTTTTCTGTTTCTTTGATTCTGTGTCATTTTAAATTGTTGTTCATTTCTGATTTGTGTGTGACGGGATCCAGAGTAAATAAAAACATGTATCCACCTGAATGTTTGAGCGGCCAATCATTTATCAGCTCTGAACAAAACACTTTATGATTTCTACTTCCGATTATAACGTTTCCAGACATTAAAATCAATGTTTAAACTGAAATGATATTTAATAAACAGAGTTTAGAGTCTGAATTAACTCTTGGTTCCTCAGAATCACGGATTTAAGCCCGTGTCACACTGTCCCGAAGTTGACACCTGATGGACACACGAATTTGGAATTGTGAATTTCGCACAAAGATGGCCCCGAACCACACACAGGCAACATTTACATTACATTTAAGACATACAACTGCAACGAAGGTAACAAAAACAATTATGTTAAAGTACTTTGATACTGTACTGATATTTTCAGACTTTGTTCTAAACGTTAGCGCTGAGCTTCAGTCTGCAATGTTCCAAACAACAGATAAAGCCAGAAATCTAGGTGTAGTCATGGACTCTGACCTGAGTTTCAACAGTCACATTAAAACAGTTACTAAATCAGTCTACTATCACCTGAAGAACATATCTAGGATTAAAAGACTAATGTCACAGCAGGATTTAGAAAAACTTGTCCATGCTTTTATCTTCAGTAGACTCGACTACTGCAATGGTGTCTTCACAGGTCTCACTAAAACATCTATTAGGAAGCTGCAGCTGATTCAGAACGCTGCTGCTCGAGTCCTCACTAACACTAAGAAAGTGGATCACTCCTGTTCTGAAGTCTTTACACTGGCTTCCTGTGTGTCAAAGAATAGATTTCTAAATACTGCTGCTGGTTTATAAAGCACTGAATGGTTTAGGCCCAAAATACATTTCTGACCTCCTGCTAAATGATGAACCATCCAGATCTCTCAGGTCTTCAGGGACTGGTCAGCTTTCTGTCCCCAGAGTCAGAACTAAACATGGAGAAGCAGCGTTCAGTTATTATGCTCCATCTGGAACAAACTCCCAGAAACCTGCAGGTCCGCTGCAACTCTGACTACTTTTAAATCCAGCAAGAAGACTTTTCTTTTTGTCGCTGCTTTTAATTGAACTATTCATATCTTAGACTGCACTGTAACTTTTATCCATGTATTTCTTCTTTTAATGTTTATTTTATTAGCTTTTCTTTTTAATGACTGATTTTAAATGCCATTTTCTTAATGTCTTTCATTTTTTGTAAAGCACTTTGAATTGCCTTGTGTTGAAAAGTGCTCTATAAATAAACTTGCCTTGCCTAAAGACTAAACAAGGGATAAACTCGTCAATAATCACTAACTTATGGACCGTTTGCTCTCATAGAAATGTCACTTTAGCTAGTAAATGCTAGCTTCTGCTTTACAATGGCTGACCTGCGGCTGAAGGCTAAACCCTGACATTGTAATTGGATGTAATTTTGAAATATTCCAATGTAAGAGAAGGACATTGACACATCATGATTCTAATCATGTTAGGTGGACTGATTACTGGCCTGCTCATGTGCATTATTAATGTAGCCTACATCCTTTATATGAACTAAAACTATGAGCGATTCCATTTTTTATAAATTCAAACAAACCGTTTAACCGTTGGTGGATTTTACCATAATATCAGTTTTTAACAACTACCTATTCTTTCTTTTGGTTTTCACATTTTGAATGGCTGCATACATTCTTTGTGTTTGTGTTCAAACAACGGGCGACAAACACGTTTTTAAATGATTGCAAAGCTGCCCTTTCCCCGAACAACTGCAAAAACCTGAATCACAATGGTTTCTTTGTGATGGAAATGAGCAGCCTGCGGATACAGCTTTCTATAATCATCAAGCATCTTCCTCAGTTTAGCAAGTCAAAGGGAATAAACACAATCTTAACCTGATTTGAATTGCAAACACAAATAGGGCTGAATAACTGAATAATAAGGGTGAGTTTGAACCCAATGACATAAATGAAAGCAAAGACGTTGTGTAATACTGTCCATTTATATGTGCAATAATTCATGCGTGCACTTCTGACAATGTGCATGTTTGTATTTTCCATGACATCTGTTTCTGAAACAGCTTGGGTTTGTTGCTTTTACCGAGTCGTCTGGCAGCCTTTTTCGAAAACCGACTGCTTTATGCTGCAGCCATAATAGTATTTATCTTGTTTGTGTCCAACATTCGCCTCCTTTAGCTTAGCGGTGGTGACGTGAAGTCATGTGACCGTGCTGTAGTTCCTTTATAGCCTAACGTTTCTTTTTACTTCATAAATCATAAAGTTGTGTAATTTTTATAATAAAGGGTTAGGAAAAGACATCGGACCTGATTTATTTTCACGATTCGTCCGCAGCCACTGAGTCTCTCCTCTCTTGTGATGATGGATCCTGACCTTCTTCGTTGTGATGAAGGAGGATATAATCCAGTTAAGTCTGCATTACCGCTCTTGTTTTTCTGACCATGTCTATGCCGTCCTCCTCTAGCGAGATGAAAGTGAAAAGCTCTGGAGATGCACTTGTTCAATACTTTGGTTTGACTTTGATAAAGAACGGGCTGTTGTTTACCTGAAAGCATCCTGACAAGTCTTCCGAGGGGCTGCACAGAGCCTGTTTTTGTAAAGAAACATTAAAGGATTGAAGGTAAGAATGAACAGCACCAGAGACAGCTCCAGAGACTTAATCTGATCCGGCTGACCTTGCCTGTTGTTTGAACCTTGTCTCGCTGAGCCAGGTCTCACCTCAGAGGAACAGAAGCTCCTGTAGAGAGAGATCAAGGCCTGACGGGAGACATGACTCAACTCCACAAACAAGAGGAATACTATTGTGGCTGCAGCAGAAAGCAGTCTGTAAAGTGAGAGATGAGTCGGTAAAGAGAGCAGCTTCCTGCGGTGAAACGCTGCAAACTGTTGGACTAATATCCATCAGCAAATATTGGGTTTTATTCAAATCTGATCACTGGCAGTTAGGGTTGTCCAGCTCCGTTAGGATGCAGCGTGTTTAATTGCATATTTAGATGATTTAATCTTCTAATAGAGTGCTGCAGTGAAGACGTATTTCTGTAATGGACCCTGAAGGCATCATCTTCCTGGTTCCCTCAAAAGAAAGCCAATGGGATTTTTTTCAGAGTGGTGCAGGAATGAGTCCTGAAACTTTGAAATGAGTAGGCAAAATAACCTAAAATAGGTCGGTAAATACCCTACTGGTGAAAAGGAACTAATGTCTAAAGGAACTACAGCACGGTCACATGACTTCACGTCACCACCGCTAAGCTAAAGGAGGCTAATGTAGGGCTATAAAAGAACTACAACACGGTCACATGACTTCACGTCACCACCGCTAAGCTAAAGGAGGCTAATGTTGGGCTATAAAGGAACTACAGCACGGTCACATGACTTCACGTCACCACTGCTAAGCTAAAGGAGGCTAATGTTGTGCTATAAAATAATTACAACACGGTCACATGACTTCACGTCACCACCGCTAAGCTAAAGGAGGCTAATGTTGGGCTGTAAAGGAACTACAGCACGGTCACATGACTTCACGTCACCACCACTAAGCTAAAAGCGGCTAATGTTGGGCTATAAAGGAACTACAGCACGGTCACATGACTTCACGTCACCACCGCTAAGCTAAAGGCGGCTAATGTTGGGCTATAAAGTAACTACAGCATGGTCACATGACTTCACGTCACCACCGCTAAGCTAAAAGCGGCTAATGTTGGGCTATAAAGGAACTACAGCACGGTCACATGACTTCACGTCACCACCGCTAAGCTAAAAGCGGCTAATGTTGGGCTATAAAGGAACTACAGCACAGTCACATGACTTCACGCCACCATCGCTAAGCTAAAGGCGGCTAATGTTGGGCTATAAAGGAACTACAGCACGGTCACATGACTTCACGTCACCACCGCTAAGCTAAAAGCAAGTATGATCACATCACCCACATCCTTAAAGCACTACACTGGCTACCCGTGAAACTAAGGATTGAATTCAAGGTCTCCGTCCTCACCCATCAGTGTGTCCATGGAACTGCCCCTCCCTACCTCAAGGAACTCCTCACCCCCCATACCTCCTTACGGACCACCCGCTCCAGCAACTCCAACTTCCTCAAACCCCCCAGGACTAAGCTCCGTACTATGGGAGACCGGGCCTTCTGCTCGGCTGCTCCCAGTCTGTGGAATGCTCTCCCCGACCAAATGAGAGCACCACAGACCGTGGAGGCTTTTAAAAAAGGCCTCAAGACCCTTCTCTTCAAAAGAGCCTTTGCCTAGACCCTTTTATATCCCTTTTATTTATTTATTTTTTTAAATTTTTGTATTGCTTTTTTTCTTAATTTTACCGTGTTGTGTAATGTTTATTTCTACTGTTCTTGTTGACTACTTGTAGCACTCTGGGATCTGAGATCAGATATGTAGTGCTTTATAAATTGAATCCATTATTATTATTATTATTATTAAAGCGGCTAATGTTGGGCTATAAAGGAACTACAGCACAGTCACATGACTTCACGCCACCATCGCTAAGCTAAAGGCGGCTAATGTTGGGCTATAAAGGAACTACAGCACAGTCACATGACTTCACGTCACCACCGCTAAGCTAAAGGAGGCTAATGTTGGGCTATAAAGGAACTACAGCACGGTCACATGACTTCACGTCACCACCGCTAAGCTAAAGGCGGCTAATGTTGGCTATAAAGGAACTACAGCACAGTCACATGACTTCACGTCACCACCGCTAAGCTAAAAGCGGCTAATGTTGGGCTATAAAGGAACTACAGCACAGTCACATGACTTCACGCCACCATCGCTAAGCTAAAGGCGGCTAATGTTGGGCTATAAAGGAACTACAGCACAGTCACATGACTTCACGTCACCACCGCTAAGCTAAAGGCGGCTAATGTTGGGCGTGATGAGGTTTAGTCGTCTCATTTAGACACTTGTTAGCAACCTCCATTTTTTTAATCCACCATTGGGGTATTTACTGCCTTATAAGTGCCGATTCATTTAAAGGTGTTCGGACTCATTCCTGCACCACTCTGAAAAAATTCCCATTGGCTTTCTTTTGAGGGAACCAGGAAGATGATGCCTTCAGGGTCCATTACAGAAATACGTCTTCACTGCAGCACTCTATTACAAGGTGAAATAATCTAAATATGCAATTAAACACGCTTTATCCTACCGGAGCTGGACAACCCTAACTGCCAGTCATCAGATTTGAATAAAACACAATATCTGCTGATGGATATTAGTCCAACAGTTTGCAGCGTTTCACCGCAGGAAGCTGCTCTCTTCTGTCCATCAGTCATGAGAACGAGGACCAGAGAGACATCATCTCTCCTCTCCGGACTCAAAGATGGATGGACTTATTTTCAAAGCATTGTTTGTAATAGTAGATTGAGAGGAAACTTTAGACCTTATCCATCATTCATTGTACAGATAACCCCAGGAGCCCCCTGCTGCTCTGACTCTGAGGGATAGGGAAGTTTCACAGTATTGGATTCCTCGTTCTCTCCGCCTCCAGTAAAGACTATTGATGGCAGTGATAACGTCGAGATTTATAGTCAAAAGATGACGAATTATTCCCTTTTTCTTGCAGAATAAAGAAGTTCAAATAATCCATGTGTCAAGACTGGTCTCAGGGACTTCAGCAGAAATTAAGATCCTACATTTTAATCATAAATACTAGCAATAAGCCAGAATGATATTACATTGTAGGTCACTCAGTAAGAGAAGATAATAAGTAAGGTTATTTAAACGTGTATAAGTTAAATTATTTTACCCATTTGTCCTGGCTACCGGGATTTAATGTCTGCTTCTTAAACCCACGATTTATTAACCAAATATCTACATTATTATGTTATTTTAAAATGAAGCACCTGCCACTTGGATACCATGTATTTGTATTTGTTGGTTTTATTCTTAAATGGAGTAATATTATTTATTTTTAAATACATTTATTTTAATTTCTAAAATGTCTAAAATGGAGCAACTACCACTTTGCATTTAGCTGAGGCTTTTATCCAACGCGACTTACGATAAGTGCATTCGACCAGGAAGACACAACCCTGAAGAAATCAGAATCATAAAGTACATCAGGTTTCATAGAGCCAAACATTTCAAGTGCTACTCAGCTGGCTTTAGAGAAGCCAGTCCTTTATTAGTATATAAGTGCCTTGTTAGTAATTCTATGGCTCGAAGTGGAGTCGAAAGAGATGAGTTTTCAGTCTGGAAGGTGTGTAAGCTTTCTGCTGTCCTGATGTCAATGGGGAGCTCATTCCACCATCTTGGAGCCAGGATAGCAAACCCACGTGTTTCTGCTGATGGGAACTTGGGTCCCCCTCGCAGCGAGGGTGCAGCGAGTCGTTTGGCTGATGCAGAGCGGAGTGCACGTGCTGGGGTGTACGGTTTAACCATGTCCTGGATGTAGGAAGGGCCAGATCCATTCGCAGCATGGTACTGCAAGTACCAGTGTCTTGAAGTGGATTCTAGCAGTTACCGGGAGCCAGTGGAGGGAGCGGAGGAGCGGAGTGGGTGGGGGAACATTTAGGAAGGTTGAAGACCAGACGAGCCGCTGCATTCTGGATGAGCTGCAGAGGTCGGATGGCACATGCAGGTGTAACCCAATTTCCTCGAGGGATTTAAAGTATCCTGATTCTGCTTTTCGTGCCGCCAGCAGATGGAGCACTGCACTGTAATTCCCTCAAATACTTTCCACTCTGAGCACATTAAGCGCTGTACTTCCTGTGCTTCCTCTTCCTATTCAGTTGAAGGCCTAACAAATCAGCAAAGACTGATGTGCTTTATCTATTGCGTCTTACAAAAAAACTGTCTCCAAAATGTCAGAAAATAAAACCAAATTGAGTCAATAATCCTCACTTCTCCAAGAGAAAAAGTCACTTTCCGTTTCAATTCAGCAGCTTAAAATAGCATTTCCCGAACAAGCTCTCTGAATATCTGCAGGACAGTTCGACTGCAATGCATCGCAGTAATTCTGTCAAAGAACAATTCAATTAGTTTCCGTCAAATGAAGGTCTTTGTATCCGTGGAGGGTGAACAACTCTGAATCGATATGACTCTGCGTTAGCTCACTGATTCCTCCACAGCTTGAGTCAACACCACTGACTCCAGATCAGACTCCCTGATGATCTGATCTACTGTCTCTGCATCATTACCAGGATCCTGACAGGTCCTCATCTGAAGGGATGATCAGGAGCTCAAAGGCACACATGTCCCATGGAGCTACTCCTCAAACGTGGCCTTGACTTTCACGGCTGATCTTTCCATGTGTGTCTGATACGCACCAAGTGTTGGAAGAAGTGTTCAGATCATTTACTCTAAAGTAGAAGTTAATGGCATCTTATATCTATTTCTTCTTGCACTATTTATATTTATTTTCATGTCTTAAATATATTGTATGTTGCATTTTTAGAGGAGCCTGGGAGTTCAGATTGTATATGTGATGTCACTATGTCAAAAACAACAACAAAGGACTCCAATGGAGGCGTTGTAGGCCATTGGGGAGGCGATAGAAACTCCCTCTGGAGGAAACAGACCATTACATGCTGGACAATGTGTCCCACCCCCTCCAGGACACCCTGTCCTCACTGTGCAGCTCCTTCAGCGATAGGCTGCTGCACCCCCGCTGTCTCACGGAGAGATACCGCAGGTCTTTCCTTCCTGCAGCGGTCAGACTATAGACAGCACTACCCCCCCCCCCCCCACACACCACACACACACACACACACACACACACACCACATCACAGACTATATCACCCCTTGCTGAGAAATACCAACCAACTATGTGCAATATATAAATGCCGTTAATAACTGTAATATATACCTGGCTGCTAAATCATTGGAACTGTTACCGGATGTGTGTTTTTTAAAATTATGTAACTTTTTATTTTTTATTATATATTTTTTAAATTATATTATAACTTAATACTTTTTTTAATGCATGTGATGTAACATTAAGTAGTATGTGGCTCTTTTTCCTGCTGTAACTACGCACATTTTCCCTCCGTGGGACTACCAAAGGTATTCTGATTAAGTCCTCGGATCTCCTCTCTGGTAAACAACAACACCCTGAAGACTCTGGCAGGAGCCCTCATTCAAGGGTACTATGACTGCTTGCACGTCATGGTACCATAGCACCTCCAAGGCGCTAAAAATAAAACTCCAAACATCACAAAATAAACTGGTCAGACTACTGCTTGACCTTTCATCTAGAACCCACCTCACCTCTGCCCACTTTGACAACCTAGGATGGCTTAGAGTAGACGACAGAGTATAGCTTCTTGCAATGGGCCTGGTCTACAAGATCCACTACACCTCTATGGTACCCATGGTCTACAAGATCCACTACACCTCTATGGTACCCATGGTCTACACGATCCACTACACCTCTATGGTACCCATGTACATGTCAAAGTTCTTCCCAAAGGTCAGTGAATACCATGATCATAACACCAGAGGGAGCTCCACAAATCATGTGAAACCCAGATCTGGCTCAAAGGGGGAACACAGGTTTCTCAATGATGCCACATCAAGGTGGAACGCTCTTCCCACAACTGTAAAGGAAAGTAAAACTGTACTTACCTTCAAAGCCTCTCTTAAAGAGCACCTCCGGGGGAGAGCATTGCAGAACTGGCCCCCGGTAATGATACACATCTCAACCTGTCGTACAATGGACAGCTTCCCCCCCCCATCTATGTATATACTCGCATTTTAGACTCTGTTACTAACTGTATATCTGTAGACTTGGTTGGTCTTAAATGTCCGGTTAGGATGTATTAGAACGAAATCTAAAATGAAAATTGTAAATAAGAAATCTGTATGTAAAAAACCACCTGTATGTAGAAGTAGAAGTTTAAAGCAGCACAAACTGGATTTACTCAGCCCATCGTGAACGTTGCCTCATCAGTTTAAAGATCATATCTTCTCCATCAAAGACATAATCAAAGTGTTTACACAGAGCTCTCATGTAATCTAATGATCTCCGCAGGATGGATTTTTAAATTAAAGAAGTGTCCGTCTCATTTGAATGAGCTGATGAACACGTGCTGAATATGAACCATTGAATGATGTTATTCTGCCACAGCCACGGGGTCTGATATTCTGTCATCATGAACACAGCCGCTACGCTGAGGATTATTTACTTCCACTACCCTCCCTGCACGGATGGAGGCTCTGCCCTTCCCCCTCTACGACGATCACTTAAGATATGCATGTATCTAGGATTCTCGCTCATCTGTAGTTCTATAGGTTTCAGTGCACGTAAATGGTCTGCAAAGGCTACAATCCCTGTGTTCCCTACAGATGGAGTTTCCCTCCCCTCCCCATGAGAAATAAAGAGCTTTTTGAACATGAAAGCATGGAAACATCAGGCAAAAAAATACGAATAGGACCATAATAGGGCCCCTTTAAGTTGATATATAAGAACAATCGCTAAGAGCCATAGTCAAGATAAAGGGCGGCAATTTTTTAATTGTCAAGTTCAAAATAAGTGTCCAGACAAACGGTAAAAACTTCTTTCTAATAATAATAATACATTTTATTTCAAAGCGCTTTTCCAGGTGCTCAAAGACGCTTTACAGGGGTTTGATAAAACATGATAACATAGAATAAAGAATAGAAGTAAAAAATAAATGAATATTAAAACAGCATAATTCACAAATGAAAAGCCAGTCTGAAGAGGTGTGTTTTGGTCAGCGTTTTGAAAGTGGGGGAGTCGGTGCAGTCTGATGCGTTGTGGAAGGGAGTTCCAGAGGGTGGGGGCAGCGATGGAGAAGGCTCTGTCCCCCCAGGTTCGGAGCTTGGTTCGTGCGGGGATAGAGAGGAGGTTGCGGGAGGGGGTGTAGTGGTGGTGAGGTAGGGGGGGGGGGGCCTGGTTATTGAGAACTTTGTGTGTTAGCAGAAGGATTTTGAAGCGTATTCGTTGACGGACGGAGAGCCAGTGCAGGTTTTGAAGGACGGGGGTGATGTGGTCTCTGGAGAGGATGTGGGTGAGGAGGCGGGCAGCGCAGTATTGTAGTTTATTTAGGATGTTGGATGATGAGCCAAACAGGGTGCTGCTGCATCGTCCAGTCTTGAGGTGATACATGCGTGGATGAGGGTTTCAGCAGCCGGGAAGGAGAGTGAGGGGCGGAGGCGGGCGATGTTTTTCAGAGGGAAGAAGGCGGTCCTGGTGATATGGTTTGTGTGTTTGAGCTGGCCGTCAAAGATTACTCCAAGGTAATTCTTTCTATTGTACCATTAAAGTAGATCTTTGATAGAGTCATGCCACATGTTTAAGCAAAATGAAATGGGCTCCTCTTGGCCTATAAGCTACCCACTTCCATCGGGATGAATGAAAATCGGGTGAGCAGTTTTTCCCGGGATCCCACGTGTAGTAAAACCTTCTTGGTGGAAGTAAATCTGCCATTTCTTACATTGACCTTCAAATAGGATATTTTCTACAGGAAATTCGAGCCTGTATGTTGTTGCTATGCATCTGGCACTTTACGGTGTTGATGCAGAACTATAAGGCAAGATTATGACTGTTATTGTCATGTAAACATCCACAATATTGCTCCATTTACATCACATTGACCAGCTGTCCCGAACCGTTTGAATGAACAATAAAAGTGAACAGCCCAAGCTTGAAATTACCCAGCGAGCATTTGACAGATGTCGAAATGCAGCAGGAAATTGCCACCATTCTCTCAGGTAACGGCTACGGATGATTACAGATATCATCTTCTGCTCCTGCAAACAACTACTCAGGGTGCAAATGTTTCCTCAGTAAGGTCACTCTGACAGTAAGTGTGAGGGGATATTTACGTTCATTACTGCAGCCTTCATTCAGCTGATGTGAACGTCCCTTTATAGAGTGGTGCAGGGATGACGTATTTTTATAGTCTGACTCTGAAGGCAGCATCTCCCTGGTTCCCTCGAAAAAAGCCTTGGGATTTTTCTATAGAGTGGTGCAGGAATGAATCCTTTAACCCTCAAATGAGGTAGGATTTTAGCACTTGCTGTTCATGAAATACATCAGTAAATCCCCCACTGGTACATTTAAACAAGGCGGTTGCTAACAATTGTCTAAATGAGATGACTAAACATCATCACGGCCAACATTAGCCGCTTTTAGCTTAGCGGTGGTGACGTGAAGTCATGTGACCGTGCTGTAGTTCCTTTATAGCCCAACATTAGCCGCCTTTAGCTTAGCGGTGGTGACGTGAAGTCATGTGACCGTGTTGTAGTTCCTTTATAGCCCAACATTAACCTCCTTTAGCTTAGCGGTGGTGACGTGAAGTCATGTGACCGTGCTGTAGTTCCTTTATAGCCCAACATTAGCCACCTTTAGCTTAGCGGTGGTGACGTGAAGTCATGTGACTGTGCTGTAGTTCCTTTATAGCCCAACATTAGCCCTCCTTTAGCTTAGCGGTGGTGACGTGAAGTCATGTGACCGTGCTGTAGTTCCTTTATAGCCCAACATTAGCCACCTTTAGCTTAGCGGTAGTGACGTGAAGTCATGTGACCGTGCTGTTGTTCCTTTATAGCTCAACATTAGCCTCCTTTAGCTTAGCGGTGGTGACGTTGAAGTCATGTGACCGTGCTGTAGTTCCTTTATAGCCCAACATTAGCCACCTTTAGCTTAGCGGTGGTGACGTGAAGTCATGTTGACCGTGCTGTAGTTCCTTTATAGCCCAACATTAGCCGCCTTTAGCTTAGCGGTGGTGACGTGAAGTCATGTGACCGTGCTGTAGTTCCTTTATAGCCCAACATTAGCCACCTTTAGCTTAGCGGTGGTGACGTGAAGTCATGTGACCGTGCTGTAGTTCCTTTATAGCCCAACATTAGCCACCTTTAGCTTAGCGGTGGTGACGTGAAGTCATGTGACCGTGCTGTAGTTCCTTTATAGCCCAACATTAGCCTCCTTTAGCTTAGCGGTGGTGACGTGAAGGTCATGTGACCGTGCTGTAGTTCCTTTATAGCTCAACATTAGCCACCTTTAGCTTAGCGGTGGTGACGTGAAGTCATGTGACCGTGCTGTAGTTCCTTTATAGCCCAACATTAGCCACCTTTAGCTTAGCGGTGGTGACGTGAAGTCATGTGACCGTGCTTGTAGTTCCTTTATAGCCCAACATTAGCCTCCTTTAGCTTAGCGGTGGTGACGTGAAGTCATGTGACCGTGCTGTAGTTCCTTTATAGCCCAACATTAGCCTCCTTTAGCTTAGCGGTGATGACGTTAAGTCATGTGACCGTGCTGTAGTTCCTTTATAGCCCTACATTAGCCTCCTTTAGCTTAGCGGTGGTGGCGTTGAAGTCATGTGACCGTGCTGTAGTTCCTTTACAGCCCAACATTAGCCTCCTTTAGCTTAGCGGGTGGTGACGTGAAGTCATATGACCGTGCTGTAGTTCCTTTACAGCCCACATTAGCCTCCTTTAGCTTAGCGGTGGTGACGTGAAGCCATGTGACCGTGCTGTAGTTCCTTTACAGCCCAACATTAGCCTCCTTTAGCTTAGCGGTGGTGACGTGAAGTCATGTGACCGTGCTGTAGTTCCTTTACAGCCCAACATTAGCCTCCTTTAGCTTAGCGGTGGTGACGTGAAGTCATGTGACCGTGCTGTAGTTCCTTTACAGCCCTACATTAGCCGTCTTTCGCTTAGCGGTGGTGACGTGAAGCCATGTGACCGTGCTGTAGTTCCTTTACAGCCCAACATTAGCCTCCTTTAGCTTAGCGGTGGTGACGTGAAGTCATGTGACCGTGCTGTAGTTCCTTTATAGCCCAACATTAGCCGCCTTTAGCTTAGCGGTGGTGATGTGAAGTCATGTGACCGTGTTGTAGTTCCTTTATAGCCCAACATTAACCTCCTTTAGCTTAGCGGTGGTGACGTGAAGTCATGTGACCGTGCTGTAGTTCCTTTATAGCCCAACATTAGCCACCTTTAGCTTAGCGGTGGTGACGTGAAGTCATGTGACTGTGCTGTAGTTCCTTTATAGCCCAACATTAGCCTCCTTTAGCTTAGCGGTGGTGACGTGAAGTCATGTGACCGTGCTGTAGTTCCTTTATAGCTCAACATTAGCCTCCTTTAGCTTAGCGGTGGTGACGTGAAGTCATGTGACCGTGTTGTAGTTCCTTTATAGCCCAACATTAACCTCCTTTAGCTTAGCGGTGGTGACGTGAAGTCATGTGACCGTGCTGTAGTTCCTTTATAGCCCAACATTAGCCACCTTTAGCTTAGCGGTGGTGACGTGAAGTCATGTGACTGTGCTGTAGTTCCTTTATAGCCCAACATTAGCCTCCTTTAGCTTAGCGGTGGTGACGTGAAGTCATGTGACCGTGCTGTAGTTCCTTTATAGCCCAACATTAGCCACCTTTAGCTTAGCGGTAGTGACGTGAAGTCATGTGACCGTGCTGTTGTTCCTTTATAGCTCAACATTAGCCTCCTTTAGCTTAGCGGTGGTGACGTGAAGTCATGTGACCGTGCTGTAGTTCCTTTATAGCCCAACATTAGCCACCTTTAGCTTAGCGGTGGTGACGTGAAGTCATGTGACCGTGCTGTAGTTCCTTTATAGCCCAACATTAGCCGCCTTTAGCTTAGCGGTGGTGACGTGAAGTCATGTGACCGTGCTGTAGTTCCTTTATAGCCCAACATTAGCCACCTTTAGCTTAGCGGTGGTGACGTGAAGTCATGTGACCGTGCTGTAGTTCCTTTATAGCCCAACATTAGCCACCTTTAGCTTAGCGGTGGTGACGTGAAGTCATGTGACCGTGCTGTAGTTCCTTTATAGCCCAACATTAGCCTCCTTTAGCTTAGCGGTGGTGACGTGAAGTCATGTGACCGTGCTGTAGTTCCTTTATAGCTCAACATTAGCCACCTTTAGCTTAGCGGTGGTGACGTGAAGTCATGTGACCGTGCTGTAGTTCCTTTATAGCCCAACATTAGCCACCTTTAGCTTAGCGGTGGTGACGTGAAGTCATGTGACCGTGCTGTAGTTCCTTTATAGCCCAAACATTAGCCTCCTTTAGCTTAGCGGTGGTGACGTGAAGTCATGTGACCGTGCTGTAGTTCCTTTATAGCCCAACATTAGCCTCCTTTAGCTTAGCGGTGATGACGTTAAGTCATGTGACCGTGCTGTAGTTCCTTTATAGCCCTACATTAGCCTCCTTTAGCTTAGCGGTGGTGGCGTGAAGTCATGTGACCGTGCTGTAGTTCCTTTACAGCCCAACATTAGCCTCCTTTAGCTTAGCGGTGGTGACGTGAAGTCATATGACCGTGCTGTAGTTCCTTTACAGCCCAACATTAGCCTCCTTTAGCTTAGCGGTGGTGACGTGAAGCCATGTGACCGTGCTGTAGTTCCTTTACAGCCCAACATTAGCCTCCTTTAGCTTAGCGGTGGTGACGTGAAGTCATGTGACCGTGCTGTAGTTCCTTTACAGCCCAACATTAGCCTCCTTTAGCTTAGCGGTGGTGACGTGAAGTCATGTGACCGTGCTGTAGTTCCTTTACAGCCCTACATTAGCCGTCTTTCGCTTAGCGGTGGTGACGTGAAGCCATGTGACCGTGCTGTAGTTCCTTTACAGCCCAACATTAGCCTCCTTTAGCTTAGCGGTGGTGACGTGAAGTCATGTGACCGTGCTGTAGTTCCTTTATAGCCCAACATTAGCCGCCTTTAGCTTAGCGGTGGTGATGTGAAGTCATGTGACCGTGTTGTAGTTCCTTTATAGCCCAACATTAACCTCCTTTAGCTTAGCGGTGGTGACGTGAAGTCATGTGACCGTGCTGTAGTTCCTTTATAGCCCAACATTAGCCACCTTTAGCTTAGCGGTGGTGACGTGAAGTCATGTGACTGTGCTGTAGTTCCTTTATAGCCCAACATTAGCCTCCTTTAGCTTAGCGGTGGTGACGTGAAGTCATGTGACCGTGCTGTAGTTCCTTTATAGCTCAACATTAGCCTCCTTTAGCTTAGCGGTGGTGACGTGAAGTCATGTGACCGTGCTGTAGTTCCTTTATAGCCCAACATTAGCCACCTTTAGCTTAGCGGTGGTGACGTGAAGTCATGTGACCGTGCTGTAGTTCCTTTATAGCCCAACATTAGCCGCCTTTAGCTTAGCGGTGGTGACGTGAAGTCATGTGACCGTGTTGTAGTTCCTTTATAGCCCAACATTAACCTCCTTTAGCTTAGCAGTGGTGACGTGAAGTCATGTGACCGTGCTGTAGTTCCTTTATAGCCCAACATTAGCCACCTTTAGCTTAGCGGTGGTGACGTGAAGTCATGTGACCGTGCTGTAGTTCCTTTATAGCCCAACATTAGCCACCTTTAGCTTAGCGGTGGTGACGTGAAGTCATGTGACCGTGCTGTAGTTCCTTTATAGCCCAACATTAGCCTCCTTTAGCTTAGCGGTGGTGACGTGAAGTCATGTGACCGTGCTGTAGTTCCTTTATAGCTCAACATTAGCCACCCTTTAGCTTAGCGGTGGTGACGTGAAGTCATGTGACCGTGCTGTAGTTCCTTTATAGCCCAACATTAGCCTCCTTTAGCTTAGCGGTGGTGACGTGAAGTCATGTGACCGTGCTGTAGTTCCTTTATAGCCCAACATTAGCCGCCTTTAGCTTAGCGGTGGTGACGTGAAGTCATGTGACCGTGCTGTAGTTCCTTTATAGCCCAACATTAGCCTCTTTTAGCTTAGCGGTGGTGACGTGAAGTCATGTGACCGTGCTGTAGTTCCTTTATAGCCCAACATTAGCCACCTTTAGCTTAGCGGTGGTGACGTGAAGTCATGTGACCGTGCTGTAGTTCCTTTATAGCCCAACATTAGCCACTTTTAGCTTAGCGGTGGTGACGTGAAGTCATGTGACCGTGCTGTAGTTCCTTTATAGCCCAACATTAGCCGCCTTTAGCTTAGCGGTGGTGACGTGAAGTCATGTGACCGTGCTGTAGTTCCTTTATAGCCCAACATTAGCCTCCTTTAGCTTAGCGGTGGTGACGTGAAGTCATGTGACCGTGCTGTAGTTCCTTTATAGTCCAACATTAGCCTCCTTTAGCTTAGTGGTGGTTTAAATTCACCAGTGGGTTATACTCTATGATGTCGTAGAACAACACGTTAAAATCTCTTCAGCTTGTCTTAACCACAGACCTAATTTCAGTCTTCTAAACAAAAACTTATCCAGAAAAAACCTTTAACTTCCAGACTAGGGGACAGGAAGTGCCACAACACTGTCTCATTCCTGGGTTTGAGGACTCACTCCTGCACCCCTCTGTGTAATAGATAACACTGACTGCTCTCTGCTGCTTATCTCCTCCTGGTGGAAGTGATTGCAGATAAATGGACTTGCCTGCCTCTTTAGAGTAATTACACTCAGCATGTGAAATGGAAAGCTTAGACTAACGCCCTTCACTTCACCTTGAAGAAGCCTGGAAGCGTCTGATAACATTCAGAGATTAGTTTCCCAGATTTTCAACCCTAGGCTGCAAACGTCCTCGTGCATCCCAGATGGTGTTGATGTCCCACCTGCTCTAAAAGACCTGTCCTAATTCTGAGAATAAAACCTGCAAATTGTTGTGTCGTTTAAACTCCCCTGTGTCACACGGCTGACAGAAGAATAGATTTGCTCTATTTATCCCGAATTGTGAAGTTGCAGCAGTTTAACAAGGCGTTGCTCATGGGTTACAATTTAAAAGAAATTAAATTAAAATAACAGTTAAAATAATGATATATCTATAGAATAAGGGCTGGAAACAATAACTAATTGTGATTTATAAGTTATATTGCACTTGCGATATGATTTTGATGTTAGAGGGAATTAAACGTTATTCACTTTAATGTTGAGAATTAAAATAAAATGATCATGGTGTGATTTTTGAAAAGGGTCCGTACTAAACAAATAGAATGCCGACACACTTTTGCATTTTGCAGCCCTATATAGAGTATGTATTTAACTCACAATATCAAATATATATAAGAAATAAGTATTAAAACGCTATACCTGTCACGATCTGTCTGTGTTGTGTTTTGTCTTGTCTTTGGTTTCATGTTTTATTTTGAAAAGTCTTCACCTCCTGTTTGCCTGTTGCTGTCTGTCTGTTTCCCCTCCTACCTGATTACCCGATTGTGTTCACCTGGTGCCCCTGTGCTTTCTCCTCCCTCCTCACCTGTGTCTTGTTTGTGTGATTAGACTTGTGTATATTTAAGATCTGTTTTTTCTGTCTGTCCTTGTTGGTTCATTGTTTGTCTTTGACTGTGTTCTCGTGTTAGTGTTCTGTTTGTGCCTCTAGACCTTGAAATAAAGGTATTTTTTCAGTTTATTCTGCATTTGGGTCCTGCCTGCTTCACTCAACTGTAACAATACCAACTACTACTAAAATATAAACATAGGACACTATATACATTACTATACATGTTTTTTTTATGAAACAAATAAACATTTTAAGTATGTTTAATTCACATTATAATAAAACAAATACTCAAAATTTCAAAATTTCTATTCATTTTGCAGCCCTATAAAGAGTATCTATAAAACTAAAAATATAAAATATATATAAGAAATTAGTTACAACACATTATAATGGATCAACTACTACTGAAATATAATCAGAGGTCGAGTTTTTAATATCGTTCAGATGTTTTAACCAACTTTTGCGTTCAGTCATTTGGATATTGCACTAGTCTTGTTTGCAATTTTGACAAAATGTCAGTTTATTTGCAACCTTTGATAGATTTTATATTTAACACCCAACATAAAATAATAACAAATGAGTTAAAACACACCATAATAGATCATACTAATACCAAATTATAAACATATTACTATACATACTTTTATCAAATCAAATAATGTTTTACACGGCTTGTTGAATACTCAATGTTGATTAGTCAATTTGGACATTTGAAATGTTGTCAATTCTCGCTAACACACCAGTGCTAAGCATGACATGAACGTTGCTGAGGAGAACAGACAGTTGCTAAGGAGAACAGACCGTTGCTAAGGAGAACAGACAGTTGCTAAGGAGAACAGACCGTTGCTAAGGAGAACAGACAGTTGCTAAGGAGAACAGACCATTGCTAAGGAGAACAGACAGTTGCTAAGGAGAACAGACCGTTGCTAAGGAGAACAGACAGTTGCTACGGATAACAGACCATTGCTAAGGAGAACAGACAGTTGCTAAGGAGAACAGACCGTTGTTAAGGAGAACAGACCGTTGCTAAGGAGAACAGACCGTTGCCAAATAGAACAGACCGTTGCTAAGGAGAACAGACCGTTGCCAAATAGAACAGACCGTTGCTAAGGAGAACAGACAGTTGCTAAGGAGAACAGACCGTTGCTAAGGAGAACAGACCGTTGTTAAGGAGATAAATGTGTGCCATGTGTGGAATAAACAAATAAATAAATAAATAAATAAATGTTCAAAGTAGTTTCAGTTTTTGTTTTTTTTAAATCAGATTGAAATGCGTCTGGTAAATCCTCTCAGAAGTGTCTCTACCTCTGGTCTTCATGAAAGCTTGATGGAGTTACTGAACGGAGGACAGAGTATAATGGAGTCAGGGTGAAATGTGAGGACGAGGTGACAAGGACAGACACTCTGAGTGACAGTGAGACATGCTGAGGAATATTAAAGACATTACGAGTTAACCTTAAAGACAGAAACGCATAAATGCATGAAGGAGCCGGAGTGATGTCCACCTGATGAAGAGGAAGACTCTCTAAAGGCCCTGACACACCGAGACGATTTCGGCCGTCGATAGATGTCTGGCCGTCGATGAGCGTCCTGACGCCCTACTCAGATTGGTGTCTCCCGCACCGTCGTGTCTTTTCGGCCGTGCCGACACTTTCCGCTCCCAATTCAACATGTTGTTCAATCAGTTTGTAGGTTTAGAGGGATCTTTTGTTCTCCGTTTCAAGTGTTTTCAGGTGATTTTTAAATAACTCTGTCTATACAGATAGCTAGCTTACATTTGATACCCATTTAACTATCTATCTATCCATCTATCTCTCTATCTATCTATTTATCTATCCATCTATCTATCTATCCATCTATCTCTCTATCTATCTATCCATCTATCTATCTATCCATCTATCTATCTATCTATCCATCTCTCTATCCATCCATCTATCCATCTATCTATCCATCTATCTGTATATCCGTCCGTCCGTCCGTCCGTCCGTCCGTCTAGTTAGCTAGCCTACATTTGCCCAAATTCATGGCTGACCATGAACTCTAATAATATACAGCCGGCAGCTCCTCTCCTCTCTAAACAACTCTGTACTCAAATATACGTTATTTGGATAGACTAATCACAAGTTGATAATCTAAATAGTTTGTTTCTTGCCTGAAAAACTATTATAACAGTTAGCAAGTAAAGGTTAATAAAGCTGGTGGCGCTATGCAAGGTAATAGCCAATATTACAATACACTCTAATTAGAAGCACCAACACATTATTAGGCAAGGTTTACAAGTCAATGTATAGTACATATAGTCAATAATCCATTAGTATATCAATATAAAATGATATATACATGTAAGTGAGAGTTAGCTTAAATGACAAACTCACAGGGATTCAAATATAAAGACTTCAGAAAATGAAGAAATAGACACAGATACAGTATATAGACATCGTTAAGGCTATTTTCCTTTGCCATATACCCCTGCAGAAGTATTAGATATTGTCATGCAGACACTTAACCACATCCCAGGTAACACCTCCTATACTCTATGTGAAATATTTAAATTGTTTCCATTCCTACATTGCAAAAGTCTCCTCTAAAAACAAAGACTGAAACCAGGTACGTTTAAAGTGAAACACAGCAGATTAAAACAACCAAATAAAATCCCTTCCCAGTTAAGATAAGCTGTAAATCTGTAGATGATCGATGAAAAGCGAGATATAAATCCTGTGAATGCTCCGTTAATCTCATTATCAGACGCAGACACCTTCCTGATCTGAATTGCTAATGTGAGAGCGGCTGAGAGTCCTATAATTTGTTTTCCTGAGTGATTATATGAATCCCGCTCTCACGCCGAGTCTCTCACTTACTGTCTGATGTGGGGCCGATCCCCGTAAACAAACACGCTCCAGTTCATTTAATAGTGTTTACTTCAGAGACTCGTCGTGATTCACATTTCGTTTACTGCAACGCCTCAGAAGTCACATGATGACGGGCCGACAGTCGCCCCTCCACGGCCAAAGGAGAGGACGCTGATAATATATCTAACTTATAAATACCCAGAAGCCCCAGAGGAGCCGACAGGTGTGAAAAGCTTCAGGTGTTCAGACATTCAACCAGTTACAGAACAGACGCAGAAACAGACGCAGAAACAGCACCTTGTGAGAGAAATGGTTTGTGTTGGTAATAAATGTCCATCCATCTTCTTCCGCTTATCCGCGGTCAGGTCTCGGGGGTAGCAGTTCCAGCAGAGAGCCCCAAACTTTCCTTTCCCCTCATCAACCAGCTCTGACTGGGGGATCCCAAGGCGCTCCCAGGCCAGCGCAGAGATGTAATCCCTCCACCTGGTCCTAGGTCTACCCCTTGGTCTCCAAATGTCTTAATATATTCTTTCGATTCATGAATTAGTATTGAATGAAATGTTCTGAGAATAGTTTGGATTCATTGTGATCAATCAGCTGTTCTATAAGGAAGGGGTGGGACTGAGCCTCGGTCTCTGACCTCACGTTACACCGATCGTTTCTGTTTGTTTCATTTGATGGAAGAAGTCCATAAATCCTCCAGAGGAAGGCAAAGAAGTCAGCGCCTACAGAGTTTTATTTGGACTGTTTTTAACGTGTGAGTCAAGAAGAGGATCCCTGTTAATGTGGCACCGCTTTAAATATCCCACGACGACCTGCGTTCGCCTCCTGAAGCGTCAGCGGATATTATTTCTGTTAACTCAATATTCAGTCCATAGTGCGCACACTTAGCGACGAATCAGCTGAACACCTGAAATGTCCATTAATACAAACTATGCATGGTACCAATTGTAAATCATTTGCTCGGGATAGATTTGAAACTGTATTATCATCTAACTTGAAACCTTTTCAGACACTTTGTAAGAACGGACTTCCCGCACACTGAACCCTCATCTGGGTTCCATCCATCATCATCGATTATGATCCATTCAAACCGGAGGAGGAACAGCATCTGCTGAGACGCTGCATGATTCATTAAGCAAAGCCACTGAGGCTGTAATATTTATGAGGACGAGTGCTAAATCTCTGCAGTCTGGGGGGGGGGGGTAGTCCACACACACACACTCAGGCATGCACGTTGCTTTGATGGAGGGTTTGACATCTGGGCTTTACAGACAGTCACACAAAGGACTATCAGGAGACACTGGAAGACTTAAAGAGTAATATCTGTGTTCTTGATCAACAGCAGCTGGCACGCACCGACCCTACGAAGGCTTTCATCTCTAAAGACCCTTCTTTTCGTCCCTGGTCCTCACCTTCTCTCCGCCTGTATCTTAAAGGATGTAAACAAAACATTCCATTTACGAATCAAACGAATCACTGACTTCATCCCGTCCTCTCGAAGTCTACGAACACAACAGATCGCTGATGTTAAATAACTGCAGGGAGGTTAGTGGAGGACAGTGAATCGTATCTACGGCCAAATGAGGACCCACAGCTCAGTCCAACACACACCTGTACACACTCCATCTTGTTTGAAAGATATAATGCTGTGGGTAATGGCTCTCATAGATAAGGGATCATGTGAGGATGAATCATCATTATGAATGTGACCCACAATACTTCACACCTGACCCACATGCACCCACCCACGCACCCTCTGTTGTTCTGCTCTGTAGAGTACCGGCAGAGCAGAGAGGCAAGAGGCCTGAGAGAGGAGGTGCTGAGAGATGGATCCATGTCTCTTCATGTTGCTTCAAAGTGCACAAGATTGATGCTTTTAACTTCAACATTTAAAACAGTCTTCCTGGGGGACTCCAGAGGAGGTGAGTTCCCCACCAAATAGCACTTTATCTCTGCTTATGTAAGTCCGGTGTAGTGTCCCCTCGGCAACAGACCACTCAGAGCTGATTGCTGTCCTGCATTTCAATGGACAGAATATAAAAAGGACACGTGAGCTGCATTGCTTAAGAGATCCTCTCATGCTCTCTTTTACAAAATAAGTGTCCAGTCAACAACAAAACATCAGTGATCGTATCGTGGTAGTATATTTTTCACAAGCAATGTGAAACATTAAACTTATATAAAACTCACAGACCTGCGTTGATCTCCTGGAGTGTCTCTGCTCTTTCTTCTCCACATCTTGTCCACCGTCAGAGATTGCAAACATTTCAGAAACAGCTAGAGGTATGAGACAAACAACTTCACAAACCTCCTGCTTTGATCAAGACTTGAGAGAGCCTTTCAGCCCCTCTAGCCAAGGGACTGGAAAGCAAGCTTTGAACATGCAGTACATCTACATGCTGTCATGTTCCAGACACTGCTCTCACCCACTCAGGGCTGCACACATACCTGCAGAAAGAAACAATGACTCGGTGCAGGCAGTGGATTACAAAACAGCTGTTGAGAACACACTGAAAAGTTACCGAAGTAACGAGAAAGCACATGAGGTCTATGACGAGACCAAGGCCCTGTGCAATGATCTTGATATTCCCGAAACTGTGACACAGAGGAAGAAGCGTAGAAACATGGAAGACTTTGAAGTCGAGGCATCATGTGGAGCAATGTGAAACATTACACATAAATAAACTGGTGTACAAAACTCACATACCTGCATTTCATTGGACAGCATAAAAGGACATGTGAGCCGGGCTCTGGTGCTCAGATTAGCTCAGATTAGCTATTGATGATCACGTTGATAAATCATATAAAACCAATCACACAAAAACATGTTGCTGTGACTGTGAGCATTAAACAATTAACATTAAACTAAACAAACACAACAGTACGTTATTGTCCTATACATTTTGTCCACAGAGATAATACAGGCACCTTACACTCAAGAGATCCTCACGTGCTCTGAGAATCTCCCACAATCCATTGCCGTAACAAAGCTACTGCAGGCACACGTTTGTGACACCAGATGGCGCAATTGCAGTAGAAAATGTGACTGTAGCGCCGCCACTGTGGGCTAAGCCCCGGATGTTTGCAGGTCCAGGCGACGCCCCTGTCTTAAAGTCAACTTTATTGTCAATCTCAAAATATTTTTGTACACACAGAAAGATCGAAATACTGTTCCCACAGTCCCGAGGTTTAAACACTCACACATTCAAATACTCAATCATTTCCAAAGAAAACACAAAATAACCGTTTACTTCAAGTAAGCAGGATATACAGTGGGGCAAACAAGTGTTTAGTCAGCCACCAATTGTGCAAGTTCTCCCACTTAAAAGATGAGAGGCCTGTAATGTTCATCCTCGGTACACTTCAACTCTGAGAGACAGACCGGGGGGAAAGAATCCAGGAAATCACATTGTAGGATTTTTAACCTCTTAAGCCCTGAGCCTGTTTTTCAGGTTTCAGGCTCGAAAAGGCCACTAACACAACAAAGACTATATCTTCACTTCTAAAAGGGGTAAATTCATAATCTTTACTCTCAAAGCAAGGTTACATCTGTGAGTTGGATGCAGAAGTGTCAGAATCAATATAGATGTTTATATTTTAAAATAAATTCAGATGGAACATAGTAAAAACATGTAAATTCTAATGTCCGCCTAAAGAAACCCCATTACTTATAGTGAAAACCACCCTTGAATGATGGGTTAGTAGACTAAAAGCTTTAGGAATCCAAACTATAACATATAGTCAGTAACCTGTATCAAGATTGATGCAAAACAAGTTAAATTTGACCTTTTTAGACAGGTTTAGAAAAATAAAGTCCGGGCGGACTCACCTCTGGGTAATTTGGGAACCATCAGTTCCATTTGAACTTCTTCACTGTAAAAAACATTTTATTACTTTGAATTATCACTATAGGAATTCATTCCATCCAAATACAACTGTTGTGAAAAAATTAAAAATTAAATATAAAAACATACTCTGTTATCCTAACGTCATTTGCAGGAAACACTCTGTTTCCTGCAAATGACGCGAAATTGCGTCAAAGAATGCTGAGTCCAAAGAACACCATACCTACTGTGAAACATGGGGGGGGGACATCATGCTTTGGGGCTGTTTTTCTGCAAAGGGACCAGGACGACTGATCCGTGTAAAGGAAAGAATGAATGGAGCCATGTATCGTGAGATTTTGAGTGACAACCTCCTTCCATCAGCAAGGGCATTGAAGATGAAACGTGGCTGGGTCTTTCAGCATGACAATGATCCCAAACACACCGCCCGGGCAACGAAGGAGTGGCTTCGTAAGAAGCATTTCAAGGTCCTGGAGTGGCCTAGCCAGTCTCCAGATCTCAACCCCATAGAAAATCTTTGGAGGGAGTTGAAAGTCCGTGTTGCCCAGCGACAGCCCCAAACACATCACTGCTCTAGAGGAGATCTGCATGGAGGAATCGGCCAAAATACCAGCAACAGTGAAAACCTTGTGAAGACTTACAGAACACGTTTGACCTCTGTCATTGCCAACAAAGGGTATATAACAAAGTATTGAGATGAACTTTTGTTATTGACCAAATACTTATTTTCCACCATCATTTGCAAATAAATTCTTTAAAAATCAAATGTGATTTTCTGGATTTTTTTCCCCCCATTCTGTCTCTCATAGTTGAAGTGCACCTAGGATGAAACTTACAGGCCTCTCTCATCGTTTTAAGTGGGAGAACTTGCACAATTGGTGGCTGACTAAAAACTTGTTTGCCCCACTGTATATAAAAAAGATGATGTGCAGAAATGTCCATAGCAGCGTAAAAGTGACAAATCTATTCTGAATATAAAGCACCGTCTACTGACTGAAATGAAAGCAGACACAGAGCCTGAATTACAGATTACTTTCCTTGATATCCACCATATCAGCGTTTTGCATTGCATGAGGCCACACTTTTTAAAATGGACATAAACTCAGGATGTTCTCTGCAGCAGCAATAGTTGTATTTGGATGGAATGAATACCTATAGTGATAATTCAAAGTAATAAAATGATTTTTACAGGGAAGAAGTTCAAATGGAACTGATGGTTCCCAAATTACCCAGAGGTGAGTCCGCCTGGACTTTATTTTTCTAAACCTGTCTAAAAAGGTCAAATTTAACTTCTTTTGCATCAATCTTGATACAGGTTACTGATTATATGTTATAGTTTGGATTCCTAAAGCTTTTAGTCTCCTAACCCATCATTCAAGGGTGGTCTTCACTATAAGTAATGGGGTTTCTTTAGGCGGACATTAGAATTTACATGTTTTTACTATGTTCCATCTGAATTTATTTTCAAATATAAACATCTATATTGATTCTGACACTTCTACATCCAACTCACAGATGTAACCTTGCTTTGAGAGTAAAGATTATGAATTTACCCCTTTTAGAAGTGAAGATATAGTCTTTGTTGTGTTAGTGGCATGTTCGAGCCTGAAACCTGAAAAACAGGCTCAGGGCTTAAGAGGTTAACAATCCTACAATGTGATCTTCTGGATTCTTTCCCTCATTCTGTCTCTCAGAGTTGAAGTGTACCGAGGACGAACATTACCGGCCTCTTTTAAGTGGGAGAACTTGCACAATTGGTGGCTGACTAAATACTTGTTTGCCCCACTGTATATAAAAAAGATGATGTGCAAAAATGTCCATAGCAGCGTAAAAGTGACAAATCTATTCTGAATATAAAGCACCGTCTACTGACTGAAATGAAAGCAGACACAGAGCCTGAATTACAGATTACTTTCCTTGATATCCACCATATCAGCGTTTTGCATTGCATGAGGCCACACTTTTTAAAATGGACATAAACTCAGGAAGTTCTCTGCAGAAAATAAACCAGCAAACACACTTCTAACTTTTCCCAAGGTCTGTATTTGTACTCTAGAGTTGGGCAGAGTGAAATGAACGTCAGTTTAAACGGCCCTGGTCTAAATAAGGAACCATTCATCCTGCATACTTTAGAGATTGGGGCAGAGAGGAAATTGGCTGTTCATCGCTGCACTCTGCAAGGTTTAAATTCATAGTTTGATTTCAGTCATCAGTCAGAGCCGGACGAGGAGGAAGGTCCTTCTCCTGAGGGTTTGCACACATGCTATTTTGCGTAAGGTGAGAGTCTGACCGTTATAAGAAGGAAGGGGTGGTTTTTCACAACAGTTATTTTAGTGATAATAAGTATCCCATTGGTTTCCTCCCCAATGTCCCTTGAGACATGGCTCACGCTGGTTTGAGCGGCTTTAAAGTCCAGTCAAAGTCAACTTTATTGTCAATCTGAACATACGTTTGTACACACAGAAAGATCAAAATACTGTTTCCCACAGTCCCGAGGTATAAACAAAACACACATTGAAATACAAGAACACTCAATATTTACAAAAAGCCACACAATAACCGTTTACAAGACCATGCATACGTACAAACTGTATGTAGAAACCATCAGGTTACCAAAAGCAAATAGTTTTGGGCATATAGTCTAGATCTCTCATGACTTACATTGTGCGATTAAAAGCAGTCAAAGCAATGCGTCTAAACAAACTGAGTGTTAGACATTATTCCTCACAGCACTTTACAAATAGAAGATAGACATGTGTTTTGTTCACTACTTCATTAACATACCGCTATAATGGTGTTGAAAAGAAGCTACGGTTACATTTTATTGGATGGATGAGTCTGTAAAGATAGGCTCCCGACGAAAGATCATTGCTACGTAGCTAACAGCAGCAATGGTTATTTCTATGAGCAGCCGTGTGAGATCCAAATTCACACACTGCACGTCTGCATTGAGGCACAGCAGTATGCTCCAGAGGCGTTTCTATATGTACAAAAGTGGTGGGGCACAACACACGTAGATGTCTATAAGCCTCTGCAGTGAGGTTCATGGCTGCTGAGGCTCCGACTCTTCAGGTTTATATGTTGACCTAAATCAAAATATAATATTATTTTCAAAAGGCTTTTTTAGTCTGATGCTTCGATTCATTTTAAACAGACAGTTCAACAGAAGGATACCCAAAAAATTCAATGTTATCATTTAAATATTGAATTGTTCTCTCTTAGTAAGATCCATTTTCAATAACATGGCGGTCTCACCTTGACTTGGAGATGAAGTCCATTTGCCTTTCCCTCTGGACAAACATCTCTATTACCTTTCTGTAAAAGTCCTCCTTATCTTCCTGTAGTTTCAGAAGTCTATCATAAATCTAAATGATGGTTTTATGATTCGAAAATTATAAAAGTAGGGTAGACATGTGGATATTATCCGGCTGAACAAAACGTACATTTATCTAACAGCTACGTTTCATTAAGATTAAGTCCATTTGCCTATCCTTCTTCTGCTACGTCTCTATTTGCATATATTCAAATACCCGGATGATGGTCTCATAGAACGCTTCTCACACTCAACGACCGCCTCTTTGCTAACACCCATGAACAAAGCTCCATACTGTACAAATAAAGATTATACACATGTTCTTTTTCAATATTTCAGTAACGTACGTCTTTACGATCGACAAGAAGAGGCCACCGTTCATTTGATTGGATTCATTGAGCAGACAATGACTTTCGTTTAGGGCAAAGGATTCAACACTAACTAACGATAACTAAAGTACCCAAATTGAGACACAGCATATGGTTCTGTCCAAGTTAGTTTTGCTGCAATACACACTTCTCTAAAGTAAACTAACCTAGCACAGTAGAGTGTATTTCTCACACTGCTTCTCCTCAGCATGGTGTGTCAGCATGCTGTCACTCAGCAGGTGAAGCAATTTCTCTCTATTTCTAAAAATGATAAAGTCAACGCTCTGCAAAAATGTTTACTCAACTTTTACTGCCTTGTGTGTTTCTTTGGGGACTATAAAAATGCACTTTTATAGATTAGTTTTAGTATTTATCCGTGGCCTCTTCGCCAGGGAGGTTGTGTTTTCAATTTTCCGAATCACAGGTCAGATACACACATTTCACTTTCCTACAGATTGCAAAAAGGTTGTTTGTGCTGCATTCAGGTGATGTGGGAGTAATCGGTAAATTAGTTCACAAGTCAAAGAATTCTCATTAAAGACCCCTCAAGTCGGAAAAGGAACTCTTTTCAATGTGTTGTTTAAACGCTCTGAGAAATGAAATATAACCAGAGATGGTACAAGTACACACATCCTTTACTCAAGTAGAAGTACACATGCTCGTGTTTAAAGATACTCTGGTGAAAGTAGAAGTACTGACTAAACTTCTTTACTCAAGTCAAAGTAAAGAGGCTTTGAAGTGTACTTCAGTAACAAGTACCCATAGCTAGCAGCTGTTTTAAAGAGTACCTGACCTCCTTTTATATTAATAGAACAATAATGTAATTGTTAGCTAATGAATGTTTCCATGCTGAACAACGGCAACATGACAACGTTTCCATTGGTCCCTCTTCTTTAGAGAAGACCAGGAAATGATGGATACACGGATCGTGTTCAAATCAATAGGCACGCAATGACTCTAAAGAATAATGATCACGCATCAAACACACATTCAGACTAAAGGAACCAGCTGTTTGGGAAATGAGAGAAGTAGAAAGTACAGGTATTTGAGTTCAACATGTAAGAAGTAGAAAGTACAGGTATTTGGGTTCAACATGTGAGAAGTAGAAAGTACAGGTATTTGAGTTCAACATGTAAGAAGTAGAAAGTACAGGTATTTGAGTTCAACATGTAAGAAGTAGAAAGTACAGGTATTTGAGTTCAACATGTAAGAAGTAGAAAGTACAGGTATTTGAGTTCAACATGTAAGAAGTAGAAAGTACAGGTATTTGGGTTCAACATGTAAGAAGTAGAAAGTACAGGTATTTGGGTTAACATGTGAGAAGTAGAAAGTACAGGTATTTGGGTTCAACATGTGAGAAGTAGAAAGTACAGGTATTTGGGTTTAACATGTGAGAAGTAGAAAGTACAGGTATTTGGGTTCAACATGTAAGAAGTAGAAAGTACAGGTATTTGAGTTCAACATGTAAGAAGTAGAAAGTACAGGTATTTGGGTTCAACATGTAAGAAGTAGAAAGTACAGGTATTTGTGTTCAACATGTAAGAAGTAGAAAGTCCAGGTATTTGTGTTCACATGTAAGAAGTAGAAAGTACAGGTATTTGAGTTCAACATGTAAGAAGTAGAAAGTACAGGTATTTGAGTTCAACATGTAAGAAGGAGAAAGTACAGGTATTTGAGTTCAACATGTAAGAAGTAGAAAGTACAGGTATTTGAGTTCAACATGTAAGAAGTAGAAAGTACAGGTATTTGTAGTTCAACATGTAAGAAGTAGAAAGTACAGGTATTTGGTTCAACATGTGAGAAGTAGAAAGTACAGGTATTTGAGTTCAACATGTAAGAAGGAGAAAGTACAGGTATTTGAGTTCAACATGTAAGAAGGAGAAAGTACAGGTATTTGTGTTCAACATGTAAGAAGGAGAAAGTACAGGTATTTGAGTTCAACATGTAAGAAGGAGAAAGTACAGGTATTTGGGTTCAACATGTGAGAAGTAGAAAGTACAGGTATTTGAGTTCAACATGTAAGAAGGAGAACGTACAGGTATTTGAGTTCAACATGTGAGAAGTAGAAAGTACAGGTATTTGAGTTCAACATGTAAGAAGGGAGAAAGTACAGGTATTGGGTTCAACATGTAAGAGTAGAAAGTACAGGTATTTGAGTTCAAAATGTAAGAAGTAGAAAGTACAGGTATTTGAGTTCAACATGTAAGAATGGAGAAAGTACAGGTAGTTGGGTTCAACATGTGAGAAGTAGAAAGTACAGGTATTTGGGTTCAACATGTGAGAAGTAGAAAGTACAGGTATTTGAGTTCAAAACATGTAAGAAGTAGAAAGTACAGGTATTTGGGTTCAACATGTAAGAAGTAGAAAGTACAGGTATTTGAGTTCAACATGTAAGAAGGAGAAAGTACAGGTATTTGGGTTCAACATGTGAGAAGTAGAAAGTACAGGTATTTGAGTTCAACATGTAAGAAGTAGAAAGTACAGGTATTTGTGTTGAACATGTAAGAAGTAGAAAGTACAGGTATTTGAGTTCAACATGTAAGAAGTAGAAAGTACAGGTATTTGTGTTCAAAATGTAAGAAGTAGAAAGTAAAAAGTCGCCAGAAGAATAAGTAGTGGAGTAAAGTACTGACACCAGAAACATGTACTTAACTACAGTAACAAAGTATTTGTACTCCACTACTTCCCACCTCTGAATATAACACATCCTCTTTGTACTGTTGTTGTTTCCACATTTCAACTTGAAGTACTACTTTCCGAATTAGGAACTGCCACCATCCAAGGAGTATTGATTGCCGTGTTCTCTTTGTGTGTTCCTTTGGGGACAGGAAGTGTGCTGCGACCCTTCTGCTTTCACTGAGACCCTTATGTTTTCAGCAATGTGACACATTCCCAGTGTTGAAGAGACGTCTCCGCAGCGAGGGGAGACGTCTCCGCAGCGAGGGGAGACGTCTCTGCAGCGAGGGGAGACGTCTCTGCAGCGAGGGGAGACGTCTCCGCAGCGAGGGGAGACGTCTCCGCAGCGAGGGGAGATTGATGGGTGAGGATCGCCAGAGGAGAAATATTTTCATTTCTTCTTCTTCCTTTTCCTTGTGAGCAATTTGTCAGGTGCAGCAGGTGACATTTAGATGACACTGCATCCACAGAGCAGGAGGAAATGTCACTCTGCTGTAAATATATAGATGTGTCTGCTTTGGAAAAGCCATTCAAATATCTGAATTGCATTTCATATAACAGATGGAATTTAATTTAGCAAAACAAATCTGCTTCCCCAGGCTTTTGACCAAACCTTTTAAATTGCCATGAAACATTTACACACACAATCAATATCATTCATATGAGGTGAGTTATGAAAAAATCCTTTTGTTAGATATTGATATTGATTTTACTCAAACAGATTTATTTCCCAGGCGGTTTAGTTTCATAAACTATAGGTGACATTCCTTTATTCAACAGAATGCGTTTGCCTTTCCTTTGCTTCAATAATCCATTAAATTGTATACAGTTGACGTATGAGGGTTAATAGAGCGGTGCAGTGACGTTGTATTTCTGTATTGAAACCCAGCAGTTTGAATCTCCCTGGCCAATGGGATTACTCCATTGACTTTTGGATTATTGCAAAAGATAATCTCTGTGTCAAAAAAATATTTATGATTCCATGTTTTGTTCAGCCGGATCATCTCCACATATTAACACCACTTTATGATTTCTGAAGTAAAAAGTCACCACTGCTAAGCTAAAGGTGGCTAATGTTGAGCTATAAAGGAACTACAGCACGGTCACAGGACTTCACGTCACCACCGCTAAGCTAAAGGTGGCTAATGTTGGGCTATAAAGGAACTACAGCACGGTCACATGACTTCACGTCACCACCGCTAAGCTAAAGGCGGCTAATGTTGGGCTATAAAGGAACTACAGCACGGTCACATGACTTCACGTCACCACCGCTAAGCTAAAGGAGTCTAATGTTGGGCTATAAAGGAACTACAGCACGGTCACATGACTTCACGTCACCACCGCTAAGCTAAAGGTGGCAAATGTTGGGCTATAAAGGAACTACAGCACGGTCACATGACTTCACGTCACCACCGCTAAGCTAAAGGTGGCTAATGTTGGGCTATAAAGGAACTACAGCACGGTCACATGACTTCACGTCACCACCGCTAAGCTAAAGGAGGCTAATGTTGGGCTATAAAGGAACTACAGCACGGTCACATGACTTCACGTCACCACCGCATAGCTAAAGGTGGCTAATGTTGGGCTATAAAGGAACTACAGCATGGTCACATGACTTCACGTCACCACCGCTAAGCTAAAGGAGGCTAATGTTGGGCTATAAAGGAACTACAGCACGGTCACATGACTTCACGTCACCACCGCCTAAGCTAAAGGAGGCTAATGTTGGGCTATAAAGGAACTACAGCACGGTCACATGACTTCACGTCACCACCGCTAAGCTAAAGGTGGCTAATGTTGGGCTATAAAGGAACTACAGCATGGTCACATGACTTCACGTCACCACCGCTAAGCTAAAGGAGGCTAATGTTGGGCTATAAAGGAACTACAGCACGGTCACATGACTTCACGTCACCACCGCTAAGCTAAAGGCGGCTAATGTTGGGCTATAAAGGAACTACAGCACGGTCACATGACTTCACGTCACCACCGCTAAGCTAAAGGTGGCTAATGTTGGGCTATAAAGGAACTACAGCACGGTCACATGACTTCACGTCACCACCGCTAAGCTAAAGGAGGCTAATGTTGGGCTATAAAGGAACTACAGCACGGTCACATGACTTCACGTCACCACCGCTAAGCTAAAGGTGGCAAATGTTGAGCTATAAAGGAACTACAGCACGGTCACATGACTTCACGTCACCACCGCTAAGCTAAAGGTGGCTAATGTTGGGCTATAAATAGGGTTGCCAACCGTCCCGTATTAGCCGGGACGCCCCGTATTTGAGCCAAAAGGGGCGTGTCCCGTACGGGACTTTGTTTGTCCCGGACTCCCGTGTAAAGGGAAAAATAAAAAATATGTTTCTGTTTGCGCGCAATTCAGTGTGTCTGGCTGCGTGCCTGTGTGTTTGTGTGCTGTATCCGAAGGGCGCTAGGACCGCTCAGTTGACAGGGCAGGCACAATGCTCGCACGTGTGTGTGTGAGATTTTCTCCGGTGGGCCGCGGGCGGCGGGCGCGGTATCATTGTTTGTGTGGCATGTCAGCCTGTTCAGTCGTGTGGGAAAATGAGCCCTGCCGGTGGAGGAGGTGATAATGAAAGAGGAGAAGAGAGAGAGAGGATGTGGTTCTGGGCCCTGGCCCTTCTAAAAAGAAAAGACTTGTGTCTTACAACAAACAGTGGGAAGAAAAACACAGTTGGGTAAAGCCCGTGAGTGGAGATCTGTCTCGGGTCTTCTGCACCTTGTGTCGGATGGAGTTTTCAATAGGTCACGGTAACAGCATGCTGGCACAGAAATGCACAAGCGAGTAACACAAAATAAAGGTGCATCAAATATAACTAAATTCTTCGGCAGTTCAACTGCAGAACAAGACAAACTTGCTGCATGTGAGGTAACATCAGTGTATCACACAGTTAAGCATGGACTGCAGTAATAAGCGGGCAAGTGCCATGTTTAGTGATTCGAACACTGCAAAGAAAATGCAATGTGGAAGAACAAAGGCTGAGATGATAACAGCCAATGTGCTTGGCCCCAAAACTGTTCGGGATATTCTAAAAGAGCTGTGTCCTCCTCCCACCGAGGTCGCAGCATGTGCGGAGGTGGAGTAACTAAAAAAGTAACTAAATCCGCCAGAAACCCGAAAATCTTTGGGCGCACGCGCGCGGGGGACACATGCATGTGTCCCGTTTCTCCATTTCTGGAAGTTGGCAACCCTAGCTATAAAGGAACTACAGCACGGTCACATGACTTCACGTCACCACCGCTAAGCTAAAGGTGGCTAATGTTGGGCAATAAAGGAACTACAGCACGGTCACATGACTTCACGTCACCACCGCTAAGCTAAAGGAGGCTAATGTTGGGCTATAAACGAACTACAGCATGGTCACATGACTTCACGTCACCACTGCTAAGCTAAAGGTGGCTAATGTTGGCCGTGATGACGTTTATTCGTCTCATAGCATTAATACTTTAACTACTGTTTGTGTTTCTGCACAACTATTTCAGAAAGTTTGAGTTGCTGAAAAACAGGAGTAAATACTGACCTGAGAAACTGCACTTATTAAAAAGATAAAACAGAGACTGACAAGAGAGGGAAAGGTTGATTTACACGTCTATAAAAATGCACTTTTATAGATTAGTTTTAGGATTTGTCCCTGGCCTCTTCACCAGGGAGGTTGTGTTTTCAATTTTCCGTATCACAGGTCAGATACTCCCATGATGCTTCACTTCCAGATTACAAGAAAGGTTGTTTGTGCTGCATGCAGGTGGTTTCGGAATAATCTGTAAATTAGTTCACAAGTGAAAGAATTCTCTTTAAAGACCCCTCAAGTTGGAAAATAAACTATTTTCAATGTGTCGTTTAAACGCTCTGAGAAATGAAATATAACATCCTCTTCGTAGTGTTGAATGTGTGCACAAACCATATTGCACATGTTCTGTTTCCTCAGACATAACGGTGCTACCATGTATGGCCTTTAATTCCCTTAATCTTATAATCAAGATATCATTTGGAATAAAGGATACACTTTTCAACATGAACCTGTATAGAATTATTCTTCACTTACATTACTTTTTGAGTGACAGTTTTAAAGCACTCATTCAGATGGAAAGCCGGTGCCAGGGAGCAAATAGAGTCTTTCTTTGGACTCACTTCCTCTTTAGCAACAACAGTGCAATGAATTCCTGATGAGATGTCTAGGTTTCTCCAGGGACCATTTCTCAAAGGAAGCGACTAAATAGCTGAATTTATCTGTCGCTAGGAAGTGTCCAATCACATCGCAGACAGACAAAACTCTCGCTGTGGAGAGATGGAGCTCGTGAATCAGATGTGGCAATAGAGCCGGGCTTTACATATTTTCTATTAACTTCTCCACACACACACACACACACACACACACGATGTGTCTCTGGAAATTTTATAGAAATCACCTTCATTTTGAAGGATTTACTAATTGAATGACTAGAATCATACATTTAATGCCAAATCAATTGCAAAGCAGATTAATTAAAATATATACAGAACGCTGACGCAGCAAATAAAGTGTGTCCGTTTTGCTTCCTCAAATTCATTTGTAAATGTAGAAAATACATCTTCAACTTGTGATTTCCTCTGAAATCCTCCTCCTGCTGCCTTGATATTATTCCAACAGGATTTTTCAAAGATGTTTTTCGTTGCATGGCCTCAGATCTACTTCATATAGTAAACAAATCTCTTCACTCAGGTATTTTTCCACAGGCCCTGAAAACTGCAGTCATTAAACCGCTCTTAAAAAAGAATAATCTAGATGCTTCAGTAATGAACAATTACAGGCCCATATCAAACCTCCCATTTCTAGGTAAAATCATTGAAAAAGTTGTTTTTCAACAGCTGAGTAACTTCTTGCATTTAAATAGTTGTTTCGATGTGTTCCAGTCAGGCTTTCATCCAAACCACAGCACTGAGACTGCTCTTGTAAAGGTCTTTAATGACATCCACTTAAACACAGACAGTGGCAGAACTTCAGTGTTAGTATTATTAGATCTCAGTGCCGACACTGTTGACCACAGCATATTACTCGACCGACTGGAAAACTGGGTGGGACTTTCGGAAACAGTTCTAAATTGGTTTGAATCCTACTTAAAGGACAAAAACCACTTTGTTTCTATAGGTAAATACCTACCTAAAATACCTCAAGGCTCCATCTTGGGGCCTCTTCTCTTTAACATCTACATGCTACCACTGGCTCAGATAATGAAAAACAATAAAATAAGTTACCATAGCTATGCGGATGACACACACATTTACGTAACAGTTTCACCAGGAGACTATGCTCCAATTCAAACACTGAGTAAGTGCATTGAACAAATCAATGACTGGATGTGTCAGAACTTTCTCCAATTAAACAAAGATAAAACTGAGGTAATGGTTTTTGGAGCCAAGGCAGAACGTATAAAAGTTAGCGCTGAGCTTCAGTCTGCAATGTTCCAAACAACAGAGCCAGAAATCTAGGTGTAGTCATGGACTCTGACCTGAGTTTCAACAGCCACATTAAAACAGTTACTAAATCAGCCTACTATCACCTGAAGAACATATCTAGGATTAAAAGACTGATGTCACAGCAGGATTTGGAAAAACTTGTCCATTCTTTTATCTTCAGTAGACTGGACTACTGCAATGGTGTCTTCACAGGTCTCACTAAAACATCTATTAGGAAGCTGCAGCTGATTCAGAACGCTGCTGCTCGAGTCCTCACTAACACTAAGAAAGTGGATCACTCCTGTTCTGAAGTCTTTACACTGGCTTCCTGTGTGTCAAAGAATAGATTTCAAAATACTGCTGCTGGTTTATAAAGCTTTGAATGGTTTAGGCCCAAAATACATTTCTGACCTCCTGCTAAATGATGAACCAGATCTCTCAGGTCTTCAGGGACTGGTCAGCTTTCTGTCCCCAGAGTCAGAACTAAACATGGAGAAGCAGCGTTCAGTTATTATGCTCCATCTGGAACAAACTCCCAGAAACCTGCAGGTCCGCTGCAACTCTGACTACTTTCAAATCCAGCAAGAAGACTTTCCTTTTTGTCGCTGCTTTTAATTGAACTATTCACATCTTAGACTGCACTGTAACTTTTATCCATGTATTTTATCTTTTAATGTTTATTTTATTATCTTTTCTTTTTAATGACTGATTTTAAATGCCATTTTCTTAATGTCTTTCATTTTTTGTAAAGAACTTTGAATTGCCTTGTGTTGAAAGGTGCTATATAAATAAACTTGCCTTGCCTTAAATGTCATTATTTAAAAATATGAAAGTGCTTATCTTTCATGCCAGTTGCACCTGAAGCAGAGTCGGTGTCACATATTCTATCTCGCGTGGGAATCGGTCTGCAGATACTCCCTAAATGTTAGTTATTTCAACAGACCATCACTCAACAGCCGTTAGATGCAAATACACACACACAGTTTGTAAATTGGCAGAGAGACGAGTTAAAGCAACCTGAGTAAACAAGACAAGGGTGCAGTGTGTCCTTTGTGTACACACGTTGAATACCAGAGGGTTGTTTACCGCCTGCAGGTGAAACATGGAGGGGAGAGGGTGGAGATTCCTGCTGCTACCCTGGAGCCATGAAACCGGTTCTGAGCTTCAGAGTGTTAATGTTAGTTATTTCATCAGACCATCACTCACCAGCCTTTGCTTACAGGCAAATTAATGTACAATACAATGTAATATTTGAAAGGCATACATTATTACATTTTCATTGCACAAGATCATAATGTATAACTCCACGTTTTCCTTGAACTGTAGGTGTTGAAATATCAAATATGGACCGATGGACTGTCCACTCCAAGTATGGAATGAGTCCTTACCCCAAGTGAAGGAGTTCAAGTATCTCGGGGTCTTGTTCTCGAGTGAGGGAACAATGGAGCGTGAGATGGGCCGGAGAATCGGAGCAGCGGGAGCGGTACTGCAGTCGCTTTACCGCACCGTTGTGACGAAAAGGGAGCTGAGCCAGAAGGCAAAGCTCTCTGTCTACCGGGCCATTTCCCTTCCTACCCTCACCTCTGGTCCTGAAGGATGGGTCATGACCGAAAGAACGAGATCGCGGATACAAGCGGTCGAGATGGGGTTTCTCCGCAGGGTGGCTGGCGTCTCCCTTAGGGATAAGGTGAGAAGTTCGGTCATCCGGGAGGGACTCGGAGTTGAACCGCTCCTCCTTCGCGTCGAAAGGAGCCAGTTGAGGTGGTTCGGGCACCTAGTTAGGATGCCACCTGGGCGCCTCCCTAGGGAGGTGTTCCAGGCACGTCCAGCTGGGAAGAGACCAAGGGGTAGACCTAGGACCAGGTGGAGGGTTTACATCTCTTCTGGCCTGGGAGCGCCTTGGGACCCCCCAGTCAGAGCTGGTTGATGTCGCCAGGGAAAAGGAAGTTTGGGGCTCTCTGCTGGAACTGCTACCCCCGCGACCCGACCACGGATAAGCGGGAGAAGATGGATGGATCATTTACGGTAGTCCCGGATGTCGTCATACCAACTCACGTCTGTAAACAAAACTTATTAAAATAAACTGTACCTTCATTTAATGTTCAGCAATAGTAATATCTCGATGTCGATAGTTGTAGTGTTAAAGTCAGTAGGTTTTGGTGTGCAATACTCATTTCCACTTTACATTCACATTTCTAGAGTTGGTAATATTAGCCACATGCTAAATGCTAACCGGAGATGAAGGATTTTCAGAATAAAAGTTTGGCATTAAGAATGTGCGAGAACTTCTGGTTTTTCAGAATAAAACAGCATTTAAGCTGACGGTATGTTTAAACTAAATTATGCCATAACACATTGATTTTAATTTCTAACACTTCTCATTGCACTCATCTACAACTAAAGTGCAGCTTGATAACACCAAGGAAGCACACTGAGGCCAGAGATGCAACAACGCCCTGCTTTACACCAAGGGCGCCGGAAGCGCATTTTCGCAGCGGATGCCGCGGAACACTGTACAAATCCCGTTTCAATAATTCCCCTCTACTCTAAAGTCGCATCTAACACGCGATCTGATCTAGCTGTGTATATTTTGTTATATTCAATCTCACTAGCTACACGCATTTTTGAAGCTTGTAAAGGGAAGAAGACAGCTCTCACTCGCCACTCTGCTCTTCCACAGCGCCGCCCCCCCTCCCTCCGCTGACATTATGAATGTAAGAGTATAGTAATCATAGATAACACGGCAGGGTCCGTTACAGTTTGTTTTCATCTGATTTCAAATAAACAAAGTCTTGGCTTTCAGAATATTAAACTTGTTTCGGCAAATTCAGAAGATAAATACAGCTTTGAAGCTTCGGCATAATTACAAGCGGAGTAACTTGACGTCACAGCAGAACAACAGCCGTGTTTCTCGTGAGTGTTTTACCTCCAAATCTGAAAAGACATTTAGATATTTTTTCGGAAAAGCTACTAAATATTAGAATTAAAGAGCCTCCCAGATTATGGTCTCTGATTTAATAGAAATACAACTTGGACATCTTTAAATTGAACAGGTACAATTTCCAAAAAAAGGGCAGATAATGAGCAGCAGGAAGAAAAAAGTGCTGTAGGAATTCTTCTCATTCAATTGCATGAGAAGACACAACGTGTGTAATTAAATAGATACATTATGTTACAAACCTTCTTTACATTCATCAAAAATATGCATTGTGTAAAGACTACGACTGATTTAGTTCTTTCAAAAGGATTTCAATAAGCCTTGCTGTCAGGTTGGGGAAAATAGGACACAAGTGCAGTTAGAAAATACACAAAGGTTTGTTAACAAAAAGCCGAAGACGTGAAAAACAAGAAACTAATTAACAAAAACCAAAACACATGTACCAACACATGTTCTACGCCACTATACTTACATTTAAATGTGTGCTGAGTCGGTTCAGCCATTCTCCGCAAGGGTTTTTGAAATTGGTCCGTGCGCAAAGCATTGTGGGGATTTTAAGGCCGCGAAGCCTACACATGTGCAGCCTCGAAATGTCCCCCAAACCAAGGACGCGGCCTCGGTGGAATTCCAAGCATGCTGGAGATTGGAACGGTCCTTCGGCGGTACTCGATTACATAGCATCCTTGAAATAAGATGGACTTTTATTAATCCCTCCTGGGGAAATATTGGCTTGGAAGCCAGTTTCCTCGAGATTGAGAAAACGGCCAGGAAGTAGGACCAGACTAGACACAAGGAGGAAAACATTTCAAAATAATAAAGGTGGTAAATGAAAACAACTAAACCAGGACACTTGCAAGCAATGAAAATTAAGTTTTTTGTATGCATTTTCTTTTCAAAGCTGGACGACTTACGAGTCAACATTCCCTCATTCGTCACAGCCATAGACTGTTTAAGGGTAAGCGGTGGTAAGAGTGATGGTTGGGTTGCAGAAGGGAGTTTTGGCCTTTGCCGTCTTGCTCTTCTGGAACCAGATGTAGCGTAAGACGGGGGAAGAACAACTGACACAGAAGAATGTAGTTAAACAAATATGTCTATTAATCTTCATGAGAAGAACGCTGTGAAGAGATTACCGTTCGAGCAACATGTCAATCACAGGAGAGCCCCACCCTAGCCTAGAGCATACAATGCTTCATCGTCTCATGAATCATCATTTACTAACTGATCATAGTGCTGTGTTGAGGAAGGCTTGAATCTTGCAATTGAGAACATAGAAATATTTACTGAGGTATTAAACCAAGTTAGAATTGGGCTGATTTTGTCATAGACCCGCATACAATCAGACTGAGTGACCGACTTCTAGACAAACAAGTTACAACCTGTTGGCAGATAGAGAGAATGGCCCTATTGCATTGCCTTCATGTTTTCAAACTGGAGGTTGTCTCTTGGTAAAGGTCCAGTTTATGACAGGATACTACTAAAACGAATACATGCCAACATTAGATAACATCCACCATGTAGCAACGTGTTGATTCTGTAAAGCAGCTTAGTGAGTTAGCATGCTAGCACAACACAATGTACAACTGAGGCCGATAGCATTGTCAATAGTCCCAATGCATTTTGTCTTAAAGGGGCCCTGTTATGCTTTTGGGGGGGTTCCCTGTCCTGTAGTGTGTTATATCTGGCTGTTAGGCTGTATGTAAACGGTCTGCAAGGCAAGTTTATTCATATAGCACTTTTCTGTACGCGACAATTCAAAGTGCTTTACAAAACAAATTAAAATACTTTTTAGGAATAAATACCTTAAAAACACATTTTTACAAGAGATGTGTTTTTAGTCTCGATTTAAAAATAGTAAGCGTTTCTGCGGACGTGCATGCTGGGTAGTTTGTTCCAGAGTGTCGGGCAGAACAGCTAAACGCTGCCTCTCCATGTTGTGTTGTTACTCTCGGAGCCGATAGCAGACCCGTCCCAGAAGACCTGAGGCACCTCGATGGCTCGTAACTATGCAGGAGTTCAGCAATATACTTTGGTCCTAAACCATGATTTAAAAACTAGCTTCTTTGGCCGACTGGAAGCCAGGGTAGAGACTTCAGAACCGGACTGATGTGATCCACTCTAGTGAGGACACGAGCAGCAGCGTTCTGGATCAGCTGCAGCGTTCTGATGGATCTTTGTCAGCCCTGTGAAGACACTATCGCAGTCTACTGAAAATAAAAGCATTTATTTTGCAGAGGCTAAAGTCCACACGGCCCCTTTAAACCAAAGTAAAATAAGATAGTAAACCAGAGGTCGCTAAACGAGTGATGAAGTGATACTGATTCATGTTTGAGCCACATGTCATGCCAAGCTAAAGTTTACATCATGTTTGCTGATGTTGCGAGACTTAGGTCTCTACATTCTTCAAAGCCAATTCAAGCTAGAGTGAAATATTTGACTTGCTTTTCTCTAGTTATTAAATTGTTTTCAAAAATAAGGTCCAATAAAATAGCCTTAATATGTGTTTAGTGAAAAAAGATCGTTCATATATAACGCTATCGGGGAACTTGAACTGAACACTTTTCCACAGTCATCAATCAAATCAACTGATAAACAGATTGTTGATAGGCAGACATGAAACGAGCAGAACTTAGCAGGTTCACTCAAGCTGACCCGTGTACACTGTATGCTATGGTTTGCGGTATTGTAAGGTGTGACTGTGGCTATTGGGTGTGTCGCAGAGTAAGAATGAGGTGTGTGAGCACCAGTGGGCGTTCTAGAACATTTTACAAGGGGGGGCAGAGGGGGGGCCAGAGGTCAGGGTGGCTTGGGAGGGCCGACAGTACGTGGTATTTCTTCCTGACTTTTTGGAGAAATACTGAGGCCCCAAAAAGGTGTTAGACTGGTCATGTCCAGTCCTGTACATCAGAGGCCCAGTTTCCACCTATGGAGGATGCGTCTTTATGCTTTTCAGTCCTTTTTCGGGCATAAAAACACTAGCAGGCAAGTTTATTTATATAGCACCTTTCAACACAAGGCAATTCAAAGTGCTTTACAACAAATGAAAGACATTAAGAAAATGGCATTTAAAATCAGTCATTAAAAAGAAAAGATAATAAAACAAACATTAAAAGAAGAAATACATGGATAAAAGTTACAGTGCAGTCTAAGATGTGAATAGTTCAATTAAAAGCAGCGACAAAAAGAAAAGTCTTCTTGCTGGATTTAAAAGTAGTCAGAGTTGCAGCGGACCTGCAGGTTTCTGGGAGTTTGTTCCAGATGGAGCATAATAACTGAACGCTGCTTCTCCATGTTTAGTTCTGACTCTGGGGACAGAAAGCTGACCAGTCCCTGAAGACCTGAGAGATCTGGATGGTTCATAATTTAGCAGGAGGTCACAAATGTATTTTGGGCCTAAACCATTCAAAGCTTTATAAACCAGCAGCAGTATTTAGAAATCTGTTCTTTGACACACAGGAAGCCAGTGTAAAGACTTCAGAACAGGAGTGATGTGATCCACTTTCTTAGTGTTAGTGAGGACTCGAGCAGAGTTCTGAATCAGCTGCAGTTTTCTAATAGATTTTTTAGCAGAGAGAGAGAGAGAGAGAGAGAGAGAGAGAGAGAGGAGAGAGAGAGAGAGAGAGGAGAGAGAGAGAGAGAGAGAGAAGAGAGAGAAGAGAGAGAGAGAGAAGAGAGAGAGAGAGAGAGAGAGAGAGAGAGAGAGAGAGAGAGAGATGCACTCTCCCGTTAAGCTCTCTCTCGGACTAGATGTGAATTGATTTGTTGAATGAAAGTTTGAATGTGCTTTTTATTATCACCGGTCATTTATGAGGAACTGCCTCTAACTTCTGTCAGACGATTTTAAATGTTAAACTGAATTGGGAAGTTGAAGTTACAATTTAGGGTAATAAATGTAAAACTGTGAATTGAGGTTTCATATTAGAACATGACCACAGCATGATGTTTAGTATGAGTCTAATGTTGTAAAGAGAGAAGGTAAAAGCCCTGTATTAGTGTGGGACAACTTAAAGGCATCTGCGCTCTCCTCTCCTGCTTCAAAGGTGAGATTGCACCCTGCCACACTCACTCTTAGGTAGGGCCACACCTCATTACTGTTAATAGAGGTGAGATCTTGCTGACTTTGGTGGATCTGTGCCAAGCAGTAAACTTACAAAGACTCAATAACTTCGGTTATGTCAATTAGTAGGTCTGAGTCATTTCCCGGAATTAATGATCAGCCCTCCCGACTCCCACGAAGCCGTGTCTACAGCTTGAATCCTTTCTCTTACCTGAGCTGCCAGCGTGAGACACCTGGGACATATTTGAGATGCCTTTGAATGTTAGCTGTACTGCCTGAGGGATTATGGATGCCTAACAGCAGCCAACCTATAATCAAACTGTCATCTATTACTTTCCATTGACTTTGTTTTATTGCTAAAGTGATGTATTTATGACCATGTTGTGCAATGTGTGTTATTTAGGTCAGCATTATATTTCACAATGTTTGAGCTCAAAGTAGACAGACCTCCTCCTGTCCTCGCAGTGAAACCTGTTTCTCACAGCGCGGTGGTGCTTGACATGTCGTTATTTCATTATTTACAGTTCGTTGACAGAAAGCTCTGTGCCACGCCCTCTTGGTGTGCTATCACAGCGATGTGTGATTGCACAATAGTACAGAGAGCTCAGCTTTTGTCTTCTATGATTTGAACTAACTTTCCAACAACCTCTGTTCTGCTGCTAGTGGGAAGCTCGATGATTGCATTTAACACATGCCATGGTATAACTTCTACACAGTACTTCAGGCATCGACATGTTGTCCACATCGACAAACTACAATGCTCTGACATGTATACAAACGATATCATATAATAATCATGATAATATAATACTGTGAAAAGATCAAATCTGCATAACGAGTACTTTTGCTACTTGATGCTAAGTACATCTAGCATTTTATTCTTTACTTTTATACTTCTGAAATTTTGCAGAGTGAGTACTTTTACTTTAAGTGCTTTTTGATGCCAATACTTTTGTACTTTATCAAAGTAACATTTTGAAATCAGGACTTTTCATGTAAAGGAGTATTTTAAGATTGTTTGTACTTTTACTAGAGTAAAGGATCGGAGTACTTTATCCAACACCAAATGTTAATTCATAATAACATCTAGCTCCATTATTCTACTAAATGTACTCAGCTAAAAATAATGGTGCTGTAGAGAACTTGCAGAAAACTTGCAAATTCGTAACAAAATGTATGTAAGCTTCACTGCGAGGACAGGAGGAGGTCTGTCTCCATTTTAGTTCAATCAGGAAAGACGGTTTTGATGTAAGAACACATGCATGGCCAGGAACACACAGGAGTGTTGGCGATTAGGCCCCGTTGTGCAGGAGTATCATTCGGGAGGGGAGATCCGATCCGATGAAACCCCCCGGGGGCGAGACCCTGGTGGTGGTGAATGGATGGTTGCGGTCGGTCTGAAGGGGAGGGGCTTAGCTTGACCCTGGTGGTGGTGAATGGATGGTTGGGGTCGGTCTGAAGGGGAGGGGCTTAGCTTGACCCTGGTGGTGGTGGTGGTGGTGAATGGATAGTTGGGGTCGGTCTGAAGGGGAGGGGCTTAGCTTGACCCTGGTGGTGGTGAATGGATGGTTGGGTCGGTCTGAAGGGGAGGGGCTTAGCTTGACAATGGTGGTGGTGAATGGATGGTTGGGGTCGGTCTGAAGGGGAGGGGCTTAGCTTGACAATGGTGGTGGTGAATGGATAGTTGGGGTCGGTCTGAAGGGGAGTGGCTTAGCTTGACCCTGGTGGTGGTGAATGGATGGTTGGGGTCGGTCTGAAGGGGAGGGGCTTAGCTTGACAATGGTGGTGGTGAATGGATGGTTGGGTCGGTCTGAAGGGGAGGGGCTTAGCTTGACCCTGGTGGTGGTGAATGGATGGTTGGGGTCGGTCTGAAGGGGAGGGGCTTAGCTTGACAATGGTGGTGGTGAATGGATAGTTGGGTACAACAATGAAAGACAGAGGGTTGTTTGCGAAGACGTGTGCAGGTCTGAAGGGGAGGGGCTTAGATTGACCCTGGTGGTTGTGAATGGATAGTTGGGGTCGGTCTGAAGGGGAGGGGCTTAGCTTGACCCTGGTGGTGGTGAATGGATGGTTGGGGTCGGTCTGAAGGGGAGGGGCTTAGCTTGACCCTGGTGTTGGTGAATGGATAGTTGGGGTCGGTCTGAAGGGGAGGGGCTTAGCTTGACCCTGGTGGTGGTGAATTGATAGTTGGAATCGGTCTGAAGGGGAGGGGCTTAGCTTGACCCTGGTGGGGGTGAATGGATAGTTGGGGTCGGTCTGAAGGGGAGGGGCTTAGCTTGACCCTGGTGGGGGTGAATTGATAGTTGGGATCGGTCTGAAGGGGATCACTTTGAGAGGGGAGAGAGTAGTAAAATAGAAATAGTAAATGAATGAGTAAAGACGGTCTTCCTGGTTGAACTCACGCTGAGCTACATTTGTCTTTTTACGGCATCTTTTTTCTATACTTGTACATGTTTTTTACTTTTGCAGAACTTTTGTTTCCTGTTTAGTCGTCTAAGAAAATCTCCTTTTGAATCAAAAACTATATTGCAATACCCCGTACATAGATTCTGATCTGGAAATGGAGCATTGAACACTTAATGAAGTGCGACTAAGCTGTGCAGAGCTAAAGTGTGTACACACAAAGGTTTGGTGAGTGAGTGTGAAATGCTATCTCCAGAGAGAGAACAACATCTCGTATCAAGGGCTTCAACTATCTTGGATATCTTCACTCGTATATCTCATAGCCGTTTAGTTTGCAACCTCAACATGAATATCAGCAGTGAAAGGAAACATCTGCTATGGATGTGCTCAGACGTTTGCTAGTTAGAAGTAAAAACATCTTTTAAGATTGAACCAGAAGCAGAATGTTCTAAATAGTACATCGAATATTCTTATTAAAATGTTTCAGGGAAAGGTTTTAAAGCAAGGAAAGGTTTTAAAGCAAGGAAAGGTTTTAAAGCAAGGAAAGGTTTTAAAGCAAGGAAAGAAGCAAACAAAGGCGAGCTTGTTCTTGTTTGGGCGTGATGCACAGAAAGTGACAATAAAGAACACGTAGGCGTATCTGTGATGAGATCTCCGGCACATTCTCTTCCCCAGGTTTGAACTATGGCCAGGTATTGACTGACATCATCCATAAAACACATTCTAACTAGCAACGCTGCAGGCTACTGCCGAGCATCACAAAGAGAATGCATAACATGTTGAGATGTGCAGAATAACTGAAACTAACAGAAGAACCAACATTTACAATCTTCACGCATGATAACAACGAGAGACGGAGGGTTGTTTGCGAAGACGTGTGCTGGCTGAGAGTCAAGGGCAATGAACCATTTTACAGCCCATACAACGCTTGTTTCTGTGGTAACATAACAGGTTTAGATAACATAGCAGTCTTGCTCAACAATCAAATGTCACTAAAGCCACATGACAACAATGCCATGTCTTTACATAATAAGGATAAATTAATCCGTTATGTTTAAGGTCTGCAGATAGATGTGAATTGAAAGATTTAGATTAAGTGTAATCCCTCTTTCTCCTTGCTATTGTTGGACACAAAGAAGGGTGTGTGTGATAGGTGGGGCAGAGCAACCATTTGAGCTAATGCTCCTCCCTTCATTCCTACACAGCCCCGCCCTGACCAGAGGCAGCATAAAAGGGGGGCAGAGGCAGAACATTGCATCTCAGTCCAAGTCAATCTCTTTGAGGCAGGCAGATCTCCTGAGCAATCGTCACCATGAGTTCTTATTTCTCCCAGAAGAGCAGCATGGGTGGAAGCATGGGTGGGGTGCAAAGGAGATATCCTTCCAGTGTGAGCGGCTCAGCTGGCATCGGATCAAGAATGTCCAGCAGCAGTTATAGTGGTTTTAGCAGTGGAGGTGGAGGTGGAGGTGGAGGTGGTTTTAGCATGGGAGGTGGAGGTGGAGGTGGTTTTAGCATGGGAGGTGGAGGTGGTTTTAGCATGGGAGGTGGAGGTGGAGGTGGCTTTGACGCTTCAGCAAATGAGAAGGCCACCATGCAGAACCTGAACGACCGTCTGGCCACCTACCTGGAAACGGTGCGAAAACTTGAGCAGGCCAACGCTGAGCTGGAGCTCAAGATCCGCCTGTTCTTGGAGAATAAGTCCTCCCCCAATGCCAGAGACTACTCAGCTTTTCAAGTCACCATCGCCGATCTGCAGGGACGGGTATGTCACATGACTTCTGATTCTTTAGTTAGTCACAATGTAAATTATCTCCAGATGAATATGTTGGAAATGTACTTTGAACATGTAGAGAAATATTTGTGTCTAATGAAATCTGTCTTCTAAACACAGATCCAGGAAACCACCAGAATCAATGGAAGCATCTATCTGTCTATTGACAATGCAAAACTGGCATCAGACGACTTCAGAATGAAGTAAGTACAGAGACAGAATCTTTCTAGGACATAGTTAGATGGAAAATCTTGGTGATTTAACTGAAGCAATGCGTGCATGGGGAAGATGTTGCTTCCGAGGTGCAGATGTCTGATGTATTGCTGCCTCACAGGTGGGAGAATGAGCTAGCCATGCGTCAATCAGTGGAGGCTGACATCGCCGGTCTGAAGAGAGTGTTGGATGAGCTGACACTGGCCAGATCCGACCTGGAGATGCAGATTGAAGGCCTCAGGGAGGAGCTGATCTTCCTCAAGAAGAACCACGAGGAGGTGGGTAGCGAATGATTGACGTTCATCTGAATGAGCTTTCATTCAATTTGCTAGAATGAAGATTGAAATGTACTCAAACAACCCACAGTAATACATTATATTTTATTATTATTATTATTAGTAGATAAATATATTTAGATATGTATATATATATATATATGTCATATGTACAGAACCTACTTTCCACTTGTCACTTTAACTTTTAGTACCTCATAGCACGGAGGAAGAAATGTTTATATATGCTCGCAGTTATCTTGTCATTACCATTTTGCTTTTTTATTATTGATCCTATTTCTATTTTTTACCTGTGTGAATCTGTACTGTCCTGTTTTTGTTTTTTCACGCTTACCCTGTTGCTGCTTCCTACTGCTGAATTTCCCCACGGGGATTATTAAAGGTCCATCTAATCTAATCTAATCTAACTTTGCCAAACTCTTCTTATTCAACAGGAATTAGCAGTCATGAGAAACCAGATGAGTGGACAGATCAACGTGGAGGTGGACGCAGGGCGACAACCGGACCTGTCCCTCATTATGTCAGAGATCCGTGAGCAGTACGAGGCTGTGGCCGCCAAGAATGCGAGAGACCTTGAAGTCTGGTACCAAACAAAGGTGAGACTGCCAAATGTAACAACTGTGCTGACCTCAATGGGGAGATCAAGTGAAGTCAAAGAACAAGTAGAACAATGGGTCCTTTTTCTAGCAAACACCTTTCCCCCACAAGCCCAAATAATTATGCAATTAAACAAACAGTGTGTCAATTTGGTGTGGGGTCCAACAAGGGAGGTCACTAAACATCCTTTATTATTCAAAGTAAGGAATCTGGAGGCCTGGGAGCCAGACCTGGGCATTACACTAAAAAGTACCTTTGTAAAAAATATTACAGCTGCAATAAATAGGACAGCTACTAAAAATGAGTTTATGGTGACTTCACAACTGAACTTGCACACTTAGAGATAGATTGGATCGGACTACCGAATACAGTGATTTTTAAGATGACAAATGATTTCAAATATGGTGTTTTTATAACATCTGATGAAGGTAGCAAAGTCTTGAAATGAATGAAATGTAAGCAGCTTTCGGAGAGCATGAGAGGCGTGAGGTGGCTGATCTCGGTCAACAGACTAGCTGTGGTCTCATGGTGGTTAACTGTGAGGAGGACGAGACTCTACAGCACCTCCTCATGGACTGCTACAGAGCCCAGGAGGTGTGGTCACTCCTACGAGGCGTCGGGTTAGAGTTCAATGTCAAATATATCTCAATCATGTTTTGCATTCTGGATGAACAGATGGACATAAAACACAGGGAACCTTTTCGGCTTGTAATTTGCATCACCTGTGTGAAGATCTGCAAAATGATATTAAATCAGACAACAAAGTAGCTCCACTGAGAAGAAGAAAAACCCTGGACGCATCCCAGACTCAGCCATGGGGCATTTTGAGTCCGTGACCGAATATCTCACTGGGATAGAAACGTGCGCTCTGTTTAAGGTATCTATGTGTGTATTATTAATGTAACTTGTGTACTCCCGTGTCTGTTATAGTCGGAGGAACTGAACAAGGAGGTGGCTGCCAGCACAGAAGTGATCCAAACATCAAGGACAGAAATTACTGAACTACGTCGATCACTGCAGAGCCTGGAGATCGAGCTTCAGTCCCAGCTCAGCATGGTAAGGGATCATCTACGGCTAATGAAAAACATGATGCGCCCAAATTGACTACTAATTCCCTCTCTCTCCTCTCCCTTCCTCCTGTCTTTAACTTCCACCTACAGAAAGGGTCACTTGAAGGCACTCTAGCTGAGACAGAGGGACGGTATTCCATGCAGTTACAAAGCCTCCAGAGCCAAGTGACGGGGCTGGAGCAACAGCTGATGCAAATGCGTGCTGACACGGAGCGCCAGGGCCAAGAATACCAAATGTTGCTCGACATCAAGACACGGCTGGAGATGGAGATCGCAGAATACAGAAGGCTGTTGGACGGAGAGGTCTCGTAAGTAGTCCACAAAGAAGAATGATTTCCTTTCATTTTACACGAATAACAACGTCTGTAAATTGAAGAATTGTTGTATTTAATGCGAGCTGTGTGATTCTTCCCCTTGCTGCAGTACCACCACTTCAGGGTCGAGCAGCAGCAGCAGCACCGTCACCAAGATGGTCGTTGTCACAGAGGAATATGTGAACGGCCAGTTGGTGTCCAAATCCTGATCTGTCTCGCACAAAAGCAACACATTGGGCCACACCTGAGGACCACCATCACAACACATGCTTTCCATCGACATGTGAATGCAATAAAGGCTGCCAGTTTGCTGACTACAATGTTGTCCTGTTTTATTAACTGTGTCTTAATTCTAAATAATGAGTGGCGTTTCTCTTAATGAAGCTCTGGTGAAAACACATGCTCTTAAACCTGACAAGAATTGTTAGCATTCCTGTTTCCTAAACTAAACGCCTTATAGCTTCAGGCTGTCACCACATAAAGGAACACTGAGGCTCTGCACATCTGATCCATTGCATACTGCTCTGCTCAACAACTTCCTCCGAGATACACTTAGTTCAGGACTTAATCACGCAGGTGGGCAATACAACATGGTACCACTCTGAAGCAGACATGCATTCTCCAATGAGTTGAGATTTTAGTTTTAGTTTAGTTCCACTATATCTGTCTTTCAACAGCAGACCTTGTGAGATATTTGTGTGTGAGATTAATAAGAATCACTGGATGCTGGACTGAGGTGGCATATCCCTGTCCCTCATCTCACTGATGCTGTTTAATGGAGCGGTGCAGGGATGAAGTATTTACCCTGAAGTAAGCTGCTGATAAAAAAGCAACAGGATTTCTCCAGAGGGTTTTGGAAAATAGCTGGAATTAAAGTCTGTGGAAAACGAACCTGTTTGATAAATGCACGTTTTGTTCAGCCGGATAATCCCCACATGTCTACCCTACTTTTATAATGTTCTAATCTTAAATCTAATCTCCAGAAGCTAAATGCTAACGTTATGCTATAAAGGAACTACAGCCGAGTCCAGCAGCACGACTTCAACGTCACGCCAACTTAAAGGTCCCATGTCATGGCCATTTCTACAGATCATAGTTCCATTGTCGAGGTCTACTAGAATAGATACTGTGCAATTTCCAAACTCACAATGGTTTCTCAAACAGCATCTCTGTCAAGTATGTGTGTTCACCAGGTATTCACTCTCTGTCCTAACCGGCTTGTTGGAGCTCGCCCCCCCTCCCTCCCCTGTGAGCCAAGTGTGCACTGATTGGTGCCAAGCCCGCCTTAACCTGCCATCAGGCCCTGGGGCTTTGTAGGCCCCCTATTTAAACAACAAATCAAAGTCATTTAAAGCCTCTGCAGGCACACACACACACACACACACACACACACATACACACACACACACACACACACACACACACCACTAACACCAACCTAGTTATGTAAAACCATTTAAACCAGCAGGCTACTGGGAACCAATGAAGAGTGCAGCATTGCCTTACCTCTTTAGCAGTGCTTCCGAAAAAGCCTTTATGATGTTCTTAAAATCTATCTCACGAAGAATGTCATGCTCAATTGACATCAGTGTTAGGTTTACTTTTCCGAGCGCCACTCTCAAACTTTAACAACCTTCATCTGTCACTCAATCACTCGCAATTTGAATAAGTCACATGTGAAACATATTCTCATTCTGATTGGCTGTCAAGTGGTGCCCAGTCATCTCTGGAATCCATCGATCTGATTGATTAGCGGAGCAAATGATCAAAATACTACGGAGGGAAGATATTTTCGTTTGGATTACTGGACTGGGGGAAGCTCGCGAGTGTGTGTATAAGTGTGTGTTTGTGTAATTTTGCGTTTGTGTGTATTGTGTTTGTTTCCCGGGGAAAACACTCAGGAGAAACACCGGCTGTTGTTGTATTATTGAAAAAATGAGGGGAAGCCAATAACACGTCCTTTCTTTTGGGTCGGGGGGGTGTGGTGGTCAATGTAATAACGTAACCATATGGGTGATTACAGCATCCGGTATCATTTTACACACATTTGTATCATACAGATGCAGGACTTACACACCCCTGTTATCTAACCGAGTGGTTCCCAAACGGTGTGCCGTGGGATTTTGTGACAACCATACGTTATTATTGCAATATACAACTACACAAAAATAATAATGTTTTTATTTACTATATCAGTATTTTGTAGGTTTATATGTACGTAATCTGGCGTCCACATCTCCATGTGCAGTGCTGCATAAACATGGCTGAGTCAGCGAACACTCTCGAGGGGTGGAGGTCTGTCCATTACTTTGAGTTGGTCCGCAGAATAGACAGGAATGTGACGGGGAGGTGCAAACTGTGTCCAGGCCAGCAGCTGTTATCCACTGCTGCAGGGATGTGCGCATGTTGCCCGGGCAACGGCCCGTTTGGCCTTTTACTGACCCGCCCCTCTGGAGAGAGCGAGAGTTTGTTTGTTTTTTTGTTTTTTTTCACCCTCAGTTGAGTTGTTATGCACCCTCATTTCAAAAATTAAAAGTGAAAAAAAAAAAAAAAAAAAAGTGAAAAAAAAAAATATTAATTAAAAGTGAAAAATATTACATATATAATAATAACAATAATAATAATAGTAGTAATAATAATAAGAATATAGTTGAAATAAAATAAATTGTAATTGTGGTTAAATAACATTGTCTGCTGCATTTATTTGGTCAATTTAAACGGTAAGTAACGTTATTATGTCAGGTGCGCGTGACCTGTGCCGCTGCGCGCTCGTCATTTGCAAAGTGCTGACACAGCAGTCAGTGATGGAACTCAGAACATGGTTAAAACAACCAGCCCTTATCGCCAGCAGTAACACTGCATCTACTGCAGGCAATAACAGTTCAGATCATGGGGACATTGCGTTACCCACGGCCACTGTCGTGGACACTAACGTCCTCCCGCTCGACTTGCCGGCTTTGCCCGCCTCGCCCACGGAGGTGGAGCAGCCGCAGCTCTCTTCGTTGCCCCAAACACCGCCACCCCTCGGCGGCCCGCAAGTGCCAGAGGACCTCGGCAAAACAGAGCCTGCCCAGGTATATTTAAAAAAGTACCCAACTCGCCTGTACAGTGGGGAAAGGCACTCATTTAGCAGCTCATGGTTTCAAAACAGAGATTGGCTGGAATATTCCTCTAAAAAAGATGCCATCTTCTGCATGTAGACATTTCGGTCTTGAAAGGGGAGTGATTTGTAAAATATCCATAAAGAAATAGTAAACCTGTTTACAGTTCTGTTTCATATGGGTGTTGAGATGTATCCATAGATCTCTTTATGTTGCTCTCAAAGTGCACCAGATTGATGCTTTTAACTTCAATATTTAAAAAAAATGTTCCCGGGGGAGCATGCCCCCGGACCCCCCAAGAGGAGGTGAGGACCCCTAGAGGGTGTTATGTCCACTCCCCATTTATAAAAATAGCACTTTACCACTGCACCCTCTTTAATCTCAGATGCACCCTTAGTCATTTTGTTCTAGAACCGGGCCTGGTTGTGGCCGAATCAACATGATGAGCCCACAATTAGTATGGTAGCGTCTCGCTGCGGGAAACACACTTTGTCAGCGCTGTCATCTGCCGGTGCGTTAAGACCACCTCAGGGTCGGATTTTGGAAACTTGATTTTGAGTTGTCTCATGGCAGTTAGGGTCTAAGGGACAAACCAGGGGACTTTACGTCCTCTTGATACCGTCGGTTATTTACAAACACCTACATATAGCGACTTGTTGTTATTGTGCTCCTGTCTTTCTGTGTCTTCTCACCTGCGGGGAATGGAGAGTGTGAGATGTGCCAAGCTGGGATAGACTTGCTCCTAATGAGTGTAGTCAATGAATCTTTGATTAAGTCTGGAGTCTTCTCTGCCAGAGAGGAGGGAGCCTCCCTGATGAACACTTGCACGCAGAGCCACAAGTAACCCAACACAGCCTGCTGACATACACACAGCCAGCTGACATACACACAGCCAGCTGATACACACACAGCCAGCTGACATACACACAGCCAGCTGACATACACACAGCCAGCTGACATACACACAGCCAGCTGACACACACACAGCCTCGAGCTATAAGCACGGAGAGAAGGAGTGAAATGCTAATTAAAGAAACATTGCTAATTTGCATACATTACTGAATGCCCTGGAGGTACGAAAGATGCAACATACAGCCAAGCCTAATGTCATTACACTTGTTGCAGGAGAATGACCCAGAAGCAATGGAACTGACAAATGGGCTGTGGTGAACACGCCTTTGAGGAAATGTAACACTTCTGTGAATCTGTGAAGAAACAGCAGAATCAAATCTTCCTCCGCTAAATGTAAGGTTCCTCTGTTTGGCATCGCTCTGATAATAATAATAATAATAACTTGAATTTATATAGCGCCTTTCAAGGGACCCAAGGTCGCTTTACAAGTAATAGGCAAAAAACAAACATAACAAAACAAAAGGCAGACAGACAAAACAACAGATCGATTTAGGGGCCGAAAGCCTTGGCAAACAGATGGGTCTTGAGGGCCCCTTTGAAGGCATCGAGTGTGGGGATGTTGCGAATCTCCGCAGGGAGAGCGTTCCAGAGGGTGGGGGCTGCCACGCTGAAGGCTCTGTCCCCAAAGGTTCGCAGTTTGGTGCGGGGGGTGGTAAGCAGGCCGGAGTCTGAGGACCGCAGGTTCCGGGGTGGGGCATGTGGGTGAAGGATGTCCGATAGGTACTGGGGGGCAAGGGCATGGAGGGACTTGTAGGTAAGGAGGGGGATTTTGTAGGTGATGCGGGACTTGACCGGCAACCAGTGTAGGTGGATGAGGGTGGGAGTGATGTGCTGCCACGGCTTTGTGTGTGTGAGGACCCTAGCAGCACAGTTTTGGACATACTGGAGCCTGTCCAGGGTTTTGTTGGGAACCCCGAACAGGACACCATTACAGTAGTCCAAGCGTGTGGTGACAAATGCATGCACCAGGGTTTCGGCAACCGACTCCGAGAGTGACGGTCGGAGTCTGGCAATGTTCCTCAGGTGGAAAAATGCCGACTTGGTCACAGACTTGACGTGGGAATGGAAGGAAAGGGTGGAATCAAGGATGACACCCAGGTTGCGGGCTTCGGGAGATGGGGAGATGGAGCAGCCGTCAACCTCAAGGACGAAGTCACCAACCTTCTGGAGCAGGGCCTTGGGTGCCACAACCATGAGCTCTGTTTTCCTGCTGTTCAGTTTGAGATAGTTGGAAGACATCCATGTTTTGATGTCATGCAGGCAGTTGATGAGAGACTGAGGGGGGAGCTGGGAGGATGGAGTGGTGCTGAGATACAATTGGGTATCATCAGCGTAGCAGTGGAAATTGAGTCCATGATGTCGGATGATCTGACCGAGGGGGAGCATGTAAATGGTGAACAGGAGGGGGCCAAGCACAGAGCCCTGGGGTACACCATGGTGGACTGGGGCCGGGGGTGAGTTTGAGCCACTGATGGAGACAAACTGTTTCCTGTTGTGAAGGTAGGAAGTCAACCAGGACAGCGCTGTGCCAGTGACACCCAGGAGGTCTGAGAGGCGGGTGAGGAGGATGTTGTGAGAGATGGTGTCAAATGCTGCAGAGAGGTCCAGGAGGATGAGGATGCTGAGGCTGCCAGAGTCAGCAGCAATGAGGAGATCGTTGGTGATCTTGATGAGGGCGGTCTCAGTGCTGTGTTGCTGTCTGAAGCCGGATTGGAAGGGCTCATAGAGCTCATGGTTGGACATGTACAGATGGAGTTGGCCAGCGACCACTCTTTCCAGAGTTTTGCTGAGGAAGGGAAGGTTGGAGATCGGCCGGTGGTTCTGGAGGTCGTCGGGGTCCAGGCCAGGTTTTTTGAGTATGGGGGTGACTGAGGCCAGTTTGAAGCTGGTGGGGACTATACCAGAAGCCAGAGAAGCGTTGATGATGACCACCATGTAGGGACAGAGGGTGGGTAGGCAGTCCTTGACCAGGGCTGTGGGCATGGGTCCAGGGAGCAGGTGGAGGTCTTGGCCGAGCTGACCAGTTTGGCCACTTGGAGAGCATCCACAGGGGAGAAGGAGGAGAGGTTGGAGTGGGAGAGGCGCGGCGCTTGGGTGCGTTACCAGGTGGCCGAGGTGCAGGTAGAGGGGAAGGGCCAGTCACCAGGAGCTGCTGATGGATGGCCTCGACTTTCGCCTGGAAGAAGTCGAGGAATTTGGAGCATAGATCGGGAAGCCCCTGAGGGCTGGGGGGCATCAGGGGGCCGTAATAGGCGGTTGATGGTGGAGAACAGTCTTCTGGGGTTGCTTTGCTGAGCACCAATGAGACAGGAGTAGTAGTGAGTCTTGGCATGGGAGAGAGCTTCCTTATACATTTTGATATGCTCACGAAAGGCCAGGAGGTGGACCGTGAGGCCAGTTTTTTTGGAGAGCCTCTCCAGCTGGCGGCCAGAGGCCTTCAAACGGCGGAGTTCAGCGGTGAACCAGGGGGCAGGGCGGGTGAAGGAAACAGTCCGGGTTTTAATGGGGGGCGAGAGAGTTGAGACTGAGGGATAGGACGGTGTTGTAGTGGGCTACCAGGCCGTCCACGGTGGAGTCGGAGGGACCCGATGCCATGTGGGTAGCTATCAGGTCGGATAGGGCCGGTGCACTCACAGTCTTAATGTTCCTAAACATAATGGTGCGTTTAGGATGCTGCCTGGGCAGCGAGACCGGAACAGTGAAGAGGATGGTGTGATGGTCAGATACAGCCAGGTCGAGGCGCTGTAGGTCAGGAGGCGGAGAGCCGGTAGAGCACACCAGATCCAGCGTGTGGCCTTTGATGTGGGTGGGGCCCTGGACATGTTGCTTGATGCTGAAGCAGTCCAAAAGTGAGAGGAATTCAGCAGCGAATGTGCAGTTACTCGAGTCCACATGGATGTTAAAATCACCGAGCAGAAGAGTTGATGGAGACATGGAGCAGAGAGAGGTGAGTAACTCAGACAGCTCAGACAGGAAGGTAGTGGAAGCTTTAGGTGGGCGGTAAATGAGGGCAACCTGGAGCGGAGCAGACCCAGCCAGTTTGAAGACAACACACTCAAATGAGGTGGTATTAGGTACTGGGAGTTCTTTAACCAGGATGCCAGCTCGGTGGATAACAGCCAATCCACCGCCACGACCCAGGGAGCGGGGCTTCTGGATGTACAAATAGCCTGGGGGTGTGGCTTGATTGAGTGTCACAAAGTCCTGTTGATTTTGCCATGTCTCTGTTAAGCATAGGATGTCAATGCTTCTGTCAGTGATAATGTCGTGGATGAGTAGTGCTTTGTTGTTGAGGGAGCGGGTATTCTGCAGCATAAATGTCACATAGTTGTTCAGCTCTGCTGGGGGGAACAGGGAGGGAGAAACCAGCACATTGTCAGCACAGGCCAGGGACCTCAGGTAGATAGAGCGAACGGGAGGTTTGGTCAGATGACGTTGTTTGTTGTGATGACGACATCGGCGTGCGACAGACCGTCTGTCAGAAACAACTGCGGGAATAGGAGTTTCGGAGTAGAAAAACTTGCATCTGGATGCCCGGTGTATGTAGCGGGGACGACGCAGAAGCCCAAGGGATTTGATGACGGCAAGGCAGTCGGGAATAGTGTGGTACAAAAAGTTACGAAGTTCCAGCGAGGAGTATTGGAGCAGCATCACGAGAAGAGCGGTGAGCCAGCTAGCAGCTAGCACCATTAGCCCGGCAGAAACCAGACCTCGAACCTCGGCAGCGGTGATGGAAAACAGCCCAGTTGGAGTGGCCGGACTGAGGGAGGGTTCGTGGATAGTCCTGGGAGTTTGGCAGAGAGGAGTCCAATAGGAGAATTCCGGAACGGGGACTACACTGATAGCAGAGCGTGATGGTGAGCTCGTATTGCTAATAGCAGGATGGCAGAGGCTAAGAGCTAAACAGCAGCCAAACATAGTCGGCTGAGCAACGGAGATGGCAGAAACACAAAACCAGAGGAGAACAATATTTCTCCTGTGTATGGGAATTAAATAGATTGTTGGCAGGGAGTGGTAGACACGAGAAGTAAGCGTTGGCATGAAGAGCGGCGAAAAACACGCCAGCGTCCCCTCAGTACCGACTCGATACATGTGCACACACATGATGATGTTACAATGATCTGGAGGGATGGAGGATGGAGGGATGGAGGGATGGAGGATGGAGGGATGGATGGAGGGATGGAGGGATGGATGGAGGGATGGAGGGATGGAGGGAGGGATGGAGGGAGGGAGGGAGTGGATGGAGGGCTGGAGGGATGGAGGGAGGGAGGGAGGATGGAGATGGATGGAGGATGGGGGATGGAGGGATGGGGATGGAGGAGGGGGATGGAGGGATGGAGGGATGGAGGGATGGATGGAGGGATGGAGGGATGGAGGGATGGGATGGAGGGATGGATGGAGGGATGGAGGGATGGATGGAGGGATGGAGGGAGGATGGAGGGAGGGATGGGGAGGGAGGATGGAGGGAGGGAGGAGGGATGGATGGAGGGAGGGAGGGATGGAGGGATGGAGGATGGATGGAGGGATGGAGGGATGGGGGATGGAGGGATGGAGGGATGGAGGATGGATGGAGGGATGGAGGATGGAGGATGGAGGATGGAGGATGGAGGATGGATGGATGGAGGGTGGAGGGATGGAGGATGCGCTCCAGAGTTCTCTCTTCTCCGGAGTAGAGATTGAATGATTGGGGGCGGAGCTGCTGCCCTTTAGGCACATTAATTATGTATTGATAATTGAACACGCGCCTGTTGGTGTCCATGGTGTTCGTAATTTAGCTTCTGACACTCGAACAATGCCGACATTTCATTGATAGAAATGTAAATGTGAGTTTAGATCTATGTAAGCGAGGAAGAATGGCATGTCGTTGGTTTGTTCCTGTTTCCTGGTGTTGTGACAAACACATTGAAATACGACTACAAAGATTTCATTTGTATTTGTTCCGGTCATGGTCTGCACAACTTCATGTATAACAATGATTTACAACATGTCTCTATAAACACACCGCACCCGAAAAGGAGCGGGAGAAGAAAGTCATCTGACGTGACGGCCCCTTTCTCAAACTAAATACATAGAAATAGAAATAGATGGTCTTTCCTTCGCATTTTCTTATTCACAGCCAATTGTAGGAAAATAAGAGAAACACGAAGACGTCCCGTGAACCAGGAACATATCGACTCTCACAGACGTGGCTCCCAGAGGATCACATGGAGAGCTCCTGAATTATGCACGAGCTTTGAGAGAATATGTCTTTGATACACCGACTTTTTAACCTCAGCCAAGCGTTAAAAAGGTTTAGTGGATATTTATAGATTGGTTAGAATCTCTGCTGCGTTTCCAACTCCAACAGGTTATTATCTACGGGAGGATCTGTAAGCAGAGCTGCTGCCCTTCATTAGGAATGGCAGACATTTATTGATAATTTAACAGGGGCCTATTGGTGTCATTGGTATTCATTGTGTGTGTGTGTGTGTGTGTGTGTGTGTGTGTGTGTGTGTGTGTGAGTGTGTGTGTGTTTGTGAGTGTGTGTATGTTTGGGTCCCTAAGGGGCTCAGGAGGTCAGTGTGTTGTGCAAAGTGCAACTGGCCATAATCTGCAGCCACAGGATGCTGCTCCACTGTACACACACACACACACACACACACACACACACACACACACACACACACACACACACACACACACACACACACACACACACACACACTAAGCCGTCCTGACAGGTCCAGACCCTCAGGACAGAGGAAGGATTGTACCGTAACCGTTCTGGCCCGGCATCAGAAGCCCCTCTCAGGTGTGCAGACGTGGGGCTGATTCTGTTTGGAGGTGAAATCAGTGTTTATCCATCTTTAATGTGATGCATGTGGTGCAGATTGTTTGACACCTAACTGTGGGTCATCAGCGTGTCTGTATTCATGTGATTATAATGCTTTATCTTAATACACTGCTTTAATGTCCCAGCGCTCTGCTGTAACTAAGGACACACTTTAATCCTGTGGAGTTAAGCTTTAATCTCAAACTAGCTATTAAAACACTCTCTCTTCTGTGTGTACACTCGACTTATAGTGCCATGTGACGTCTGGACGATGCACCCTGACAACCTGAACCCCCTCCGGACACAATCTGTGAATCCAATCAGGCGAGAGGAAAGAGGACGAAACCGCTTCCTCTTCCTGGACACCTCACCGTCAAAGGAAACACACTGAGAGCTTTTCTGTGTACTTTAAAGCGTAGCAGGAGCCCCTTATAAAGGAAGAACCATCACTACAAAGCACACTCACTTCACTTAGTTGAATTCAAATAGTGCGACGAAATTCTTTTAGCTTGCATATCCATCATGGTAATATTCCAGCTGAAAGCAATTTAGAAAAAGGCTTCAAAGACTAATTGTTGCTGCAGAGCAAAGGAGGCCGGTTGGTGCACATGTGCTACAGCTCATGTTCAGGTGTATATCAGTATGTAGTGTCTCTACTTTAAAGAGTCCTCTCCTGCTCATGTTCAGGTGTATATCAGTATGTAGTGTCTCTACTTTAAAGAGTCCTCTCCTGCTGATGTTCAGGTGTATATCAGTATGTAGTGTCTCTACTTTAAAGAGTCCTCTCCTGCTGATGTTCAGGTGTATATCAGTATGTAGTGTCTCTACTTTAAAGAGTCCTCTCCTGCTGATGTTCAGGTGTATATCAGTATGTAGTGTCTCTACTTTAAAGGGTCCTCTCCTGCTGATGTTCAGGTGTATATCAGTATGTAGTGTCTCTACTTTAAAGAGTCCTCTCCTGCTGATGTTCAGGTGTATATCAGTATGTAGTGTCTCTACTTTAAAGAGTCCTCTCCTGCTGATGTTCATGTGTATATCAGTATGTAGTGTCTCTACTTTAAAGAGTCCTCTCCTGCTCATGTTCAGGTGTATATCAGTATGTAGTGTCTCTACTTTAAAGAGTCCTCTCCTGCTGATGTTCAGGTGTATATCAGTGTGTAGTGTCTCTACTTTAAAGAGTCCTCTCCTGCTGATGTTCAGGTGTATATCAGTATGTAGTGTCTCTACTTTAAAGAGTCCTCTCCTGCTGATGTTCAGGTGTATATCAGTATGTAGTGTCTCTACTTTAAAGGGTCCTCTCCTGCTGATGTTCAGGTGTATATCAGTATGTAGTGTCTCTACTTTAAAGAGTCCTCTCCTGCTGATGTTCAGGTGTATATCAGTAAGTAGTGTCTCTACTTTAAAGAGTCCTCTCCTGCTGATGTTCAGGTGTATATCAGTATGTAGTGTCTCTACTTTAAAGAGTCCTCTCCTGCTGATGTTCAGGTGTATATCAGTATGTAGTGTCTCTACTTTAAAGAGTCCTCTCCTGCTGATGTTCATGTGTATATCAGTATGTAGTGTCTCTACTTTAAAGAGTCCTCTCCTGCTCATGTTCAGGTGTATATCAGTATGTAGTGTCTCTACTTTAAAGAGTCCTCTCCTGCTGATGTTCAGGTGTATATCAGTGTGTAGTGTCTCTACTTTAAAGAGTCCTCTCCTGCTCATGTTCAGGTGTATATCAGTATGTAGTGTCTCTACTTTAAAGAGTGCTCTCCTGCTGATGTTCAGGTGTATATCAGTATGTAGTGTCTCTACTTTAAAGAGTCCTCTCCTGCTGATGGTCAGGTGTATATCAGTATGTAGTGTCTCTACTTTAAAGAGTCCTCTCCTGCTGATGTTCAGGTGTATATCAGTATGTAGTGTCTCTACTTTAAAGAGTCCTCTCCTGCTGATGTTCAGGTGTATATCAGTATGTAGTGTCTCTACTTTAAAGAGTCCTCTCTGTCACAGTCTGCTTTCTCACTCACCTATTTTCTGCATTATCATTCCTTAGTCACCTGGTAGTCACACCCTGTCTCTCTCTCTCACTCTGTTACACCCATCAGCTCCATTAGTATTTAGGCCCACTTCACCTTCACCTCAGTGCCAGATCGTACTTCGCAGCATGCTTGTCTTTCCCGCACTACTCCTCAGATTGCTCTCCCGGTTTCGACCCTGCCTGTCCCTGACCAGCCTGCCTCGCCTGCTCCCTGACCCGTTCTGTGCCTACGACTCCCGTCCTGCTGTCTCCTGGAACCCTCGCCTGTCCCCGACCAGCCCTTTGCCTACTATCTGCCGTGTTGTCTCCTACCAGCCTACTGCCTCTAATAAAGCTGGTTACCGACTATCTCTGGTTTCCCGTGTTCTGCATTTTGGTCCTCAGCTCGTTTGTGACAGAACGATCTGGCCAGAAATGGACCAAGCAAACACCGGGTCTCCTCGAGACCGCTTTGAGAGGGTTGAGGATGCCATCCAAAGACAGGAGGTCACAATAGCTACCTTAGCTATCGAGACCCACCAGGCAACCTCAACCCAGGGACAAACGCTGGCTTACCTTACCTCCCAGATGCAACAGATGGCCGCCACCGTACAACAGCTAGCCGCTACCATGGCTGCTACCGTCCCTCCGCCCGCAGCTCCGATGCTCGCTCCAGCCCCTGGGTCGACGGGATACGCTCCGGAGCCTCGTGTGGGAACGCCGGAACGCTACGCTGGTGAGCCGGAGGGATGCAGGCCTTTTCTCACAAACTGTTCCATATTGTTTTCACTGCAGCCACACACCTTCGCCTCCTCGGCGGCTCGGGTAGCTTTCACCGTTAATCATCTGACGGGGAGAGCACGTTTATGGGGAACTGCCGAGTGGGAGCAGCAGACACCAGCCTGCGCCTCGTTTGCTGCCTTTTCCGCGGAGATGCGGAAGGTGTTCGGTCCCGTTCGTCTGGGTCCCGACACTGCTGGAGGCCTGCTGAGTTTGTGCCAGGGTTCCGGCACGGTGGTGGATTACGCTATTGACTTCCGCACCAGTAGCCGTCGCAGCAGCTGGAATGAGCCGGCGCAGTGTGACGCATATCTGAGAGGATTAGCGGATTATATGAGAGATGAGCTGGTTTCCTATGATCTCCCTGCTTCCTTGGATGGGTTGATAGAGCTCACCTCTCGGATTGACGGACGAATCCAGACTCGGAGAGGAGAGCAACAGACGCGAGCGGCGGGCCGCTGCTCGCGACAACAACTTCCGGTTTCCGGGAGATTTCGACTTCCGGGTTCGGCGGAGAGTTCCCACTCCTACTCTGACTCACGGTACGAGGTCGAGCCCATGCAAGTGGGTCATACCAGTCTTACCTCTGAGGAGAGGGAAGTACGTCGAAGAGGTAAAAGACAGAGCTCATCAGTAATGGGGAGTATACTGGTGGGTCAAACCTCTGAGCTGATCCCCAATCTAAGACCCTTGTGCCATGCTCGACTCCTCCTGACAGGCAAATCTCAGGCTCTGGCTGTTTTTATCGACTCCGGATCAGATGTTAGCATCATGGACGAGGAGCTCGCACGACAGCTGGGCATCCAACAGGTTCGGCTGCTCCAGCCGGTACCGGCTAATGCTTTGGATGGTCACCTGCTGGGAACAGTGACACACCAGACGACACCGGTCCGTATGCTCATGTCGGGGAACCACCATGAGACAATCCGGTTTCATGTGCTACGGTCCCCCCAAATCCCTCTGATTTTGGGTTATCCGTGGCTCCGCCGCCACAACCCGAACATTGACTGGGCAACTGGGTCCATCCTAGGTTGGAGTTCTTCCTGTCATCAGGTTTGTCTCAAGCAGGCCGCCGCACCTCAACTATCTGTGGAGATGAACCTGGTTCCGGATGTCACAGGGGTTCCGGCGGAGTATTTGGACTTTAAGGAGGTGTTTAGCAAGGCTAAGGCGACATCTCTCCCACCTCATCGGCCCTATGACTGCGCCATTGAGCTACATCCAGGCGCAGTCCCACCCAAGGCCCGGTTGTACTCGCTTTCGGCACCGGAGAGGAAGGCCATGGAGACCTACGTCAATGACTCTCTGGCTGCGGGAATTATTCGTCCTTCCACATCACCCGCAGGAGCAGGGTTTTTTTTTGTGGCGAAGAAGGACAAGACCCTGAGACCCTGCATTGACTATCGGGGTCTGAACGACGTCACGGTGAAGAATCGTTATCCCTTGCCACTCATCTCGTCAGCATTTGAGTTACTACAGGGGGCTACAATCTTCACTAAGCTGGATCTAAGAAACGCTTATCACCTGGTACGAATCCGGGAGGGGGACGAATGGAAGACCGCCTTCAACACCTCTTCGGGACATTACGAGTACCTGGTGATGCCATTTGGACTTACCAACGCCCCTGCAGTTTTCCAGGCGTTGGTGAACGACGTACTCCGAGACATGTTGGATCGTTATGTTTTTGTCTATCTGGACGACATCTTGATTTTTTCTAAGAACCTCAAGGAGCACGTCCATCATGTCCAGACAGTCCTCCAGAGACTTCTGGAGAACTCACTGTTCGTCAAGACGGAGAAGTGCGAGTTTCACACTTCTTCGGTCGCCTTTCTTGGCTACATCGTGGGTCAAGGAAGTGTGGAGATGGATCCTTCTAAGGTCTCAGCAGTTACCTCGTGGCGGGTCCCTGATTCCCGGAAGGAGCTGCAGCGTTTCCTGGGATTCGCCAACTTTTACAGACGGTTCATCCGTGGCTACAGCACCGTGGCCGCCCCACTCACCGCCCTGACCTCATCCAAGGTGACGTTCCGATGGTCCCCTGCAGCCGAGGAGGCTTTTCAGGACCTCAAGGGCCGGTTTAACGTCAGCTCCTATCCTTCAAGTACCAGACACCGCTGGTCAGTTGGTGGTGGAGGTGGATGCTTCTGACGTAGGGGTGGGGGCCATCCTGTCGCAACGTTCTGGTGAGAACCAGAAGCTCCACCCCTGTGCTTTCTTTTCGAGGAGATTGAGTCCGGCGGAGAGAAACTATGACGTGGGGAATCGAGAGCTTCTAGCAGTCAAGTTGGCGTTGGAGGAGTGGCGACACTGGCTTGAGGGGACAGAACAACCATTTCAGGTATGGACCGACCATAAGAACCTGGAATACATCAGGTCGGCACAGAGACTGAATTCTCGGCAAGCCAGGTGGTCGTTATTTTCACCCGGTTTAATTTTTTTCTCTCCTACCGCCCGGGCTCCCGCAACGTGAGGCCGACGCTTTGTCCCGGCAGTTCGGGAGGGAGGGAGACACCCGGGGTATTCCGGACACCATTCTTCCTGCTCCTCGAGTGATCGGCGTCCTCGCTTGGGAGATTGAGGAGAGGGTTAAGACCGCTTTGGTGGACCAACCCGGTCCTAGTTCTTGTCCTCTTAACCGCTTGTTTGTGCCTCAGGTTTTGAGGGCTGAGGTGCTTCAGTGGGCTCATAGCTCCAGACTTTCCTGCCACCCTGGAATTCAACGTACCAAGGGGATGGTCCTACAACGGTTCTGGTGGGCCACGCTGGAGGCTGACACCCGGGAGTTTGTGAACGCCTGTCCTGTGTGCAATCGGCACAAACCATCTCACCAAGCGCCAGCTGGCCTCCTTCATCCATTACCGGTCCCACGTCGCCCTTGGTCACATATTTCATTGGACTTTGTGACTGGTCTACCACCGTCCCACGGACATACTGCCATCTTGACGGTGGTAGATCGGTTTAGTAAGATGGCTCATTTCATACCCCTGCCTAAGATCCCGTCAGCTAAGGAGACGGCAGAACTGATCCTGCTCCACGTGTTTCGCATTCACGGACTGGCGACTGATGTGGTTTCCGACCGGGGGCCCCAATTCACCTCTGTGTTTTGGAGGGAGTTTTGTGAGCTCATCGGGGCGACGGTTAGTCTCACCTCCGGTTTCCACCCACAGGCCAATGGCCAGACCGAACGGAAGAATCAGGAGATGGAGACCACTCTCCGCTGCATGGCTTCCGATCATCCCACGACCTGGTCAAAACAACTCCTGTGGGTGGAGTATGCCCACAACACCCTCATCAGTTCCGCTACTGGTCTTTCCCCTTTTCAGTGTGCATACGGTTTTCAACCCCCATTGTTCTCTGCATTGGAGAAGGAGGTTACCTGTCCGTCTGTCCAGGCTTTCATCCGACGTTGTCGGAGGACTTGGAGGCAGGCTCGTACAACTCTGCTTCAATCTGCTAACCGGTACGCCACATCAGCGAACCGCCGACGAACCAAGGCACCTGTGTACCAGGTAGGCCAGAGGGTGTGGCTTTCCACCCAGAACATTCCCCTTCGGGTGGAGTCTAAGAAGTTAGCGCCCAGGTTTATTGGACCCTTCGAGATTGTCAAGGTCATTAATCCTGCAGCAGTTCGACTGAGTTTTCCCCGGAACATGAAAATCCATCCCACCTTCCACGTCTCTAGGATTAAACCTGTCCGGGAGAGCCCTATGGTTTCCGCCGCCCCTCCACCACCACTCCCTAGGATGATCGATGGGGGCCCTACCTACACCCTTCGTCGTTTACTCCGTTCCCGTCTCAGAGGAAGAGGGGTTCAATATTTGGTGGACTGGGAGGGCTATGGTCCTGAGGAGAGGCAGTGGGTTCCGGCTCGTCATATCCTCAACCCTCAGCTCATCCGAGACTTCCACCTGCGTTACCCGGAGCAGCCGTCTAGGACCCACGCTCGACCAGGCGTTAAGCCAGGGAGTACTCGTCCGCTACGGACCAGAGGCTTCGTCGAGGAGGAGGGGGAGTCGTCATCGGGCGAGGAGGACGAGGATTTCCAGGAGGGCGAGGCCGAGAGAGCAGTCTCAGACGAGTACTAACCTTTCCCATACCTCCACCTTCCACCCGGTATCTGTAGGTTTTTTTTTTTCTTGGGTCTCTTTTGTTGTTTTTTTTTTAGTATTGTTTAGACGTCTGGAGCCGTCCATTAAGGGGGGGGTTCTGTCACAGTCTGCTTTCTCACTCACCTATTTTCTGCATTATCATTCCTTAGTCACCTGGTAGTCACACCCTGTCTCTCTCTCTCACTCTGTTACACCCATCAGCTCCATTAGTATTTAGGCCCACTTCACCTTCACCTCAGTGCCAGATCGTACTTCGCAGCATGCTTGTCTTTCCCGCACTACTCCTCAGATTGCTCTCCCGGTTTCGACCCTGCCTGTCCCTGACCAGCCTGCCTCGCCTGCTCCCTGACCCGTTCTGTGCCTACGACTCCCGTCCTGCTGTCTCCTGGAACCCTCGCCTGTCCCCGACCAGCCCTTTGCCTACTATCTGCCGTGTTGTCTCCTACCAGCCTATAGACTCTAATAAAGCTGGTTACCGACTATCTCTGGTTTCCCGTGTTCTGCATTTTGGTCCTCAGCTCGTTTGTGACACTCTCCTGCTGATGTTCAGGTGTATATCAGTATGTAGTGTCTCTACTTTAAAGAGTCCTCTGTGTGTGTGTGTGTGTGTGTGTGTATGTGTGTGTGTGTATGTGTGTGTGTGTGTATGTGTATGTGTGTTTGTGTGTGTGTTTGTGTGTGTGCATGTGTGTATGTGTGTGTGTGTGTGTATGTGTGTGTGTATGTGTGTGTGTGTGTATGTGTGTGTGTATGTGTGTGTGTATGTGTGTGTGTATGTGTATGTGTGTGTATGTGTGTGTGTATGTGTATGTGTATGTGCGTGTGTATGTGTGTGTGTGTGTGTGTATGTGTGTGTGTAGGTGTTAATGAGCGTGCTTCAGGGAAATGAAGGACGCTGCGCTTCAGCCTCAGGAAATGATGAGGCATAAAATATTTTATTAATGTTCCATTAAAAATGCATTGATATTCATTCCTCTCTCTGATCACTTGTGGGAGATGTACTTCTCTCCGCTTCGTGTGCAGAGAGAAATGTTCTTTCCTCCAGGAAGAAGAGTTTGGATGCAAAGCTCTAAATACTCTTAATCTGAACGGATGGATTAAGAGAAGGACCTGCAGATTTAAAATCATCATACCGCCGTCTCACTTCAGAGTGAGAGCACGGCAATATGTCTTTAAAGTCTTAGTGTTAGAGAATACTGATGCATACAGATACAGAGAATAATGCTTAAGTACAATATTTAGGTACTTGTACTTAACTTCAGTATTTCCATTTCATGCTACTTTGTACTTCTACTCCATGACAGTTCAGAGGTAAATGGTGTACTTTTACTTTTGGAACGTTAATTATATTTTGATGAGAATACTTTTCTACTTTCACTTGAGGAACATTTTGAATGCAGGACTTTTACTGCAACAGAGTATTCCTACACTCTGGTACTTATACTTTGACTCAAGTAAAAGATCTGAGTACTTCTACTTTGACTCAAGTACAAGATCTGAGTACTTCTACTTTGACTCAAGTACAAGACCTGAGTACTTCTACTTTTACTCAAGTACAAGATCTGAGTACTTCTACTTTGACTCAAGTACAAGATCTGAGTACTTCTACTTTGACTCAAGTACAAGACCTGAGTACTTCTACTTTGACTCAAGTACAAGACCTGAGTACTTCTACTTTTACTCAAGTACAAGATCTGAGTACTTCTACTTTTACTCAAGTACAAGATCTGAGTACTTCTACTTTTACTCAAGTACAAGATCTGAGTACTTCTACTTTGACTCAAGTACAAGATCTGAGTACTTCTACTTTGACTCAAGTACAAGATCTGAGTACTTCTACTTTGACTCAAGTACAAGATCTGAGTACTTCTACTTTTACTCAAATACCAGATGTGAGTACTTCTACTTTTATTCAAGTACCAGATGTGAGTACTTCTACTTTTACTCAAATACCAGATGTGAGTACTTCTACTTTTACTCAAGTACAAGATCTGAGTACTTCTACTTTTACTCAAATACCAGATGTGAGTACTTCTACTTTGACTCAAGTACAAGATCTGAGTACTTCTACTTTTACTCAAATACCAGATGTGAGTACTTCTACTTTTACTCAAGTACCAGATGTGAGTACTTCTACTTTTACTCAAGTACCAGATGTGAGTACTTCTACTTTTACTCAAGTACCAGATGTGAGTACTTCTACTGCAGCGTTCTGATAAAGAAGGCTCGGCTGTCGTTGACTAATTGATGAATTGTGGATTTCAACAGGCCTTCAGAGGTCACTGCATGAACTCTCCCATCTGAAGTCCTTCCCCATTTCCATTTGAATGATTCAGATGTTTAACCTAATGAGTCCTGCTTCCTGTTGTCTGCACAGCTTCATTACAATACTCTGTGTTCCCGGGTCAGGACACACCGAGAGGGAAAGTGAGCGGAGCGTCGCTGCACTCAGCACTTTCTAACTGTCTGTGGGAGAACTGTGAAACTGAAGATTAATGGACTTCTGCAGATATTTAGACTCGGTAGAGAAAGTAGTGAAACCACAAAGCAGAGGTGGGGACTCGAGTCACATGACTTGACTCGAGTCAGACTAGAGTCACATGAGACCTGCTTGACTAACATTGATAAAAGACTTGCCTTGGGGAGAGTGGGGTAAGTTGAGCCATTCTTTAGTTCTGCTGTCCTCTAAGCAAGGAGAAATGACACATAGTAGAAATGAAAGCACACACCTATAGTTCAGGAAGTCTCCTATCAATGGGAATGATAATAATTCATATTTGATCAAGGGCAGTGAAAATATTACTTCCTTAAAATAAAAGTCTTGTGGATCAACTTGCCCCGGGGCAGGGGTCAGTTGATCCAGGTCAGGGGGAAATTGAACCACTGTTCAAACCTGGGCATACCTGTTCAAACCTGGGCATACCTGTTCAACCTGGGCATACCTGTTCAAACCTGGGCATACCTGTTCAAACCTGGGCATACCTGTTCAAACCTGGGCATACCTGTTCAAACCTGGGCATACCTGTTCAAACCTGGGCATACCTGTTCAAACCTGGGCATACCTGTTCAAACCTGGGCATACCTTGGGCATACCTGTTCAACCTGGGCATCCTTTCAACCTGGGCATACCTGTTCAAACCTGGGCATACCTGTTCAACCTGGGCATACCTGTTCAAACCTGGGCATACCTGTTCAACCTGGGCATACCTGTTCAAACCTGGGCATACCTGCAACACATCTTAAAGGTAACTATAAACAATAAATTACAAACCAAATACAAGCTCAGTTTTTCAAATATTTTTAATATAAATTTCGATTTAATTGATCGATTTTTTTTTAACATGTTAAAAGGAAAAGTAATCAGACAAATGGTGATACCATTTCATCCATCTTACCAATCAAACACACGGTACATTCAACTTTAAATCTAGCCAATAAGCTCTTATCATCAACTTGGCCTGCTTTCATTCATTTCTCCATTGAAGAACTGGCTCAACTTTCCCCAAGGCCCGTGGTTCACTTCACCCCAGGGCCCGTGGTTCACTTCACCCCAGGGCCCGTGGTTCACTTCACCCCAGGGCCCGTGGTTCACTTCACCCCAAGGCCCGTGGTTCACTTCACCCCAAGGCCCGTGGTTCACTTCACCCACAGCCACCATTTTAGAAGAAATAGCCTAGCATTAAAATTCAGAGTCATCTTTAGCTTAATGACTCACAGGGTTTAATTCGCTGCCAACACATCAACACACAATATGTGTGTTTATACCTGGATACTTTCTTTTTGACATGACAGCCGACATGGAAACCAATTTGACCCGAACACCACACGAGGGTTAAATGTTTTAACAGACATTAATTAAAATATGTGTAATGGAAAATGCCATATGATTTTCTTACCTGGAATTCTGCCTTTTTGAACGGGCTTTTTGAGTCCTAGCTATTTAACTGATTTAAATGTGGAACCTGGGCTTTTTCATCAGAATGTCGAATGACTTGACTTGACTTGCTTGACCTGAGCAGTGACTTGACTTGACTTGACCTGAGCAATGACTTGACTTGACTTGCTTGACCTGAGTAATAACTTGACTTGACCTGAGCAATGACTTGACTTGACCTGAGCAATGACTTGACTTGACCTGAGCAATGACTTGACTTGCTTGACCTGAGCAATGACTTGACTTGACCTGAGCAATGACTTGACTTGACTTGACCTGAGCAATGACTTGACTTGACCTGAGCAATGACTTGACTTGCTTGACCTGAGCAATGACTTGACTTGACCTGAGCAATGACTTGACTTGACTTGACCTGAGCAATGACTTGACTTGCTTGACTCTCACCACAGTGACTTGACTTGCTTGACCTGAGCAATGACTTGACTTGACCTGAGCAATGACTTGACTTGCTTGACCTGAGCAATGACTTGACTTGCTTGACTCTCACCACAGTGACTTGGGACTTGTTGATACTTGTAGGTCCAGACTTGAGACTTGCTCATGACTTGCACATGTAGGACGTACTCCCACCTCTGCCACAAAGGATGATGAGAATAAAGTCTACGGCCATAACAATATAATCAGAGGAAGCTCCAAGCATAGTTAACATCTACATAAACTAACATTTAGACTTCTTCTCTTACTTTCAATGCCTTAATGTTCAACAAGCTCTGTATTGTTCTCATACTGCCTGTGCCGCAGCACCTAAGGGAAGAGAAACTCAGGGATTTTAGCCTTTGCAGACCATTTACATGCACTAAAGCCTACAGAACACGCTACAGGAAAAGGAGAACAGGGTCTCCTCCAATGCAACACCCTCCTTCTGGATCGCCCTCCGTATACACATCAGACAATCAACCACTCTATCCAGTGGCGCCGTAAGGGGGTGAACAGTTAGGACGACAGGGGCCCAAACTATTTTAGAACATTAGGAAAATGGGGCCCAAAATCCCTGGCGGCGCCCCTGACCCTATCATCCTTCAAACAAACCCTCAACCCCCCCCCCTCTTCAAACTGGCCTTTTCCCCTGGAACCCCCACCCCCGTATTATAACACATTTTCCCCCCCAACTCGTCCTATAGTGACGTTATGTCAGGATCCCTTGGCGTCAACATCAAACGCAGGGGGGGCCCTTTAGCGTCAATATTCAACTATCAGGGCGTCCCATTGACTTGCATAGAGCTCCCTGAACGTTGGTGATAGATGAGTTGGGATCGCGGCGAAATGCTCTCCGCAGATCCGTTCTCACAGCGTTTATCAGCCTTTCTAACTCAATATCAAGCCACACTTATCGGCCCATTCCCAAACCGCCCCCTACACCCTACCCCTACACCCCTACCCCTCACCCCTACACCCTACCCCTACACCCTACCCCTACACCCTACACACCTACACCCACACCTACCCCTACACACCCTACACCCTACCCCTACACCCTACTCCTACACCCTACCCCTACACCCTACCCCTACACCCTACCCCTACACCCTACACCTACACCCTACCCTACACCCTACACCCACCCTACCCCTACACCCTACCCTACACCCTACCCCTACCCTACCCCTACACCCTACCCCTACACCTACACCCTACTCCTAACAACCCTACACCCTACCCTACACCACTACACCCTACCCCTACACCCCTACCCCCTACACCCTACCCCTACACCCTACCCTACACCCTACCCCTACACCCTACTCCTACACCCTACACCCTACAACCCTACACCCTACACACCTACCCCTACACCCTACTCCCGTCCCAAAGCTTGCTGCTGTGTTCACTCCCTCTGACAGGAGGAGCCTCGCTGAGCTGCGAGTGTGGCTGCAGACGGAGTTCACTCCATCACGGAGGGGGAGGGTGGAGGGAGTGGTTTGGGATTGGGCCATTGTTTTTACTTCTTTATTTAATTGATAATGTTGGACGTTTGTTGCCGTCAGTTTCTCTGGAGAGTCGGGGCTCAGAATACTGACATTGTTTCTTCTAATGTTGTAATCTTTTCTAATACACCACACTGTTTACTCAACAATACACACAACACTTATCCTTGTTGTTTATGTATTTGTTTGATTGTATAATGTCGGAGGTCGGAGCAGCTCATAGAAGTTGCTTTAGAGTGTTGTACACCCGGAAGTAAGTATGCTCTCTAATTGATCTGACAGTGATACTCATCACCTCAAACACCAGAGTGTCCTTGCTGATTACACAACATTGATTGGTTTAAATTGTGTTTAGTGTTTTCCCCCTTCGATTCAGAGAGAATAGTGTTTTGGAGTTTAGGATGGCCGAAGACACTACACTACCCAGAATCCTCAGCTATCGTTTGGGACGACGCCAGTCCGCTTTAAAAATGTACGCTAAAGGGCCCTTCAGTGCGTTTTGAGAGTGACGCCAAAGGACCCTTTATTCTTACTTGTGAAGGCTGTGATGTTTCTGCTTTGATGGCACGTTTTAAAAGGGAGAAGCTTTTCTTTCTGTCATTGTATATCTATAATGACATTTCATGATTCTATTCTAAATATATACGTATATTTCTATAATCATCAGAAGTAAAAGAAATGACACAAAGCAGTTCTGTTGTTGCAAGAGTCTTTTATTCTCTCCTCAGACACGGCAGAGCGAGACGAGAGGAAGTTCCACAGATGAACTTCCCGTGATGATTTCTGGACTTGCAACAAACCATACGTGCATTATAAAAAAAACACATTTCTATAAAGTATTCTTCTCGATGTCTGCGGCGGCGGCGGCGGAGGAAGTGACATCACGTTGTGAATGGTTTTCTCCGGCAAACTGAAATATCTCTGTTAAATAAAAGCTTGGTACAGAACTGGAGAAATGATTCAAAGTCCTCTGATCCACCGCCGTCATATATCTTATTTAGAATCGTCTTGTTCGTTAGTTCTGGCTTCAAACACCTTTCATTCCCGTCAGAAAGAAGAATGCTACATCAGCTCCGAGTGGGATATTTATTTATTTATTTATAAAGCTGAATTACCCTTTTTACCCTCAACACATTCACGAGACTTACATTTTGAGTTAAATGTGTGAAGCGGCCAGTGACACCTCCTGAGACGAAGACCGACCGACTGCTTTGTGGAAGAGATTATTCAATCTGAAGAGATTCACTGTTTTCAGAGGTTTTCAAAGTGCGGCTGGAGGCCAGGGGGTCAGAACTGTTTTCACTCGAGGTGACGTACATTGCCTCATAAGTTAAGTTATAAGTTAAGTAGATTATTCTTGAATATGCTTTAAGAAACATCCCAGCTCTCCAGAGGGATCACTTATTGTGTTGTAGCTCCTGGGGAAATATGACTAAGATTTGTTAGCTTCACTTTAATGCACTGAATTGATTTGAAAGTGGGCTCACTAACACACGAATACACCTGTGTCATATCTGTTTACATATTTAAGAAGTACAATATAAGACAAGGTTCAGGTGTCCATTATACTTTAAGGAGTCGCTGAGGGCCGATTAAAAACGTACCACGGGCCGCAGTTTGAACGCCCTGCTCTTGGCCTCCCTTTAATTTACTTTCCTAAATTCCTGGATGCTTATTGGACAATGGAGGCTGTGGCGCAGTGGACTAGTGCGTTGGTGTTGGGATCAGGGGAGCACAGGTTCAAACCCCACTGCAGTCAGAGTATGTAAGTCACTTTGGATAAAAGCATCTAACTAGTGACATGTAATAATGCTTGTGTTATTTAATCCGATAAATACTAACGAATTTAGCCAAGACATAAATTACACAACTTGTTTGTCCTAAAGCATTTATTAGTTTGTTAAAGTGGACATAATTTTTTTTCTGTTGCATATTTTTTGTTTTGTGGGAAGTCAGTCAGAGTTGGGGGTGCGGGGGGTGCGGGTTGCTAGTGGAGCCTCGCAGCAGCAAAACTGTGACGCCAAGGGAGGGGGGGGTGCTAGTGGAGCCTCGCAGCGGCGAAACTGTGGCGCGCTTACACTGTAGGCGCGCTGCGTTTGGGGGTGCGGGGGTTGGGGTGCGGGTACTAGTGGAGCCAGCACCCCCCTTCCCGCGTCCATATATGTACTTTATTCAAATTTGTTTTAAAAAATACAATTAAAACTAAAAAATATTCACATTA
>CADEHL010001507.1:0-98869 GCA_902827135.1 Harpagifer antarcticus | reverse complement strand
CTGCAGGGTAGCTGGTGAAGGTGCAGCTAGTCTGAATGGCTTTGTAGACTGCAGGGTAGCTGGTGAAGGTGCAGCTAGTCTGAATGGCTTTGTAGACTGCAGGGTAGCTGGTGAAGGAGCAGCTAGTCTGAATGGCTTTGTAGACTGCAGGGTAGCTGGTGAAGGTGCAGCTAGTCTGAATGGCTTTGTAGACTGCAGGGTAGCTGGTGAAGGAGCAGCTAGTCTGAATGGCTTTGTAGACTGCAGGGTAGCTGGTGAAGGAGCAGCTAGTCTGAATGGCTTTGTAGACTGCAGGGTAGCTGGTGAAGGAGCAGCTAGTCTGAATGGCTTTGTAGACTGCAGGGTAGCTGGTGAAGGAGCAGCTAGTCTGAATGGCTTTGTAGACTGCAGGGTAGCTGGTGAAGGTGCAGCTAGTCTGAATGGCTTTGTAGACTGCAGGGTAGCTGGTGAAGGAGCAGCTAGTCTGAATGGCTTTGTAGACTGCAGGGTAGCTGGTGAAGGAGCAGCTAGTCTGAATGGCTTTGTAGACTGCAGGGTAGCTGGTGAAGGTGCAGCTAGTCTGAATGGCTTTGTAGACTGCAGGGTAGCTGGTGAAGGAGCAGCTAGTCTGAATGGCTTTGTAGACTGCAGGGTAGCTGGTGAAGGTGCAGCTAGTCTGAATGGCTTTGTAGACTGCAGGGTGGTGAAGGTGCAGCTAGTCTGAATGGCTTTGTAGACTGCAGGGTAGCTGGTGGAGGAGCAGCTAGTCTGAATGGCTTTGTAGACTGCAGGGTAGCTGGTGAAGGAGCAGCTAGTCTGAATGGCTTTGTAGACTGCAGGGTAGCTGGTGAAGGAGCAGCTAGTCTGAATGGCTTTGTAGACTGCAGGGTAGCTGGTGAAGGAGCAGCTAGTCTGAATGGCTTTGTAGACTGCAGGGTAGCTGGTGAAGGAGCAGCTAGTCTGAATGGCTTTGTAGACTGCAGGGTAGCTGGTGAAGGTGCAGCTAGTCTGAATGGCTTTGTAGACTGCAGGGTAGCTGGTGAAGGTGCAGCTAGTCTGAATGGCTTTGTAGACTGCAGGGTAGCTGGTGAAGGAGCAGCTAGTCTGAATGGCTTTGTAGACTGCAGGGTAGCTGGTGAAGGAGCAGCTAGTCTGAATGGCTTTGTAGACTGCAGGGTAGCTGGTGAAGGTGCAGCTAGTCTGAATGGCTTTGTAGACTGCAGGGTAGCTGGTGAAGGAGCAGCTAGTCTGAATGGCTTTGTAGACTGCAGGGTAGCTGGTGAAGGAGCAGCTAGTCTGAATGGCTTTGTAGACTGCAGGGTAGCTGGTGAAGGAGCAGCTAGCCTGAATGGCTTTGTAGACTGCAGGGTAGCTGGTGGATTTACTCCAGGTGGAGCTAAAGTCTGATGTAATCCAGATCAGTAACTGAAGGTATAAATACATGTGTTGAAGTCAAAGTACATGATTTAACTCTAAATTGTAGTGGAGTACAAAATAGCAACATATTGAAATGCTAAAGTAAAGTAGAAGAACCTCAAAATTGTACTCAAGTACAGTAACCTAGTAAATCTACTTAGTAACTTAGAGTGTATATATACACATATAAAATATATGCATGTTTAAATATCTATAGAGTTTAGAAATGGCTCTCAGTGTGCTTATCCTCCACACCGAGCTGCATGTCTCCATATGACAACAGTGCGCGATGACAACAGTGCGCGATGACAACAGTGCGCGATGACAACACGCGCCTCAGGGAAACCAAAATGAAGCGAGAATGTGTGCGTGTGAGCGCGCACGCTTCTCCCATCAGCCATTGCGGGCAGGAAGCGTGCCCTGCTTTTGGCGCGGTGCTGAGCGGAGTCGGCCATTGCTCAGTGTCCCAGCAGGCGGAGCAGAGCAGAGCGCCACTCACGAGCGACCGCTTCCAACACGAAACTACCTGCTTTCGACACCTGTTTCACCGCGAGAGCAGAGACTTTAGTTCTTATTGTTCCCGGAGTGGAAAGGAAAACTCAGGCTTTTAAAAAACCGTCATGGCGACCGCTACCCCGAGCCGCGCGGCGGCCTCCTCCACCCCGCTCTCCCCCGCCAGGATCTCCCGCCTGCAGGAGAAGCAGGACCTGCAGCACCTCAACGACCGGCTGGCCGTGTACATCGACCGGGTGCGCTCCCTGGAGCTGGAGAACGACCGGCTGATGTTCAAAGTGTCTGAGAAAGAGGAGGTGACTACTCGCGAGGTGAGTCCAACTAAACTGTTCTCCCATTCACAAGCACCAGGCTCCCATTCACAAGCACCAGGCTCCCATTCACAAGCACCAGGCTCCCATTCACTCATTCACAAGCACCAGGCTCCCATTCACAAGCACCAGGCTCCTCTTCACAAGCACCAGGCTCCTCTTCACAAGCACCAGGCTCCCATTCACAAGCACCAGGCTCCCATTCACAAGCACCAGGCCCATTCACTCATTCACAAGCACCAGGCTCCTCTTCACAAGCACCAGGCTCCCATTCACAAACACCAGGCTCCCATTCACTCATTCACAAGCACCAGGCTCCCATTCACTCATTCACAAGCACCAGGCTCCCATTCACAAACACCAGGCTCCTCTTCACAAGCACCAGGCTCCCATTCACAAGCACCAGGCTCCCATTCACAAGCACCAGGCTCCTCTTCACTCCACCCCCCCCGGCAGCAGCCCGCTTAGCCCCTGGAGTCTAACATGGCCACCAACACTGATAGAAAGTAACGTTATGTATAGTTAAAGCTGCGAGCTGTCCATAACACAAACATGACAAGTGACTCCAATGTCCTGTTCCCATAGTGTTAATGCACTAAAGTGCTTTGGGAAGGCCGTAACTTTGTTAGTGTTAGTAAAATAAATGAAGTTGTGTACATGTGTATAATAAGTCAGAACCGCTGAGGGATCCAGTCTCTAATGTGAACCAACAACATAATGTGAACCAGCTAACTATATCTGCACATCATTTTAAATTATATTATTTTGACTCAAATGGAAACTGAACATGGTAATGTTTAGTTTCAGTTCCTAAAGCATCATCGTGGATTTCCTTAACAACGTTGCTGTTTTGACAATCATCCGATCTTTATGCGTTAAGAGAAGTAAAGCATCCACGTTTTCCCTTAAGGTCATTTGTTTATTGAAATGCCAGAACTATCCCTTCTGTCCAACATGGCATAGCTTCTTTTGTGCAGCATTGGATCAGAACTAAATAAAGCGTATCAGTGGCCCACCACAGAATAACCATGTAAACAAATTGAATGCAGAAAGTGCAGTAACAAAACAACAACTGGAAAGAGGGAGGTGACTCCCAGCATACACGCGTTTGATTGGCTAGCGCTTGTACTGGCAGATTTGCATAAACGGGATATCATTGGCTGACGCTTCTGCCGAGGCGCCAAAAGTTGAACATTGCTCAACTTTTGAAGCGAGCAACGCTCCACGTCGCTTCCCACAATGCAGTTCTGCTAAAAGTGACGTCACCCCATTCAAAGTGAACGGGCAGAAGCGTTGAAGCTTCAACGCACGCCGCCGTGTGGACGGGCCGTACGTGTAATTTGGCTAAGCTTCCTATTTATGGACATGCTTTTATTTTGAAGGAGAGTTAGCGCTGTTGACAGGAAGTTGATAAATAAAAGAAGAGCATAGTTTGGGTGGCCTTTAACCTCTTAAGCCCCACGGAGCCGAGCTATATATGTAGCAACAGTGCTATCTCTGAAGTGTCATTCATGAAACTATTAATCCTCCATACTCATCTGACCGGAGGAAACTTGGCTAACTGACGATACGAAAACATTTTTTTTTTTTCAAAAGATAAGTCTGACAAGAAGCCTCTAAATGAGCCCATGGGCAATTGCTATTTCTGATAATTTTAGGATAGAACGATGCTCTGTGGTTTTATACGTAACAGCAGAGTGCCTCTCTCTCTGTGCGACTGTCAGCTTTGATCAACCAGGTTAAGGGTGAGGGAGAGCAAGGGGAGTTTGTCCCTTAGTTTATTCATCATCAAAATGCTCTCTAGAACCTAAAATGGTTTGCCAAATGTTCTTAAGAAGTAAAGTGTAAGTGTGGGAAACGCTGGACTGACAGACCCGGTGGGCTGGAAAAGACAGATTAGTGGATGCAATGAGAGTTACTCTGCTGACAGTGTATTTAAATGTGTCCGTCACATTGCCCCACCCCATGAAACCCTTCAGATCACATGAGGTCAGTGGCAGAAACACCCTGCCGCTGTAAAGGTGTTATTACACCACTTTATAAAATTAGCTTGACGGCTATTCTCGGCTTTCATCTGTAAACTAAAACCAGACGTCAGAAGATCTGCCTATCAGGTGCTAGATCGGAGCATCCCTAGTTTGTACCCAGGACTCACTGGAAAGCAATACTACTACAGATTAGAGTATCCCTTTTTACCCTGCCATTTTTAACAAGTTTGTGTTCCTCTGTTTAGGTGAGCGGCCTGAAGGGTCTGTACGAGGCAGAGCTAGCCGATGCTCGGCGGGTTCTGGATGAAACCGCTAGAGAGAGAGCCAGGCTGCAGATAGACCTGGGCAAGGCTCAGGCTGACCTGGAAGAAGCCACACGCAGGTGAGAGGATGTATTCTGACCAAGCGGGGAACTCTGGGGAACAGCCGGGAAGCCAATAGGAAGTGCCACACACTGCAGTTCATACATGGGCCACTAGGGGCTGGCTGCAGAAAGGAGCACTCTCCATAGACCCCCATGTTAACATGCTTTACAGCAGAGACATGTTTCTACCCCTGGCTCCAAACATGTTATTATCGATATAGTTAGATTCCACCTTCATGATTATGGATCTGTGAGTGAATTGTTTTCTAACCCTTTTATTTATATTAGGTCTTAAGGTTTTTGCATAAATTAGGGCGTGGTCACGTTGATTGACAGATACGTGCCTCACTGTCAGCTAACAGCAACTTGTCCACTCTGCTAGGCTACAACCATAGAGGCTACAACGTTAGTTAGTCATAGTACTGTACTTGACCCTTTAGCTTTAGCTGTGTTCGTGGTGATTGTGCCTTTTAGGGAATATTGTTACAAATACCAGACAATTCAAATGTCGTGCTGTGCGCTTGAACGTACTAACAGAACTTCCAAGAAGTCTAAAATGATAATATTATACATGTTAACCCCTAGCCCCCTGCGGCTCCGTTAGGTCCAGGCGGTGGAGTCCGTCTTTTCTCAACGTGTGAATGACAAGCGTTAAGAATAACAAAGTATAGCTAATTCTCTTGCAGATTGTCTCATTTGATTATGTAACGTTTATATAGGGGAACTACACTGTTAGCAGTAACTTGGTATGTATTTCATGTTAGCTTAGCTTCTTAGCCTGAGCTAGCTCTGTTTACTTCCAGTTCGGAGTCAGCAGGTCCCGCCTCCGCCTCTTTGCCCTTATTTGGAGCAGGCGGGATTAGACTCTGACGTCACAGTCGAGCCGTTAGTGGCCGACTCCGCCTACTAAGGGCTTCACGGCAACTCTGCAGAATCCTATGGGTGACGTCACGGACACTACGTCCATTTATATATACAGTCTATGGTTTTTACATAAGATGCATTTTGTACTCGAGGTCTGTGGGTTGTTGGAAGATATCGTGTATATAGTCCCGCCTCAAAACCCACCTCTTCAACTCTGTATCCATAAGCCCTCAAGAAAAGCGCTATAGAACTAAAATGTATTATTATATAACTAACCTTCCTTTCTCTGTCCGTGTGCTTCAGCAACAAGAAGAAGGAAGGCGATCTGGCTGCAGCCGTGTCCAGAGCCAACGGTCTGGAAGGCCAGCTGAATAAGAGCGAAGCATCTCTCGCTACCGCCATGAGCCAGAACAATGCTCTGACCTCTGAGCTGGCTGATGTTAAGAGCCTGCTGGCTAAGGTGTGTACAGCGAGGGGCAAACAAGAAAGGGTTCAATAGTCTGAAGATAAGTTGAGTGTGTTTTGCATGAAAGTTTCAGTACTCTCCTAAACATTTGATTCAACCCAACTGGAAGTACGTGGAGTCAATAGAGTGTGAAAGGACATGGTGTAGAAAGGTTGAGAAAGTGCTGCTGTGCATTAAGTGAATAAGTTGGAAAAGAAACTAAGCAGATTCCGTATCAGTAACTGACACCATGACATCTTCCCATGCTTCCAGGTGTCCTCAGCCTGATCATGATGACTCACTTTCTTAAACCCTTTGTTGAGTTTCTACGTGCTAACATGTCTTATAGGCAGAGGACAGCCATGCTGTTGCTAAGCGCCAGCTGGAGGCAGAGACTCTGATGCGCGTGGACTTGGAGAACCGCTGTCAGTCACTGAGTGAAGATCTTGAGTTCAGGAAGAGCATGTTCGAAGAGGTAAGGGCTGTTTGGGGAGAAATGTCCACAAAGCATGTTCATAATAAACTTATATAGCGTGTGTGTATATATATATATGTGTGTGTTTTGAATGAATGATTCTCTTTTCAGTTCATCTCACGACAATAAGAGTCCATGCAAACTAGAAAAACACTGGTCAAATAGCAACACACACTAAATTCCTGTGTCTATTCAAACTAACTATATCTATTGAATTATGTAAACACAGTGAAGGTTGATCATTGTGTTTAGAAGAGACTGGAATTCCTAATAGAGTCACATGTGTGTGTTCAGGAGGTGCGTGGGTCGCGGCGCCGGAAGGAGCACAGGACCGTGGAGGTGGACTCTGGAGTCAAACAGGACTATGAGTTCAAACTGGCACAAGCTCTCCAGGTAAGTCAGAGTCACCGCTGTCTAGAAAAGAATACAACTATGGGCTTGAATATATAAAAACACACTATACTATTGATCGGCAAACACCATTCCTTGGTGGAATGTAAAATCTGTCACGGGGAATTCTTTCACACGTTAGGGAACCGTCCGTGTGCTGAAGGAACAGCATGTTACCTAACAGTCTGAGCTTGAGTCTTGAAGACAACATTCTGTCTGATGTGTTTGGTCAGATGTTCCTTTGTTGTTAACACAAGCTTCCAACGCACAACATAGTCTTCTCTAGACAACACGCTATCCATGCTGTGTACTATGAAGCAGTCATAATGTGTGGTGTGACCCATCAGGACCTGAGGAGGCAGCACGACGAGCAGGTCTCCCTTTATAAAGGCGAACTGGAGCACACCTTCCAGGCCAAGGTGAGAGGACCAATCATTTCCCCTCTTTGAGTGTCTGAGTTTTGACTGCGCCTCACTCTGCCTTTCTTGTTGTGCCTTTAGCTGGATAATGCCAAGATGTCCTCTGAGATCAATGACAAGGCGATGGGAACAGCCAGAGAGGAGATGCAGGAGTCCCGGATGAGAATAGAGAGTCTGGGCTATCAGCTCGGCGCCCTGCAGAAACAGGTATGGCTTTATGATCATCACACACATCAGATCCTTCTGCCAATAAGCTTCATACGTGTTATTGCTGAGTGACTTCACACATGGATGGTTCTGCTGTTTGAAACTAGGCAGCTGCCTCAGAGGACCGCGTCAGAGAGCTGGAGGAGATGCTGTCCTCAGAGCGAGACAAGCATCGGCGCACCGTCGAAGGGAAGGAGCAGGAGATGAGCGAGCTGAGGGAGAGGATGAACACTCAGCTCAGCGAGTACCAGGAGCTGCTGGACGTCAAGCTCGCCCTGGATATGGAGATCAACGCATACAGGAAGCTGCTGGAGGGAGAGGAGCACAGGTACACACACACAGAACACACTTTGTTATTAAGACATGCTGCCAGATTCAAAGGCTTCAGCTGACTGACTGCTGCTTTCAGACTGAAGCTGTCCCCCAGCCCGTCAGCCCGAGTCACCGTCTCCAGGGTCACAGGGTCTGCCTCCTCCCGCACCAAAAGGAAGAGACTGGAGATCCAGGCTGCCGATTTGTCCGAGGCGGGAATAGAGGGCCAGCTGCTGGTGTCAGAAGAAGCCACAGCCAGTGGAGCCGTCACCATTTCCCCCACTGACATGGACGGGAACGCGGTCACTCTCACCAATGAGTCTGAACAGGTGGGCAGACACACCAACAGCAAAGGATGCAGTCAATTCATATGAAGGTTAGGATTAAAGATAGAGGTTGTTCAGCTTTGTGTTTTGTATTGCAGGACCAGCCACTGGGCAGCTGGAGGTTGAAGAGACAGGTGGATGAAGGAGACGAGGTCATCTACAAGTTCTCCCCAAAGTTTGTCCTCAAGGCTGGACAGTCAGTCACGGTGAGTAGAAGACAATGAGAGAGTGCTGTGTGGGTTCAACCTGAGGTCATGTGTCGAGTGTTCAGCTATTGAAACATTTGCTTCAGCAGTCTTTACAGTTTGTACAGCATAGGACAATCAAGCTGTAGATGAACAGAGTTAAGGCCCGGATGAGCGTCCTGTCAGATTGGTGTGTCCCGCACCGTCGTGTCTTTTCGGCCAAAAGAAATCACTCTGATTGGCTGTTCAGCTTAGTGAATCAGAGCATGAGAAGCAAAACGGAAGTGAAGAAGGCACAAACACAGACGGCTATTATTTTCCAGTACGGCACTAAACATGTTTTCCATTATAAGTCGTTATGTGAAACAGTCCGTGACGGACGAGAGTGAAAATGGAACGCTATTTGTTGTTTGTATATATCACACAGTCTGTCTTCCGGTTGTTGCCTCTTCTGAATGATGAATACACACTACCGCCCCCTGCTGGTAAGGAGAGTCATTGCCACTCACGCATGCGCAGTGCGTACGTGCTACTTGGTCGTCGGCTGAAGTCTTTGCGGTGTGTTCCCGTACGACTCTTTGGCCAAGACGCAGGAGACGTGAGGCGACACAACAATCGGGTCCGTCGGGACGTGTTCTTTGGTGTCAGTTTGGTGTGTCCGGGCCTTTAGGCCAGAGACACCGAACTGACACCAAAGAACACGTCTGTCAGTTCTGTGTGTCCGGGCCTTTAGGCCAGAGACACCAAAGAACACATCCGTCTGTCAGTTTGGTGTGTCCGGGCCTTTAGGCCAGAGACACCGAACTGACACCAAAGAACACGTCCGTCTGTCAGTTCGGTGTGTCCGGGCCTTTAGGCCAGAGACACCAAAGAACACGTCCGTCTGTCAGTTCGGTGTGTCCGGGCCTTTAGGCCAGAGACACCAAAGAACACGTCCGTCTGTCAGTTCGGTGTGTCCGGGCCTTGAGGCCAGAGACACCAAAGAACACGTCCGTCTGTCAGTTCGGTGTGTCCGGGCCTTGAGGCCAGAGACACCAAACTGACACCAAAGAACACGTCTGTCAGTTCTGTGTGTCCGGGCCTTTAGGCCAGAGACACCAAAGAACACGTCCGTCTGTCAGTTCGGTGTGTCCGGGCCTTTAGGCCAGAGACACCAAAGAACACGTCCGTCTGTCAGTTCGGTGTGTCCGGGCCTTTAGGCCAGAGACACCAAAGAACACGTCCGTCTGTCAGTTCGGTGTGTCCGGGCCTTGAGGCCAGAGACACAGAACTGACACCAAAGAACACGTCCGTCTGTCAGTTCGGTGTGTCCGGGCCTTGAGGCCAGAGACACCAAAGAACACGTCCGTCTGTCAGTTCGGTGTGTCCGGGCCTTGAGGCCAGAGACACCAAAGAACACGTCCGTCTGTCAGCTTGGTGTGTCCGGGCCTTGAGGCCAGAGACACCGAACTGACACCAAAGAACACGTCCGTCTGTCAGCTTGGTGTGTCCGGGCCTTGAGGCCAGAGACACCAAAGAACACGTCCGTCTGTCAGTTCGGTTGTGTCCGGGCCTTGAGGCCAGAGACACCAAAGAACACGTCCGTCTGTCAGCTTGGTGTGTCCGGGCCTTGAGGCCAGAGACACCAAAGAACACGTCCGTCTGTCAGTTCGGTGTGTCCGGGCCTTGAGGCCGGAGACACCAAAGAACACGTCCGTCTGTCAGCTTGGTGTGTCCGGGCCTTGAGGCCAGAGACACAGAACTGACACCAAAGAACACGTCCGTCTGTCAGCTTGGTGTGTCCGGGCCTTGAGGCCAGAGACACCAAAGAACACGTCCGTCTGTCAGTTCGGTGTGTCCGGGCCTTGAGGCCAGAGACACCAAAGAACACGTCCGTCTGTCAGTTCGGTGTGTCCGGGCCTTGAGGCCAGAGACACCAAAGAACACGTCCGTCTGTCAGCTCGGTGTGTCCGGGCCTTTAGGCCAGAGACACCAAAGAACACGTCCGTCTGTCAGCTTGGGTTGTGTCCGGGCCTTGAGGCCAGAGACACCAAAGAACACGTCCGTCTGTCAGTTCGGTGTGTCCGGGCCTTGAGGCCAGAGACACCAAAGAACACGTCCGTCTGTCAGCTTGGTGTGTCCGGGCCTTGAGGCCAGAGACACCAAAGAACACGTCCGTCTGTCAGCTTGGTGTGTCCGGGCCTTGAGGCCAGAGACACCAAAGAACACGTCCGTCTGTCAGTTCGGTGTGTCCGGGCCTTGAGGCCAGAGACACCAAAGAACACGTCCGTCTGTCAGTTCGGTGTGTCCGGGCCTTGAGGCCAGAGACACCAAAGAACACGTCCGTCTGTCAGCTTGGTGTGTCCGGGCCTTGAGGCCAGAGACACCAAAGAACACGTCCGTCTGTCAGCTTGGTGTGTCCGGGCCTTGAGGCCAGAGACACCAAAGAACACGTCCGTCTGTCAGTTCGGTGTGTCCGGGCCTTGAGGCCAGAGACACCAAAGAACACGTCCGTCTGTCAGCTTGGTGTGTCCGGGCCTTGAGGCCAGAGACACCAAAGAACACGTCCGTCTGTCAGCTTGGTGTGTCCGGGCCTTGAGGCCAGAGACACCAAAGAACACGTCCGTCTGTCAGTTCGGTGTGTCCGGGCCTTGAGGCCAGAGACACCAAAGAACACGTCCGTCTGTCAGTTCGGTGTGTCCGGGCCTTTAGGCCAGAGACACCAAAGAACACGTCCGTCTGTCAGCTTGGTGTGTCCGGGCCTTGAGGCCAGAGACACCAAAGAACACGTCCGTCTGTCAGTTCGGTGTGTCCGGGCCTTGAGGCCAGAGACACCAAAGAACACGTCCGTCTGTCAGTTCGGTGTGTCCGGGCCTTGAGGCCAGAGGACACCAAAGAACACGTCCGTCTGTCAGTTCGGTGTGTCCGGGCCTTTAGGCCAGAGACACCAAAGAACACGTCCGTCTGTCAGTTCGGTGTGTCCGGGCCTTTAGGCCAGAGACACCAAAGAACACGTCCGTCTGTCAGCTCGGTGTGTCCGGGCCTTGAGGCCAGAGACACCAAAGAACACGTCCGTCTGTCAGCTCGGTGTGTCCGGGCCTTTAGGCCAGAGACACCAAAGAACACGTCCGTCTGTCAGTTCTGTGTGTCCGGGCCTTGAGGCCAGAGACACCAAAGAACACGTCCGTCTGTCAGTTCGGTGTGTCCGGGCCTTGAGGCCAGAGACACAGAACTGACACCAAAGAACACGTCCGTCTGTCAGTTCGGTGTGTCCGGGCCTTGAGGCCAGAGACACCAAAGAACACGTCCGTCTGTCAGTTCGGTGTGTCCGGGCCTTGAGGCCAGAGACACAGAACTGACACCAAAGAACACGTCCGTCTGTCAGTTCGGTGTGTCCGGGCCTTGAGGCCAGAGACACCAAAGAACACGTCCGTCTGTCAGTTCGGTGTGTCCGGGCCTTTAGGCCAGAGACACCAAAGAACAGGTCCGTCTGTCAGCTTGGTGTGTCCGGGCCTTGAGGCCAGAGACACCAAAGAACACGTCCGTCTGTCAGTTCGGTTGTGTCCGGGCCTTGAGGCCAGAGACACCAAAGAACACGTCCGTCTGTCAGTTCGGTGTGTCCGGGCCTTGAGGCCAGAGACACCAAAGAACACGTCCGTCTGTCAGCTTGGTGTGTCCGGGCCTTGAGGCCAGAGACACAGAACTGACACCAAAGAACACGTCCGTCTGTCAGCTTGGTGTGTCCGGGCCTTGAGGCCAGAGACACCAAAGAACACGTCCGTCTGTCAGTTCGGTGTGTCCGGGCCTTGAGGCCAGAGACACCAAAGAACACGTCCGTCTGTCAGTTCGGTGTGTCCGGGCCTTGAGGCCAGAGACACCAAAGAACACGTCCGTCTGTCAGCTCGGTTGTGTCCGGGCCTTTAGGCCAGAGACACCAAAGAACACGTCCGTCTGTCAGCTTGGTGTGTCCGGGCCTTGAGGCCAGAGACACCAAAGAACACGTCCGTCTGTCAGTTCGGTGTGTCCGGGCCTTGAGGCCAGAGACACCAAAGAACACGTCCGTCTGTCAGCTTGGTGTGTCCGGGCCTTGAGGCCAGAGACACCAAAGAACACGTCCGTCTGTCAGCTTGGTGTGTCCGGGCTTGAGGCCAGAGACACCAAAGAACACGTCCGTCTGTCAGTTCGGTGTGTCCGGGCCTTGAGGCCAGAGACACCAAAGAACACGTCCGTCTGTCAGTTCGGTGTGTCCGGGCCTTGAGGCCAGAGACACCAAAGAACACGTCCGTCTGTCAGCTTGGTGTGTCCGGGCCTTGAGGCCAGAGACACAGAACTGACACCAAAGAACACGTCCGTCTGTCAGCTTGGTGTGTCCGGGCCTTGAGGCCAGAGACACAGAACTGACACCAAAGAACACGTCCGTCTGTCAGTTCGGTGTGTCCGGGCCTTGAGGCCAGAGACACCAAAGAACACGTCCGTCTGTCAGTTCGGTGTGTCCGGGCCTTGAGGCCAGAGACACAGAACACCTGTCTAGGTTTATGTCCCTGGTGAAAGATGCTTAAAGGATGATATGATTCAAAGTGAAAGTGTGGTGATCATGATGTATTCTGTAATATTTCCCAGGTGTGGTCTGCTGATGCCGGCGTGGCCCACAGCCCACCAACTGACCTGCTGTGGAAGAGTCAGACTTCCTGGGGCACAGGAAATGACATCACCACCACTCTGGTTAACGGCGATGGCGAGGTAAACATATCCATACCTCTGTGTGCGTGCGCTCCACGTGTCCATCGCTGAGTCTCGTGTGTTTGCTGACTGTCTGTCTTGCAGGAGGTGGCCACACGTAGCGTTACCAAGGCTGAGATGGAGGTGGAGAACGGAGAGGAGGAGGAAGAGGAGGAGGAGGAGGAGGAACAGGGGGTGAGCCAACTCGACACTGTTTATGAACCCCGTTTGTTTTTAAAGTACAAGTTTTTTTTAACTCATCAAATTTGAAATCTGAACCTTTCTTTTCTCCCCGCAGGGCAAGACGTCGCAAAGAGAGTGTGCCATCATGTGAGGCCTTCCTCCCTGTTGGCTTCCTCCCTGTCGGCTTCCTTTATTCCCTCGAGCCACTCCAAACCATCCTGTCAATTACGCCTCATCAATGTGTTTTTTTATTCTTCAAGAAAAATATAAGAATTTTTGGACTAATGGGCTTTTTTTACTGGACCTGTTTTTAATGACACATTTTCTTAAATATTAATCAATGCCAATGTTGAGTCAGACTGTGTCTCTACGTGTCCTTCATTCAAAAATATGTTAGTGAAATCAAGAGAAAGGACGTGGGCTGGAATGCAGATTCATGCATTTATAACTTTGAATAGACGAGCAACTTTTAATTGGACCACGCAGAACAGTTTTGAGTGTTATTTGATACAGATAGATTTCCTCTGACATGTTAGGTCTTTCATATTCGATCAATATCAAAAGATGAACTATTTGAATAGCGTACAAAACACGACTCAGAAGAAGAAGAAGTTCCCTTTCACGGGGAACACCTTGTCTGAATGACCGTTGAAATTAGGGATCAATTGAAATGAAATCCCTAAAGCAGAATGTGAGCTCCGGTCTCATGTCAGAAGGAAAGGTGGAACGCTCTCCTACAGCAGCGTCCTCCTGACCCACAGCGCTGGGTCATGTTGGCCCAGTGGCAGCCCAGTGGCAGCCCAGTATACATGTGCCCTGCCAGTTAGTATCATGATCTTTACAAACAATTATTGTATGGAAACCTTGGTGCTCACTCGGATCGGCTCCTTGAGCTTTGGAGTCGAGCCGAAGCAGCTCTTGTGTTATCAGTAGAGAAGGCTCTATGCAGCCTCTCGATGACATAGCTCATATTTAGTAACACACCTCTGCGATCATGTTGGCTCAGACCGCACCATGACTGCAGGTCTTACTGAATGAGTGCTTAAAGAAATCATTGTTTTTCTAAAGGACTTGCTCTCCCGCGTCCCGCGCCATCTTGGGAACTCTTTGTGTGTGTGCTTTTCATTGCTAGTTATTATTTTTCTATAGAGGGCTTGTCTATGTAACCAATTTGTTTACACAAGATATTTCATGTACTTTTTAGGGAGGATTAAGGTTCGGCTTGGGTTTATTACCTTTAAACATTTCAGGATTGCGCTGAAACTATTATGAACACAACTCTGCAGTGTCGGCCGTGTTGGACTAACTGACCAAAGTGATTGTTCTCTGAAATATGACGTCCCTCCTGGAAATCCTTTAAGTTAAGCCTTAACTTCATTTCCAAGCTTTTCCTAAGGAAGTGCTATTTTGACCAATCATTGCAAAGTTGCATAATGAAGCTTCAATCTCAAGATCAGATGTATTTTGATAGTTATCGTTGCATATTATTGATCACAGTTCGTAGTTAAATCCGAATTCATGTTTAAAAATCAGCACAAGTGATGCCTTCAGGAGCTTTTATAGAAACCCTGTTCCTGGAGGCGCTGTCACGTGACCGGTCAGTATGTGAGTGATGTGATATTTCAATGAGGACATCATTTAACCTTGTGTTGTTAATGTGGGGGGGGGGGGGGGGCATGCCAAATGTGAGGTTTCATTTAAGATGAACTTGTTGAACTACTTTTTGTACACAATAAATGTTTTACATACAGACTTGATATTACGAGTGGTTCTTAACAAACAAACTGAACGGCCAAATACTGCTCATAATATGCAAGAAGAAAGCAACAGCGCTTATATGTTTCTAGTAAAATCGTGGTGCGTTTGTGTGCATGTAAATGGTCTGCGAAGGCTAGAATCCCATAGCCCCCTCCAAAGGGAGTTTCTCCCCCACTCTGCCTGAAATGACTCCTTTGATTACTTCTGTAACATAATGACATCACTACAACACTTGAGCTTCTTTTAGCTAGCCCCCAAACACATGAACAATATGATAGGCTAAGGGGCAAGAGAGCCGGCCAGCTAACCAATCACAGCAGACTGGGCTCTGATTTCAGACGGAGGGTGAAAAGAGGTGCTGCAGCACAGGCAGAGATACGTAAAGAGCTTTTGAACAATGAAGAAACATCAGAAGAACAAAGTACAGTTAGGAAACTTAATAATGAGCACTTTAAGTTATTTGCTCGCTTGAACATGTAAAAATGTTTTACATTTGTAATAATGTCTATTATTGTAATAATGAACACTTGACATCTGAACACAGTCCCAGGGATGGACTCAGCAGAAACAGGAAGGAGGACTAAGACCAGCCAGCAGGCGGCAGTGACACAGCTGCAGTCAGACACCACAGAAGAAGAAGAAGGAGAGCTACATGGCTAAGCTACATCGGAGTGCTTTTGGGTTTCCCGTGTACTGACTGTTAAGCTCGGCTGCTGCTCCAGGATGCTGTTGGTTCTGTCTGAGGAACACAAGGAGCACCTCTCCTTCCTGCCGCAGGTCGACGCCGCAGGTCAGTAGCTGGGCCTGGGTCAGTAGCTGGGCCTGGGTCAGTAGCTGGGCCTGGGTCAGTAGCTGGTCCTGGGTCAGTAGCTGGTCCTGGGTCAGTAGCTGGGCCTGGGTCAGTAGCTGGGCCTGGGTCAGTAGCTGGGCCTGGGTCAGTAGCTGGGCCTGGGTCAGTAGCTGGGCCTGGGTCAGTAGCTGGGCCTGGGTCAGTAGCTGGTCCTGGGTCAGTAGCTGGGCCTGGGTCAGTAGCTGGGCCTGGGTCAGTAGCTGGTCCTGGGTCAGCCCTGGGAGATGACCGTTATGCTGGCTTCCAGTGTGTAAACGTCTTGAGTGTGAATAATGTGTTTATTTGAAACAATATGGTTAATGGATTATATAAAGCTAAAATAAAATGTGCAAACGATTGATTAGCTGACCTAGATTATACCATCACAGTGCTTTTCACCAGTCCTACCTTGTGACTAAATGTAATTAATGATTTAAGGAAAAGATGTGTAGGCTACACACGGAGATGTTAGTGAGCTGCTTAAATGTATATCTGCCTCATATTAAAGCTCTTCCTGAACATCTGTAGTCCAGTCAAAAGTCTTTGAAAGGTAGACCTTCTGAAGAAGTAGTATAGAAGGATAGTTTTATAAAGAAGCATCCTCGAAATAAAAGCCCCCCACATCCGTCTAGCTCCATACTGTGTGTGTTTCACCTTTCTGTGATCAACTGGGCCACTCGGTGCCACTCGGGGCCACTCGGGGCCACTCGGTGCCACTGCTATCGAATACGTGTATGTTTAATGTGGGATATTTAATACCTTTAGTTACTTTGTAGAATCAACACTTAAATCAGACTTTAGTTCCTACAAAGTCATTCAGACTAGCTGCTCCTTCACCAGCTACCCTGCAGTCTACAAAGCCATTCAGACTAGCTGCTCCTTCACCAGCTACCCTGCAGTCTACAAAGCCATTCAGACTAGCTGCTCCTTCACCAGCTACCCTGCAGTCTACAAGCCATTCAGACTAGCTGCTCCTTCACCAGCTACCCTGCAGTCTACAAAGCCATTCAGACTAGCTGCTCCTTCACCAGCTACCCTGCAGTCTACAAAGCCATTCAGACTAGCTGCTCCTTCACCAGCTACCCTGCAGTCTACAAAGCCATTCAGACTAGCTGCTCCTTCACCAGCTTTGAGAACACTTTAATGATCAATCTTTATAAAACATATCATGTTTTTGAAATGGACCAATCTGCACAATTACAATGTTTGCTTTTGGTATTTTAAGTATGTTTTGTTGCTAATACTTTTGCACTTTTACTTGGACGTCTATTATATTACACTCTGGTACTTAAATACAACATCTGAGAACTTCTCCTCCCTCTATCTGTGGGATAGAGGGAGGAGAAGAAGGCGGCTCGAAGCATGTGGCTAGCACCAGGGCTAACACCAGGGGCTAGCACCAGGGGCTAGCACCAGGGGAGCACTAACAACTGTTATCACTGGCTGTTATTTACTTAACACTGCTATAATGTACCTACCATGAATGTGTTCTCATTTCATTGTAATTGATTATATATTTGATTATTTATTACAAATTGTATTTGTGATTCTGAATTGACACTTTAGGGACTAAATGCATCCTTGTGTTTCTTTGCTCAGTGGTTGGGGAGTTCGGTCGCATCGCGCTGGAGTTCTTGAGGAGAGGAACCAGTCCTAAGATCTATGAGGGGGCAGCCAGTAAGAACACAGCTTTCATGTTTCCTTAGCAAGCAGCTCATTGGTCCTCAGAGACTCTGTAGGCAGCAGTGCACATTGTCATTTAGACAAACTGTATAAACAGGATGTACTAATGATGTTTTATACTTAACACGGAGCTTTACCCAAATGCTCATGACCTCTGGGTAAATGCTTCTTGACTCACTGCTTGCAGGGAAGCTGGGTGTTTCTGTGGAGATGGTGCAGCACGGAGTGGAAGGCCTGATGTTCCTGATGACCGAGAGCTCCAAACACATGGTGACTCTCACACACTCTGGTTCTCATTGTCTATGTCAGTGCACTTGATGTCAGGAGGCAAGGCTTGTTCAAGCTGCAACGTTTAGTGATGTGGGCATTCCTTCTGACTTGATAGTGGTGTCTATTTGTGTGTGTGTGTGTGTGTGTGTGTGTGTGTGTGTGTGTGTGTGTGTGTGTGTGTGTGTAGATCTCTGAAGTGGACTTCCTGGACTCCGTGTTGGTCTTGGGTTTCAGTGAGGAGCTAAACCAGATCCTCTTACAGGTGACTTTACTATGTGTGATCGGTGTGTGATGAGCTGCAGTTTGAAACTTTGAATGAACATGTGAGCTCTTCTGTATGTTGCAGCTCTTCCTTCAGCACCACGCTCACATCCGCAGCATCCTGAGTCAGCTGCCCTCCAACCAGCCAGCCTACCACAACCTGGAGTGGAGACTGGATGTACAGGTGTGTATCTGTTTCTTTGCATTCGCCCGATCATCAGATTCACTCTCGATTGGTCCTGATTCAGAAAATGAGCTGATCAGATTTTGGCCACTTTGTGATGTCACAATGTTCTTTTGCGTTGTGCAACCATTAGCCAATAACCGACCAAGGAAACGCCCACCTTATCATCTGCGTCTCCTCCTAGAGCAGCATTGTGTTTCTTTTAAACCAATCCCTTTTCAGAGGGCCGTGGGGAGTGGCACATTATTCAATGTTATGTTTGAATGAGACATTTCTTGTGCATTTCTTCGGTGGGATACTTTCAAAATCTAACTTACTCTAACTTCAATCATTTACTGAGACCTGAGCACCATCAGAACTTGTGTGCCTGCCACTATGAAGTAGTGAAAAGGCGGGTCAGAAACACTTCAGCCTTAATAACACAACCATATCCTTAGCCTGATGAAATTAGCTCAGCGCTAAAAGACCGCTAGCAGCTAATGTCTATATCAAGTGGTATTTTGGGCACTGGTTTTGATTGAACTGGTTTCCCTAACTTCTTCCGGCAGCTGGCGAGTCGTGCAGTCCGTCAGCAGGTGGTTCCCATGCTGACGCTGCGTCTGCTCCTGAGTGGGGTTGGTGACGGAGTCTGTGCCCGCAGAGGGAAGGTTCTCCAGACGGACCCCAGCACCCTCCTGCACCTCATCTCCACACTTGAGGCCGCTCTGGCTGCCATGAAATCCAGCCACGCTCGGCGCATATTTCGCAACATTAAATAACCCCCCTTGTTCATTTTGTGTGTAGCCTGTGCACATCACATCACTGCCTCTCCACCGGGGTGTCTTGCCGGGCAGCTCCTGACGGTAAAGGAGGCCTACTTCCATCAGACTGCTCTATTACCCTGGGGTCACATGTGCCTGCTGGCTCTATTACCCTGGGGTCACATGTGCCTGCTGGCTCTATTACCCTGGGGTCACATGTGCCTGCTGGCTCTATTACCCTGGGGTCACATGTGCCTGCTGCTATAGACTGCTTTGTATACAAGGATTCTACAGTGCTGCTGATATTGTTCAGTTTGAGATGACATGAAAAGACTTCTGGTCAAAGCCAACAGTGACGAGGCAGAAAGGCCTTGACCTCCATCTGTATTAACATGACTGGAAGTACTGTGTGTTTCAGCAGAGCCGTTGATTATGAATATTAACATGTGTATTCAATAAATGTTTGTATTTTCAATAACAATGCCTACGAACCATTTATAACATGTTGAAGAAAAATAAATGGTGTCATTATCATGAACTATTTGTACTGTTTCCACGCATCAATGATATTGATGGATATCTTGTTGTGTGTGAGTGTGAGTAACCCACGCCTGTGTTCCTCATAGGGATCCATCTGCCAATAGTATTATCTATATCTATATTATCTATTATCTATTATTATTTGATTTGGTGAGTTGCCTGATGTTGGAAATATTAGTGATTGTCTGCCTTCGCTCCAATATGATGGAACGAGATCTGTTTCCTGCTCAAAGCCAAAACAATTACCAAATAATAATAATTCAATAATTATAAATAATATAAAAAACATTTAAAACCTACACATGGTAGGCTATGTTAGGTAGTTATTTGGATAATATACATGAAAATAGTAACACAGTTTATTAAATGATCATAAAAGGATACAGACATCCAGAGCCCCCATAGCAACGCACTGATCAATAACACATAGCAACGCACTGATCAATAACACATAGCAACGCACTGATCATAACACATAGCAACGCACTGATCAATAACACATAGCAACGCACTGATCAATAACACATAGCAACGCACTGATCAATAACACATAGCAACGCACTGATCAATAACACATAGCAACGCACTGATCATAACACATAGCAACGCACTGATCAATAACACATAGCAAACGCACTGATCAATAACACATAGCAACGCACTGATCATAACACATAGCAACGCACTGATCATAACACATAGCAACGCACTGATCAATAACACATAGCAACGCACTGATCAATAACACATAGCAACGCACTGATCATAACACATAGCAACGCACTGATCATAACACATAGCACAGATGGTGCGGTGTGCAGAGGAAGAGGAAGCAGCCCGGTGTCAGGCATCAGCTGACCGCCTCAGCCCTACAGGAAGTCGGTTGGCTAATTCAACATGGCTGCTGTCTGCGAATAGAGGAGGAGTAGTCCAGGCTATGAAACAGTCCGGTTTCTGACTCGGTTCCGTGTGTTAGCTGCTGTCGACGCTGCTCCGACATGGCCCAGTGTGTTCAGTCTGTGCAGGAGTTCGTCCAGGACTCGTTTGTTCCCATGGTGGCCGTCTTGTGTAGCGAAGAGGCGGAGAGAGTGACTCGCAAGAACAACCTGAGTTTCGCTGAGCTGCTGCGGCCTTTCTGCAGACTAACGTCCGAAGGTAAGGAGACTGTTTCCCGGAGTGTCTCACACTCAGTCTATGGTCTCACACTCAGTCTATGGTCTCACACACAGTCTATGGTCTCACACGGAGCCTTAGCGAGGGAGCTAGCGTCTTTAGCCTGTTGACGTTAGCTCCGCGCTAGCAGGCGGCTAGCAGCGGTGTTGACCGAGCGGAGGGGATGAAGTCCAGACACCTGAGAGGGCCGACTGACGGACACTTGAGCTTCTGGAAGACACACAGCTAACATGTCTGCTGTTCTTCTTCTTCCATTATCAAGAACTAACTTGACTATTCAGGCACATTATTGGCTTTAGGCTTGAGTTGCAGGCTACTTCCACAGAGCCAAGTGAACCGTGTGACACAACCCACTGTCAACAGGAGGACAGAGCAGGACAGTGCACTCACATTATTCACATGTTATCAGAACATATACTTACTACACAACACGTGTTTTATCACGTTATTACAATGCGATGCTACCTTTAACCTTAATGATCTCACTTTAACAATTAGAGGGGCTACATTTGTGAAGTAAGGTTGCATTCATGTCAGTATGTAAAGGAGCTGGGACTGGCCCTTCACATTGAAGACAGGAGGATAATGAACATCTGGAATCTGTCTGGGTTTTACCTCTGGTGTCATTTTGAAATACTTGTGTTGCTTTACAATACATTAAGATATATAAACTGGTTATATGATAGTAATTACAACTATATACATATTCCCCCTCTCTGAATCATCCTGGAGCTTTGCTTTGCTGTCTGAGCAACTCAGGATCAATTGAGACAGAAACTGAACTTGCTGATGGATTAAATCACTTGTTAGACGCTTTTATCCAAAGCGACTTACATACTCAATACTGTGGACAATCCGCACAGGAGCAACTTGGGGTGAAGTGTCTCAGGGACACCACGACATGCTGACTGCAGTGGGGTTTGAACCTGTCCCTGATCCGAACACCAACGCTCTAATCCACTGCCACAGCCTCCTGGTTTACTGGCAGGCTGCAAACAGCCCCCTAAATCAACATAATCACATGGATACCTCTGACTTTAATATATTTAACATTACTCAGGATATCTAAAGTAGAATTGCTTCGATGGAAAAACAAACGGAGAACCGGTTCTACTGTAATGTGTTAATTTATTTGTCATCTCAAAGTAAAAGACCAACTTTTTACGACTACGCAGTAAAACATGGATTATACAGTATATAATGCAGTATTACATATTTAATTATACTGACTTTTAGTATAATTAGGATACATTAGTTATGGTCCATGGACCTAAAGGAAGACTGCCTAGAGTTTTCAGAATGTAAATAGCCTGCATAACCAGAGGGGCCGTATTATTATAATAATAGATTTAATTTGTTAGCGCTTTTACAGGTGCTCAAAGACGCTTTACAGATATAGTGAAGGGAAAAGATTAGGTTGGCCGTATTAGACTCATGTTCCTGTTCATTTGTGACATATTTTCATGCTTTCATTTTCAAAAAGTGTTTTATTTTCCTCCGTCTCGCCCAGTCTGCTCTGATTGGTTAACTAACCCAGTTCCTTTGTGATTTGTCAACCTCTTACAGATGTCCCGCCCCTTAGCCAATCACGTACAATGTGTTTGAGCGTTATCCAATGGAAGCACGAGTGTTACATAGCGTGATGCCACCATGTCACGGAAGTAAACAAAGGCCTGCAATGGAGGCGTTTTCAGGCCGGGGGGGGGGTGTGTGTGTGTGTGGGGGGTGTGTGTGTGTGGGAGACAAACTCCCTCTGGAGGGAACACAGGGGTTTGAGCCTTTAACCCCAACAACTTCCTCTCTGCTAGGTCACATCCGGGACCCCAATAACCAGGTCCAGGTTGTGAAAAATCTGCGAATCTGTGTGAACAACGTGGCGACGAACCTAAACTCCCCGTCGACCTTCAGCCCCGCCCAGCGCCGCATGCTCAATGAAGTGGTGTTATCCTGCCAGCCACAAGAGGGCGCTGCCATCAACGTGATCACTGCGGGAGACTACGACCTCAACTTCAGTGGTAAGACAAAGCTGGTCTTATAGTAGACACTTTCAATATGGAATCACTCACAGGCTTCCGAAGAGAAGTGCACACTCTGTTAATTGATTTTTGATTGATTGATTGTTAATTGATTATTCCTGTGTTGTAATAGTGGGAGATGGTAATATTGAAAAACCTAAAGATGGTCGTGCTAAATAACTTTCATCCTAAACCCGTTTGGGCCGGATGTTACATATCCAACACATTGTAAAAATTAAGTTCTATCTATTTCTAAAGATCAACATATTTTTAAGGTTGTGGTGACTGTTCAGATTATTAGTGTTTTAAAACAGCAATAATCCGACAGCGCTTAATCAATAAAAAACAAAACTTTTGACCCAAATGTAAGGGATTTTTTTTACATGAGGCGCATTCACACCGCAGTACTTTCCCACAAAGGTTCATCAGAACTCTTTAGTTCTCATGAACTAAGTACAGATCACGTTCACACTGGAATAAGTCCCTGGGGGAGGATTAGTCAAATGAAGCCGCTGACGTCACTTCTTCTTCTGCTTTGGGTTTACTGGCAGGCCGCAAACCACTTCACGGCGTATACTGCCCCCCGGAGTCCCCGGCCGGAAGTCCCCGGAGTTGGGGACTGGCTTCAGTCGAAGGAATAGGAACCTTTTTCTCCCTCGAAAGTCCCTGCTCTCTAGCAGGGACTTTCGAGGGGGTGAAAAGGTTCTCATGAACTCATTTTAGTACCGACTCTTTTTGGTGTGAACGCGTCTAAAGAGTTCTCATGAACTAAGTTCTCATGAACCTTTGTGGGAAAAGTCCTGCGGTGTGAATGCGCCTATTGCCCCCATTAAGATCACAGTTGTCACTGGTAAGAAAAACGCCTCATGGAAAAATGCTGCAGAGCTAATATCTCAAAAAAGAGATTGTAGAATGTCAGAACCCAGGCTCATTAGAGGCGCTTTCACAGCGAGTTCTTTGCCGTACTTAGTTCCCAGTACTTAGTTCATCGGAACTCTTTAGTTCCCGGAACTAAAGAGTCGATCGCGTTCACACCGGAAAAAGTCCCTGGGGGTGGATTAGGCAAATGAAGCCGCTGACGTCACTTCTTCTTCTTCTGCTTTGGGTTTACTGGCAGGCCTCAAACCACTTCACGGCGTATACTGCCGCCCGGAGTCCCCGGCCGGAAGTCCCCGGAGTTGGGGAAGGCTTAGTAGTAGAAGCTGCTGGGAGTCCCAGCAGCTTCTACTGAAGCCTTCAGAGTAAATCGCCAGAACGCCGACACCTCCTCATCTCCACCGCTCCCATGTTTTATTTTGTGTTGCCATAAGTTAGTCTCTCTGCGTTTCTGCGCTGGGCTAACGCTAATGCTAATAATGCTAATGCCAGCAAATACAATGGCGGCTTCACAAAACTTTTCAGAGTTTTACGGGGCGTGGTTTGCAATCCGCCCAGCCAATCAGAAATTGGAACCTTTTCCTCCCCAGGAAAGAACCTGCTCTCTAGCAGGGACTGAAAAGGGGGGGAAAAGGTTTGCAAAAAAATTGTAGTTCCAGATCTTTTTAGAGTGAACGCAAAATCCCAGGAACTATCGGAGCTATTCCTGGGAAAAGTACTCCGGTGTGAAAGCGCCTCATGATACATCTGGAGAGATGCATCTATAAAGGGCCAGGTAATCCTTTGACTCTGAAATCAGTAATGTACTAAGTTACAGTGTTCTACAGACTGACACGCCCCTCAATATTAGCCCCTCCTAACCCGTTATCTGCCGAGTCATTCAAAGCTCACAATAAGATAGAAGGTTTTTCAGCTCCTCTGGGTAAAAAGCGATATCATCTCTGCCTCTGAAACGTTCAGCCTCTAGATAAAGCAACCTGTACATAAATAGTACGGAAACTTTAGGCGTTCCACCGGCTGTCCCTGGAGGTCATTGATGTCGTTGCAGCTTGTGAATTATTTTGGCAGTAGTGCTCATAGTTCTCTTCTCAATCATTGCATACCGTCTTTCACGTAGTGGAGGAGCTGTTAGGAACTTTCTGGAACAATAACGTAAACAAACGATGACGTCTGAAACATTGCCTAACATGGAACATTTCATGGACCGAGGCATAGGACTTGCAACGAACAGGTTGTTGAACACGTCATGGTACACGTCATGGTACACGCCATGCAACACACCATGGTACACGTCATGGTACACGTCATGGTACACGTCATGGTACACGTCACGCAACACGCCATGGTACACGTCATGGTACACGTCATGGTACACATCATGGTACACGTCACGCAACACGCCATGCAACACGCCATGGTACACGCCATGCAACACGTCATGGTACACGTCATGGTACACGTCATGGTACACGCCATGGTACACGCCATGCAACACGTCATGGTACACGTCATGGTACACGTCATGGTACACGCCATGGTACACGCCATGCAACACGTCATGGTACACGTCATGGTACACGCCATGGTACACGTCATGGTACACGTCATGGTACACGTCACGCAACACGCCATGCAACACGCCATGGTACACGTCATGGTACACGTCACGCAACACGCCATGGTACACATCATGGTACACGTCACGCAACACGCCATGCAACACGCCATGGTACACGTCATGGTACACGCCATGGTACACGCCATGGTACACGTCATGGTACACGTCATGGTACACGTCATGGAACCTGCCATGCAACAACCAATAGAACTTATCACAGAACATGCCATGGTACACAATGAAACCAGCCATTGAACAAGGCATGGAACTCGCCCTATAACACGCCATGGAGCACATCATGGTACAGGCCATGGTTAGCACAATGCTACACGCCATGGTACACGTCACGCAACACGCCATGCAACACGCCATGGTACACGTCATGGTACACGTCACGCAACACGCCATGGTACACATCATGGTACACGTCATGGTACACGTCATGGAACCTGCCATGCAACAACCAATAGAACTTATCACAGAACATGCCATGGTACACAATGAAACCAGCCATTGAACAAGGCATGGAACTCGCCCTATAACACGCCATGGAGCACATCATGGTACAGGCCATGGTTAGCACAATGCTACACGCCATGGTACACGTCACGCAACACGCCATGCAACACGCCATGGTACACGTCACGCAACACGCCATGGTACACATCATGGTACACGTCACGCAACACGCCATGCAACACGCCATGGTACACGTCATGGTACACGCCATGGTACACGTCATGGTACACGTCATGGTACACGTCATGGTACACGTCATGGTACACGTCATGGAACCTGCCATGCAACAACCAATAGAACTTATCACAGAGCATGCCATGGTACACAATGAAACCAGCCATTGAACAAGGCATGGAACTCGCCCTATAACACGCCATGGAGCACATCATGGTACAGGCCATGGTTAGCACAATGCTACACGCCATGGTACATGTCACGCAACACGCCATGCAACACGTCATGCAACACGTCATGGTACACGTCATGGTACACGTCATGGTACACGTCACCTAACACGTCATGGTACACGTCATGGTACACGCCATGCAACACGCCATGCAACACGTCATGGTACACGCCATGCAACACGCCATGGTACACGTCATGCAACACGCCATGCAACACGCCATGCAACACGCCATGCAACACGCCATGGTACACGTCATGGTACACGCCATGCAACACGTCATGGTACACGTCATGGTACACGTCATGGTACACGTCATGCAACACGCCATGCAACACGCCATGGTACACGTCATGCAACACGCCATGCAACACGCCATGCAACACGCCATGCAACACGTCATGCAACACGTCATGGTACACGTCATGGTACACGCCATGCAACACGTCATGGTACACGTCATGCAACACGCCATGCAACACGCCATGGTACACGTCATGGTACACGCCATGCAACACGCCATGGTACACGTCATGGTACACGTCATGGTACACGTCATGGTACACGTCACGCAACACGCCATGCAACACGTCATGGTACACGTCATGGTACACGTCATGGTACACGCCATGCAACACGTCATGGTACACGTCATGGTACACGTCATGCAACACGCCATGCAACACGCCATGCAACACGCCATGGTACACGTCATGGTACACGCCATGCAACACGTCATGGTACACGTCATGGTACACGTCATGGTACACGTCATGCAACACGCCATGCAACACGCCATGGTACACGTCATGCAACACGCCATGCAACACGCCATGCAACACGCCATGCAACACGTCATGCAACACGTCATGGTACACGTCATGGTACACGCCATGGAACACGTCATGGAACACGTCATGCAACACGCCATGCAACACGCCATGGTACACGTCATGGTACACGCCATGCAACACGCCATGGTACACGTCATGGTACACGTCATGGTACACGTCATGGTACACGTCACGCAACACGCCACGCAACACGTCATGGTACACGTCATGGTACACGTCATGGTACACGCCATGCAACACGTCATGGTACACGTCATGGTACACGTCATGCAACACGCCATGCAACACGTCATGCAACACGCCATGCAACACGCCATGCAACACGCCATGCAACACGTCATGGTACACGCCATGCAACACGCCATGGTACACGTCATGGTACACGTCATGGTACACGCCATGCAACACGCCATGGTACACGTCATGGTACACGTCATGGTACACATCATGCAACACGTCATGGTACACGTCATGCAACACGTCATGGTACACGTCATGGTACACGTCATGGTACACGTCATGGTACACATCATGCAACACGTCATGGTACACGTCATGCAACACGCCATGCAACACGTCATGCAACACGCCATGCAACACGCCATGCAACACGCCATGCAACACGTCATGGTACACGTCATGGTACACGTCATGGTACACGCCATGCAACACGCCATGCAACACGTCATGGTACACGTCATGGTACACGTCATGGTACACGTCATGGTACACATCATGCAACACGCCATGCAATGGAACTTATCACAGAGCATGCCATGGTACACAATGAAACCAGCCATTGAACAAGGCATGGAACTCGCCCTATAACACGCCATGGAGCACATCATGGTACAGGCCATGGTTAGCACAATGCTACACGCCATGGAACACGCCATGGAACATGCCATCAAACACGCCATGGAACCTATGGTCTCACGAATGAATTAACTTTAAATACGTTTGTCAACAGGTTATACAGCACTCACCTCCAGAGAGCAGTTCCAAACCACCCCCCCCCCCCGGCCATTTCACTAACTACTAGTTTTCATCGTCACCGCTCTGCAACAGCAACAGCACATCAATTTCATTGCATCTTTAGTAAAGCACTTAAGTTGGTGTTGCCAGGAAGATGTATGACATTAATAGATGATCAAAGATTGTATTTCAGAACGTGTAAAGTATCAAAATAATTGATTTGTGAAAAGTAAGACCACAAGTGCAGTGTGTTGGCACGGGGATTTATATTGTCCATAATAGAGTTGAGTTGATATCTGCCGATGCATAAAGATGCCTTACAATGAAAATAACTGAATACAATTAATGTGAGTGTGTTTTAGAGGTCGCCCTCATTTCAAATGAGCATACACTTACAGTTTGACCTCAAAATAAAGCTCGACCGTACACACACATTGGACTCTTACTAAATCAATAAACTGAACTACAAAAATTCTAAAATGTATGCAATCATATTACAATACTATCGTGACATTAAATGAAACTCCTCCCTGTTTTCTCCCGTGAGTATCTGTACATTCTGTAAATGAAGAGACCATAAATGAAATGGGATGTTGCTAACATTAGCGCTGGCTGTCTGCTTCCACCTATCAGATCACTCTCTTAAAGCTAGCCTCCCCTGGTACAGTGCCTGGAGAGACACACTGTCGGAAGTCAGCACCTCCCAGCACTACACAGGTATCACTATCTCCTGGCTGATGTGTGTGTAGCTATAGCCCTCTCAGGTATCACTGTTTCCTGGCTGATGTGTGTGTAGCTATAGCCCTCTCAGGTACCACTGTTTCCTGGCTGATGTGTGTGTAGCTATAGCCCTCTCAGGTATCACTGTCTCCTGACTGATGTGTGTGTAGCTATAGCCCTCTCAGGTATCACTGTTTCCTGACTGATGTGTGTGTAGCTATAGCCCTCTCAGGTATCACTGTTTCCTGACTGATGTGTGTGTAGCTATAGCCCTCTCAGGTATCACTGTTTCCTGGCTGATGTGTGTGTAGCTATAGCCCTCTCAGGTACCACTATCTCCTGGCTGATGTGTGTGTAGCTATAGCCCTCTCAGGTATCACTATCTCCTGGCTGATGTGTGTGTAGCTATAGCCCTCTCAGGTATCACTGTTTCCTGACTGATGTGTGTGTAGCTATAGCCCTCTCAGGTATCACTGTTTCCTGGCTGATGTGTGTGTAGCTATAGCCCTCTCAGGTACCACTGTTTCCTGGCTGATGTGTGTGTAGCTATAGCCCTCTCAGGTATCACTGTCTCCTGGCTGATGTGTGTGTAGCTATAGCCCTCTCAGGTACCACTGTTTCCTGGCTGATGTGTGTGTAGCTATAGCCCTCTCAGGTATCACTGTCTCCTGGCTGATGTGTGTGTAGCTATAGCCCTCTCAGGTATCACTGTTTCCTGGCTGATGTGTGTGTAGCTATAGCCCTCTCAGGTATCACTGTTTCCTGGCTGGTGTGTGTGTAGCTATAGCCCTCTCAGGTATCACTGTTTCCTGGCTGATGTGTGTGTAGCTATAGCCCTCTCAGGTATCACTGTTTCCTGGCTGGTGTGTGTGTAGCTATAGCCCTCTCAGGTATCACTGTTTCCTGGCTGATGTGTGTGTAGCTATAGCCCTCTCAGGTACCACTGTTTCCTGCTGATGTGTGTGTAGCTATAGCCCTCTCAGGTATCACTGTTTCCTGGCTGATGTGTGTGTAGCTATAGCCCTCTCAGGTATCACTGTCTCCTGGCTGATGTGTGTGTAGCTATAGCCCTCTCAGGTACCACTGTCTCCTGGCTGATGTGTGTGTAGCTATAGCCCTCTCAGGTATCACTGTCTCCTGGCTGATGTGTGTGTAGCTATAGCCCTCTCAGGTACCACTGTTTCCTGGCTGATGTGTGTGTAGCTATAGCCCTCTCAGGTATCACTGTCTCCTGGCTGATGTGTGTTGTAGCTATAGCCCTCTCAGGTATCACTGTTTCCTGGCTGATGTGTGTGTAGCTATAGCCCTCTCAGGTATCACTGTTCCTGGCTGGTGTGTGTGTAGCTATAGCCCTCTCAGGTATCACTGTTTCCTGGCTGATGTGTGTGTGTAGCTATAGCCCTCTCAGGTATCACTGTTTCCTGGCTGGTGTGTGTGTAGCTATAGCCCTCTCAGGTATCACTGTTTCCTGGCTGATGTGTGTGTAGCTATAGCCCTCTCAGGTACCACTGTTTCCTGCTGATGTGTGTGTAGCTATAGCCCTCTCAGGTATCACTGTTTCCTGGCTGATGTGTGTGTAGCTATAGCCCTCTCAGGTATCACTGTTTCCTGGCTGATGTGTGTGTAGCTATAGCCCTCTCAGGTATCACTGTCTCCTGGCTGATGTGTGTGTAGCTATAGCCCTCTCAGGTATCACTGTCTCCTGGCTGATGTGTGTGTAGCTATAGCCCTCTCAGGTATCACTGTCTCCTGGCTGATGTGTGTGTAGCTATAGCCCTCTCAGGTACCACTGTTTCCTGGCTGATGTGTGTGTAGCTATAGCCCTCTCAGGTATCACTGTTTCCTGGCTGATGTGTGTGTAGCTATAGCCCTCTCAGGTACCACTGTTTCCTGGCTGATGTGTGTGTAGCTATAGCCCTCTCAGGTATCACTGTCTCCTGGCTGGTGTGTGTGTAGCTATAGCCCTCTCAGGTATCACTGTTTCCTGGCTGATGTGTGTGTAGCTATAGCCCTCTCAGGTATCACTGTTTCCTGGCTGATGTGTGTGTAGCTATAGCCCTCTCAGGTATCACTGTTTCCTGGCTGGTGTGTGTGTAGCTATAGCCCTCTCAGGTATCACTGTTTCCTGGCTGGTGTGTGTGTAGCTATAGCCCTCTCAGGTACCACTGTTTCCTGGCTGATGTGTGTGTAGCTATAGCCCTCTCAGGTATCACTGTTTCCTGGCTGATGTGTGTGTAGCTATAGCCCTCTCAGGTATCACTGTCTCCTGGCTGATGTGTGTGTAGCTATAGCCCTCTCAGGTACCACTGTTTCCTGGCTGATGTGTGTGTAGCTATAGCCCTCTCAGGTACCACTGTTTCCTGGCTGATGTGTGTGTAGCTATAGCCCTCTCAGGTACCACTGTTTCCTGGCTGATGTGTGTGTAGCTATAGCCCTCTCAGGTATCACTGTTTCCTGCTGATGTGTGTGTAGCTATAGCCCTCTCAGGTATCACTATCTCCTGGCTGGTGTGTGTGTAGCTATAGCCCTCTCAGGTATCACTGTCTCCTGCTGATGTGTGTGTAGCTATAGTCCTCTGAGTTTTCTCTTCCTCTCATAAGGCGCATTCACACTGCGGTACTTTTCCCACAAAGGTTCATGCGAACTTAGTTCATGTGAACTCTTTTATCGCGTTCACACCAAAAAGAGCCGGTACTAAACTGAGTTCATGAGAACCTTTTTACCCGCTCGAAAGTCCCTGCTAGAGAGCAGGGACTTTCGAGCGGCTCTTTTGTGAGAAAAGAGCTATATTTCTGATTGGCTGGGCGGATTGCAAACCACGCCCCGTAAAACTCCCAAAAAGTTTTGTGAAGCCGCCATTTTATTATCCTCGCATTATTAGCATTAGCATTAGCCCAGCGCAGAAACGCAGAGAGACTAACTTATGGCAACACAAAATAAAACATGGGAGCGGTGGAGATGAGGAGGTGTCGGCGTTCTGGCGATTTACTGGGAAGGCTTCAGTAGAAGCTGCTGGGAGTCCCAGCAGCTTCTACTGAAGCCTTCCCCAACTCCGGGGACTTCCGGCCGGGGACTCCGGGGGGCAGTATACGCCGTGAAGTTGTTTGTAGCCTGCCAGTAAACCCACAGCAGAAGAAGAAGAAGTGACGTCAGCGGCTTCATTTGCCTAATCCTCCCCCAGGGACTTTTTCCGGTGTGAACGCGATCTGTACTTAGTTCCTGAGAACTAGAGAGTTCTCAGGAACTAAGTTCTCATGAACCTTTGTGGGAAAAGTACTGCGGTGTGAATGCGCCTCTTTCTAGTTCACTGTCTCTCTGCTGTTTACCTTGTGGTGGTTTTTCCTTTGCTTTTGTGATTGCTAGTATAAAATGACAACTTTGTTATTTATGACTTATGATCAGATAAATAATCAATAAGCATGCACACACCTTTCCCCTCACAAGTGTTCTTTATAAAAGAGAAATGTGTCACCTCACCCAGGCTTCAGACCAGCGTGCACACTTTTGTAAAGCAAACTACAGGTGAAATTATAAGGTGTGTGCATTCACTATTGTCAGTAGGAATTCTGTTGTCACTTTTTGGGGGGTTTATATGTGACTTAAAAGTTAGTTTATATCTTGCTGCTAGTTTCCTTTAAGCATCTGTTTAAGGGTTTGTCACACAGCCCATGTGAGTAATGCAGATCAGGCACGGCTCACATGGTGTACCGGCTTTGTTTCTCCTAGAGACTCAAGGTACTCTTGTTCTTTCTGCTTGTCACATGCAATTCTAATAAAGTAGACATTTTGACGGTATGTTGCATCATACCAGTAACATTAAAAATACTTTATATATGTTTATATAACATATTTGCACAACTCTAGCTTCAATACTTAAAGGTCTTAGAGCTTACTTTACTGGAGAGACCTCCAGCTCCTTCTTCTCTAGTGGTCCATAATTCTATCATCAGGAATGTCAGGACACAATGGGCAGGGACGCACCATCTTTTCTGGCGCTGAGGTGTCCGACATAACTTAAAGCATCCTGTCAATCCTGGCCAGCTGTCCATCCATCTGTTTGAATAGCCAATGAGATTCCCCCGGGTGCTCAGGTGACACCTCCTTTACAAGCTTCATTGAACAGATGAAAGCAACATGCGGTAATCCCCTATGTCTTACATTATCCTGCGCCACTGATGATGACCATGGTCGACTCGAGGCAAAGAGATCTTATAAAAGCTAATATCCTGGCCCCAGCTGTGATAACTTGAGAACTGGAACTTTAAGTGCCGTCCGACACTAACTCTGAGTATAACCCACCACAGAGAGAACTTGGTTATCTGGCTGGTGAATATTATTCACAGGACTGAAAGGAATATGGTTCAAACAGACCAAACGCACGGGTTTTCAAACAACATTTTCCTGTTAATAGTTATTTCATTTCTTAGCCATAGGGGGTTTTAGTAAACGTTGGAAAATCCACTGTTGGGGTACCTCAAGAGTGTATATTAGAACCTCTTTCTTTTAACAGCTCCTGGTCAAACAAGGTCATCGAGGGAGATTTCATTAAACATTGTTCAACAAAAACTACTGGAATGCTATCCCTACAATTATTAGAGTGTATTACTTTAAGTCAGTTTAAAATAAATGGTTAAAAGACAGACATTGATATATATTTATATATCAGTAAAGATGTTGTAAGAAGATGCACTTACACACATACAGAAGGAGACAATATCTGATAATGTTCTGCTGAAAGAAATCCTCTATCTTATATTTTTTTTGTGTTTCTAGCGACAACGCCATGGTTTGAAGCCTACAGGGAGAACTTCCTGCAGTCCATGCCTGCGTCGGAACATGAGTTTCTCAATCACTACCTCGCCTGTATCCTTCTGCAAGCACACAACAGGAATGCAACGTGTCTGCTCTTTAGAAAGTGTACTTTCCTTCCCTCGACACTGTAGAGCAGTGGTTCTCAACTGGTGGGTCCCGAGGCCTGACCAGTTGAGAACCACTGCTGTAGAGGGAAGGTGAAGGAAGATGAAAAGGTGTGTCGTTAAAGTAGTGAACAGTAGTCTGAATGCTCCTGGAGAATGTTAAAGGCCCTGAAGACGTGATTTCAGATTGTGAAGCAGTTCGTGTGGGATGCTAAAATGAGATTGGACGTGATTTCAGATTTAGTTTCTGGGAAAATAAATAATGGTACCCTTACAAACTCGAACATTTAACTTGGATTAAAACTGTTGCCTAATCCTGATTGCCGCAAAGATATACATGACATCACCTTTTCCCGTTCACTTTAAAACACTGGAAAGCTCAAATATGTTTAAACTTATATATTTGTATTAGTCTGTTCATTTATCCACCACCTAACTGCCTATCTTCAGAGCCTTTGAAGCACATTGAACACGTGGGTGGATTCTGTGAAGCAGTTTGTGTGGGATGCTAAAATGTAAAGCTAAGGTCCAGCATCTGTCAGCTGAATATCAGAGATGGCATTAGCATCCTGTCACTGTAGCTGTTAAACATAAAACTACTTTTGAACGACATAAAATAACTGCGTCCTTATCAAGTATATAATACATGATTTATCTTATTAGGTTGATTTAAATCAAATTATTTTTCAAAAGACTTGGTTTACGTATTAACTTGGATTAGTTCAGCTGCAGTCCTTGGATCCCATAGGCTCTCCTTTTCTTCTGCGATTGCTCCACATGGTTGTATGTCCTTGACGGAGGATCCTTACAGGCCTACTGGTGGTGTCCTCTACTGAGGCCGTCCCTGTGGAGCAGTTCCTCAAGCTTTCCCAGGAGCAGCACAGGGTTCAGCACAGTGGAGACTACACCAACCCCAAGTGGTTTATCCCCAACACACTCAAGTACTACGTCCTACTGCATGACATGAGCGAGGGGGACGAGCAGAGGTACTGAAAGGAGCGTCACTATGTACATGTGTATTTATATCTGTTGTCGTAACAAAGCATCACTTTTGGCATTAACAGTTAAATATTCCATAGTGTGTTATTTCTCACCGCAGAGCCAAAGTTTAAAAAAGGAACTACTGAAGATAAAAAAGGGCAATGTTCTTGAATGGCTTTTATTAAGACTAAGCTGGCGAGTTTAAACGTTGTTCTGCTTCCTCTCCAGGGCGGATTCAGTGTACGAGGATATGAAACAGAGGTATGGTCATCAGGGCTGCTATCTGTTAAAAATGAACTCTCGTACCATCACAGCCGAAGAAGACGAACAGATTCCAGACCCCTGGAGTCAGTACCTGCAGAGGAACAATCTGCAGAACCAGGTAAGCCCTCCTCCGAGCTCAGTCCAGAAGCTCTGCTGTGGGCCCTGTGTTAACATGGTGACATGATTGCAGGATGTGCTTGAGGACGGAGCAGCAGCTGTGAACAGTGCTGCTGTTGAGAACAACATGAATGCAGCTGAAGTGGACTCACCAGAGAAAGGTCAGTTAGTGGCACAGCTTCTTCATACACTCCCTTCCTCTTCTTAAGATAACCAATAGATATCTTCTTAACTCGCTGATGCTTTAGGGAAAGTGGTGATTTAACTAGGCTTTTATGCTATATTCAGAATGGATGTAATGCCTAGGGTTAGGTTTGGCTTTAGACAATATAAAGATTGAAAACCTTTGCAATATTGAGTGAGGTTTCATGGTGGAATCTTCTTGCTCATCTGGTCAATTGGTTGCTGTGAATATTAAAAGCTTTAACTGTCCGGCAGCGGCTCAGTCAGTAGGGGCTTGGACTGTGAGCCGTAGGGTCGCTGGGTCAAGTCCCCGAACAGATTTAAAGTATGGAGTGTCGACTGCTACCTGGAGAGGTCCCAGTTCACCTCCTGGGCCCTGCCGTGGTGCCCTTGAGCAAGGCACCAGACAACCCCCTTCCCCCCCACTCCCATTGCTCCCCGGGCGCTGTTCAATGCCCACTGCTCCTGGTGCTAGGATGGGTTAAGTGCAGAGGCCACATGTCACTGTGTGTGCATGTGTGACCAGAAAGAGGGGTTCATCCCTCCCAACACACTGGTGCAAGCAGTAGCTCGTTCGGTAGGGTCTTGCTTTGGGAGAACCGGATGGTCACACCAAAACATTTATACATATAAGTAAGTGGACTATAGAGGTGCCAGTTCCCACCCTGTTCACTACCATAGTGTCCTTGAGCAAGACCATACAACTGATCCCTGACGCCAAACCTTTGCTCTGATACCTTCCCATTAATGCATGAATCTGTGTATTTCAACTGTATCTGTATTCAGATACAGACGGAGCACCCAGCAGCCTGGAGAGCCACCCTCTGCAGCTGGACACAGCGAGCAGCCCGGGGAGCCTGCCCCCCCTCAGTGCTGCTAACACTGAGCTGAAGAAAGCCGCTCCTGAGGGGGGGGCTGCAGGGAGCCACGGGACGTGTCTGACCCTTAATGACCACGGCCACATCAGACAGTTCATCCAAGAGTTCACCTTCAGGGGCCTGCTGCCTCACATCGAGAAGAACATCAGACAACTCAACGACCAGGTACAACTCCGAAGCTCCACATGTTTAAACTCTGAATCACACGCTCTGACACGCAGACAGAGAAACTCCATGGTTTATAAATACTAACAAAACTAAGCTATAAGTGACGGAGACCAGAAGGCGATTCCACTCTGATCAAAACTCAACGGCAGTACAGACTTCTGCCTCCGAAGGATCTATACCGAAGGAGAACTTGCTGCATTTTAAGCTCCATGTTCCCATTTGTTTGAAGTAATGTTCAAACACGTTGCATTTGAAACTGGTTTTGCCTTTTTCTATCTTTCAGTTTCTTTTGTTGATACGGTTGTGTTGTGGTGCCTCTCTCACCTGCCTCTCTGTGTCCACAGCTGGTCTCCAGGAAAGGTCTGAGCCGCTCTCTGTTCACTGCCACAAAGAAGTGGTTTGGAGGAGGCAAAGCTCCAGAGAAGAGCGTCAGTGAACCAAAGAGCACATGTGGCCTGCTGTAAGCATCACACTCCATCTGACTCTTGAGGCTCCCTTACTCAGTCACATGTTATTCATCGCTGCTTTGACTTTCAGATATCCCCCAGAAGCCCCGGAGCTGCAGATCAGGAAGATGGCCGACCTGTGTTTCCTGGTCCAGCACTACGAGCTGGCCTACAGCTGTTACCACACTGCCAAGAAAGACTTCCTGTCGGACCAGGCCATGCTGTATGCTGCCGGGGCTCTGGTCAGAACACATTCACCGTCTAACTCTCTGCACGATGACCATGACTTTCCAGCATTGATTACAAAAACCTAACTATGCTTTATCCTCGTTCCTCCGTACCTCTTGTGTAGGAAATGGCTGCAGTGTCAGCCTTTCTGCAGGCAGGAGCTCCCAGACCGTATCCAGCACACTACATGGACACGGCCATACAGACGTACAGAGATGTCTGCAAGTAAGACCTGTTGCTCAATGTGTGTCTCACTGTTTGACTGTCTTGCCATGATCAAGCATTGCAACATGTCTTCTCTTCAGGAACATGGTGCTGGCTGAGCGCTGTGCGTTACTCAGCGCCGAGATACTCAAGAGTCAGGTCAAATACTCTGAGGCTGCGACTCTCCTCATTAAGATGACCAGCGAGGTGAGGAAGCCGCACTGCACACGTCACTCCACTTAATGAAAGTCCATCGTGTAGTGTTCTCAAACACAGGCTGGGAAACTGATAAATGCAATTTCTTACCACTAACTAACTTCTCAATATGGAAGTCACGTTGTAGCATTTTGTGTTGTTATGCAAATGGGAATTGTCCTATGACTATGTTCTGTTTGTCTGTGCAGGACTCTGACCTGCGCAGTGCTCTGCTGTTGGAACAGGCTGCCCACTGCTTCATCAACATGCGTAACCCTATGGTCCGCAAGTTTGCCTTCCATATGATCCTGGCTGGTCATCGGTTCAGCAAAGCAGGACAGGTGAGCCTTTTAGGTCTCGATCTGGTCCAATGGCCCATCTTGTTTGGTGTGTTATTGCTAACACGTACAATCCCAGGTTATACTAGTTAAAGCATACTAGTGAAGCCCACAGGAAAGACTGTGGGCTTCACTAGTATGCTTGACTAAAGCATACTAGTGAAGCCCACAGGAAAGACTGTGGGCTTCACTAGTATGCTTGACTAAAGCATACTAGTGAAGCCCACAGGAAAGACTGTGGCCTCGTAGCACATTGTCGTAGTGGCCAGGCTGTGGTACTTTAACGTCAGTGTCATTCATTCAGTCCTATAAGTTGTAACTTGTGCTGAAAGCCGGATTCAGAGTTCCCTCATGTGACTGAGCAGAGACGTGACTTGTGACTTGGAAGCAAGGCTTAAGAGAGTCCTGAAAGATCCACATATTCGAGCTCTCCAGAGCCATGTTGTCTTTCTGAGCGACTTGCAGAGGAATAACGGGCCTGCCTCTTATAGATCCATGGGACATAGACTTTCTGCTTTTATGGTGTCATGACCTATCAATTAGATTCTGGACGAAACTGAGAACGTTCAGGTTGCACTTTTAAATACACTTGTAATACTTTGTATTGACTTGCTGCTGTTGTTGGAAAGTATGTGAGGGGAATCTCTGGGTTATAAGCACTACAAGAAACATAAAGATGTCATTACAGGGAAGGAGGTGTCTGATCTATTATGAAACGTGTAACATGATACACTTCACACTCTTTGTTCATGTTCTCTCTGCACACAGAGGAGGCACGCGCTGCGCTGCTACTGCCAAGCCATGCAGGTGTACAAGGAGAGGGGCTGGTCTTTGGCAGAGGACCACATCAACTTCACTATCGGCCGTCAGTCCTTCACACTCAGCCAACCAGAGAACGCTGTGACGGCCTTCAGACAGATCCTGACCAATGACAGCAGGCAGACGGCCACACAGCAGGGCGCCTTCCTCCGGGAATATCTCTATGTTTATAAGGTTCTGATGGAAAGCCCTTACATCTCTGAAGCCCTGTTGTGTGTTACCGGAGGTTGCTATTTAAATAAGATAAGCATGTTGTTCTGTCTTCATGGGGTCTCCCTCTTTCAGAATCTGTATGTTCTCCAAACTGGGTCTTTCTTTGAAGTATGTTAGTAATATGGTCAGACAAATGTAACCAACGTTAATAAGAGAGCAAGTTGTATTTAAAAGTGGGATAGGCAGTCTACCTAGTATAGCTGGAACCTTTCGAACACCTCTATACGAACTGTTGTTACCTCCATAAGGCGCTGTGGGGTTCTGTGCATTTCAGTTTATTCTCATCAGTCCATGTGGAGTCAAAAGGAGTCAAAAGGCATTCAGTTGCGTAATGAAGTGATCTGGTTGTAATATGAATTGTCTTTCAAATGTAGATGTAATATATAAAAGCTGAGGATATTCTGTGTGACTGTGTGTTTTCAGAGTGTGATAGGAGGGAAAGAAGACGGCCTCCCACAGCTGCCTCTGCCCTGCATCCACAGCTCAGCCACCAGAGTCTACTTCGGACATGAACGCCGCCTCGCAGAAGGTAACGCACCCAGCGGTCACCTTCTACTGTCCATACCTGACTGTTGTTTCTGCATTGCATGAACCTGATCAGTCGTGTGAGTTAACAGCCACTTCTAGTGAGCGTAAAAGTTATTATTAATATCATACGCTAGGAAAATGTGACGTAATAAGACAAATGGTTAGCTATATGTCCCCACTTGTAATGTTAAAACCTGATGTGTGCAGGGGAGAAGCAGGCAGCCACTCACGTGTCCCTGGATCAGGAGTATGACCAGGACCAAGCATCCATGTGGGGCCACCTGGAGGAGCAGCTGGTGGCTTCGGCCAACAGGGGGGTGGTCCCAGGAACCTTCCAGCCAAGCCAGTGCTGCTTGAACAGCCAGACGGACAACCTGCGCTGCCCTCTGGCTGTGGCCGAGGGTAAGACACAGCTGTGTAGTGTGTGAGGAAGGAGTCCTAAAAACAACAACTAGTTATCAGAACTTTACCACTTCCAGCTTTTCAACGCGTTTGTGGTTAGCTGCCTGAAATAAGTTCTGTAGTTAATACAAGCTTAAGAGATTTGCACATTTGACAACACAAAGTATGTCCGTAGATAATATATACATAAAGATTTGCAAAGCTTACTTCTGGTTTGGCCTACACAGAAACATCATCAGTGCTCTACACTATATCTCAACTGAAGTACGAGTGTTCTCACATACGGACCCTTCAGCATGTAGCATGTAGCCATCCCAGCACTCTATGCTACCTGCTCACATTGCTCTCTGTGTGTCTGTGCAGAGCCAATCGTAGTGGAGGTGTCGTTCAGGAACCCTCTGAAGGTTCCTCTGGCTCTGTCCAACCTCTCCCTACTCTGGAGCTTCACAGCTGAAGGCACTTCTCCATCCGAGGAGCATGCAGAAGAGGCCATCACAAATGAGGAGACCTTGACTCAAGGGGTGGGCAAGCCGTCCTCTCTTTGTTAGATGAATGCTTTAATGTACTAGACTAACATTTCAATATGTTTCCAGCAGCAGGTGAAACCCAAAGATGACGTCGTCACCACTGAGATGATCCTGGAGTTTCATCTGGGTCCGGAGGAGACCAAATGGGTGAGTGCTGTATGTAGAGAGCTAGCGGCACCCTGAGGAGACGGCTCGATGATACACCTGCTTGAGTGTGTTGTTAATGTTCTAGCTGATTGTGATGCTTAAGGCTTAGCAGACATGGAGATGTGTTGTTCTTCTCATAGTCACTGTGACCTTTGACCTCAGGCTCGACTCCGGCTGCTGCCACACAGAATTGGGCAGCTGAACATTGTGGGTGTGGTGTATAACCTGGCTGCAGCCTCTTCTGGAGAGACGGCTCCCAGCACTGAAGGTAGGACACACACACACACACACACACACACACACACACACCTTTGGGCTCTATGCTAATATGTCTGGGTGTGGCTTTGCTTTCTAAAGGATCAAGTTCAAACTTCTCCACATTGTTTAAAGGTTGCATTTTCAACAAGCTTTCTTTTGGTTTGGATCAAAGATAAAAGCACCCTGACACGTAGTGTGGACGTCTTCCTGTCCACAGGCCAGCAGACTTTAGACTTGATGGTGGTCCGTGGCAGACAGGACCTGAAGATCCAGGGCCCACGATTGAATCAGACCAAAGAGGACAAGATGGTGATTCGACACGGTCTGGATCGGCGTCTGGATCCCATCATAACACCCCCCATGCCGCTAATGGAGGTAACACTGACTAACACCTGCAACAAAGTATAAAGTCAATCTGAAGACTCGGTCCGAACCCAGTCTGGCCCGGTTTGAACCCAGTCTGAACTTCCCTGAAGACAGACTTCTTTTTAGTATGTGCTCATTAAGTTCAATTACTACTAATGTGCATACCCCTCCCCAACATGTCTTCCTGTTGATGACTTCTGCATTGTAGAAGAATATAATAATATGTGTGTGTGTCAGGTCTTCTTCCTGCAGTTTCCCACTGCTCTGCTGTGCGGTGAGATCAGGAAGGCCTACGTTGAGTTCTGTAACGTCAGCGGTGTCGCTCTATCCGGCCTTCGAGTGGCGTCCACACACCCTGATTTCTTCACCTTTGGCAGCCAGACCACGACCCCCCTCACGCCGGTCAGCCCCACCTCAGCTGAAAACTGCTCCGCCTATAAAACGCTGGCCACGCCCCGGCAGCCTGGCTCCGTGGCGACTGAGGTGCTGGTCTCAGCGGGGGATTTCAGCCAGCCGTCCGGTGTGATGGACATCCCGATAGAGGGCAGCACGCTGCAGCCGGGAGAGTCCACCCAGCTGCCTCTGTGGCTCCGAGGACCAGACCAGGAGGGGGTGCACGAAATCAACTTCCTCTTCTACTACGAGAGCACAGAGAAGGGAAACAAAATCAGGTAAGACTTGAAATAAATGGAAGGGAGGGGGATTACTATTAAGATCATTTCTAGGTCCTGACCTTGAACATGAGAAGCCTCTTTCTCAAAGGAACAACTTCATCAACGTGAAGCCCATTTTTAAGAACATGTCAATCACATCCTGGATCCCCCTTCAATCCTTCAGCCCTTTACAGGAGCTATCTCACATATTCCAAGTATCAGTCAGAGGCTCAGACACTTCTGTAGTCTGCTTCCAGTCTACTGGATGCAGACAATGGAGAGGAGACCTGGTGAGGGTACGAAACAAACACAGAATGCTCCGTGTTGAATTATGCTGTCACATTGTTTTCTTCTTAACCTTTATTTTCATTCTATTTCATCTTTATTTAACCAGGAAGCCTCATTGAGATAAAAAAGAGAATTCTGGCCAAGATAGGCAGCAGCATAAAGAGCATCTACAGACGGAGGTCACATGTCATGCCTACAGATGCTCGTCTCCAGATTAAAGTACTTTTTAATCTGAGGCCAGCTTCAGCTGTAGCATCGTTCAGAGGGCGCGATCATTAACATTGCATTACAAGGACTTCACTGTTGTGGTTGCCATGACAGCAGCAACATAATGTAAAGAATAAAATCACTGAAAGCTGGACATATATTTCAGTTTGCCAAGAGACAGCAGTTAGAGATAGCAGTTAGAGATAGCAGTTAGAGACAGCAGTTAGAGATAGCAGTTAGTGATGGCAGTTAGTGATAGCAGTTAGAGATAGCAGTGAGTGATAGCAGTTAGTGATAGCAGTTAGAGATAGCAGTTAGAGATAGCAGTTAGAGACAGCAGTTAGTGATAGCAGTTAGAGATAGCAGTTAGAGATAGCAGTTAGAGATAGCAGTTAGAGATAGCAGTGAGTGATAGCAGTTAGTGATAGCAGTTAGAGATAGCAGTTAGAGACAGCAGTTAGAGATAGCAGTTAGAGATAGCAGTTAGTGATGGCAGTTAGTGATAGCAGTTAGAGATAGCAGTGAGTGATAGCAGTTAGTGATAGCAGTTAGAGATAGCAGTTAGAGATAGCAGTTAGAGACAGCAGTTAGTGATAGCAGTTAGAGATAGCAGTTAGAGATAGCAGTTAGAGATAGCAGTTAGAGATAGCAGTGAGTGATAGCAGTTAGTGATAGCAGTTAGAGATAGCAGTTAGTGATAGCAGTTAGAGATAGCAGTTAGAGACAGCAGTTAGAGACAGCAGTTAGTGATAGCAGTTAGTGATAGCAGTTAGAGATAGCAGTTAGTGATAGCAGTTAGAGATACCAGTTAGAGACAGCAGTTAGTGATAGCAGTTAGAGATAGCAGTTAGTGACAGCAGTTAGTGATAGCAGTTAGTGATAGCAGTTAGAGATAGCAGTTAGAGATACCAGTTAGAGACAGCAGTTAGTGATAGCAGTTAGAGATAGCAGTTAGAGATAGCAGTTAGTGATAGCAGTTAGTGATAGCAGTTAGTGATAGCAGTTAGTGATAGCAGTTAGAGATAGCAGTTAGTGATAGCAGTTAGAGATACCAGTTAGAGATAGCAGTGAGTGATAGCAGTTAGTGATAGCAGTTAGAGATAGCAGTTAGAGATAGCAGTGAGTGATAGCAGTTAGTGATAGCAGTTAGTGATAGCAGTTAGAGATAGCAGTTAGTGATAGCAGTTAGAGAGCATAGCAGTTAGTGATAGCAGTTAGTGATAGCAGTTAGAGATAGCAGTTAGAGATAGCAGTTAGTGATAGCAGTTAGAGACAGCAGTTAGTGATAGCAGTTAGTGATAGCAGTTAGAGATAGCAGTTAGTGATAGCAGTTAGAGACAGCAGTTAGTGATAGCAGTTAGTGATAGCAGTTAGAGATAGCAGTTAGTGATAGCAGTTAGAGACAGCAGTTAGTGATAGCAGTGAGTGATAGCAGTTAGTGATAGCAGTTAGTGATAGCAGTTAGAGATAGCAGTTAGTGATAGCAGTTAGAGACAGCAGTTAGTGATAGCAGTTAGTGATAGCAGTTAGAGATAGCAGTTAGTGATAGCAGTTAGAGACAGCAGTTAGTGATAGCAGTTAGTGATAGCAGTTAGAGATAGCAGTTAGTGATAGCAGTTAGAGACAGCAGTTAGTGATAGCAGTTAGTGATAGCAGTTAGAGATAGCAGTTAGAGATAGCAGTTAGTGATAGCAGTTAGTGATAGCAGTTAGAGATAGCAGTTAGTGATAGCAGTTAGTGATAGCAGTTAGTGATAGCAGTTAGAGATAGCAGTTAGAGATAGCAGTTAGTGATAGCAGTTAGTGATAGCAGTTAGTGATAGCAGTTAGAGATACAGTTAGATGATAGCAGTTAGATGATAGCAGTTAGATGATAGCATTAGAGATAGCAGTTAGAGATAGCAGTTAGAGATAGCAGTTAGAGATAGCAGTTAGAGATAGCAGTGAGATGATAGCAGTTAGAGATAGCAGTTAGAGATAGCAGTTAGAGATAGCAGTGAGTGATAGCAGTTAGTGATAGCAGTTAGTGATAGCAGTTAGAGATAGCAGTTAGTGATAGCAGTTAGAGACAGCAGTTAGTGATAGCAGTTAGAGATAGCAGTTAGAGATAGCAGTTAGTGATAGCAGTTAGAGCAGCAGTAGTGATAGCAGTTAGTGATAGCAGTTAGAGATAGCAGTTAGTAGATAGCAGTTATAGCAAGTTAGAGATAGCAGTTAGAGATAGCAGTTATAGATAGCAGTTAAGATAGCAGTTAGAGATAAGCAGTTAGAGATAGCAGTTAGAGATAGCAGTTAGTGATAGCAGTTAGTGATAGCAGTTAGAGATAGCAGTTAGTGATAGCAGTTAGAGATAGCAGTTAGTGATAGCAGTTAGTGATAGCAGTTAGAGATAGCAGTTAGTGATAGCAGTTAGTGATAGCAGTTAGAGATAGCAGTTAGAGATAGCAGTTAGTGATAGCAGTTAGTGATAGCAGTTAGTGATAGCAGTTAGAGACAGCAGTTAGAGATAGCAGTTAGAGATAGCAGTTAGTGATAGCAGTTAGAGATAGCAGTTAGAGATAGCAGTTAGTGATGGCAGTTAGAGACAGCAGTTAGTGATAGCAGTTAGTGATAGCAGTGAGAGATAGCAGTTAGAGATAGCAGTTAGTGATACCAGTTAGAGATAGCAGTTAGAGATAGCAGTTAGAGATAGCAGTTAGTGATACCAGTTAGAGATAGCAGTTAGAGATAGCAGTTAGAGATAGCAGTTAGTGATAGCAGTTAGAGATAGCAGTTAGTGATAGCAGTTAGAGATAGCAGTTAGAGATAGCAGTGAGAGATAGCAGTTAGAGATAGTGAGAGATAGCAGTTAGAGATAGCAGTTAGAGATAGCAGTTAGAGATACCAGTTAGAGATAGCAGTGAGAGATAGCAGTGAGAGATAGCAGTTAGAGATAGTGAGAGATAGCAGTTAGAGATAGCAGTTAGAGATACCAGTTAGAGATAGCAGTTAGAGATAGCAGTGAGAGATAGCAGTTAGAGATAGTGAGAGATAGCAGTTAGAGATAGCAGTTAGAGATAGCAGTTAGTGATAGCAGTTAGAGATAGCAGTTAGAGATAGCAGTTAGTGATACCAGTTAGAGATAGCAGTTAGAGATAGCAGTTAGAGATAGCAGTTAGTGATAGCAGTTAGAGATAGCAGTTAGTGATAGCAGTTAGAGATAGCAGTTAGAGATAGCAGTGAGAGATAGCAGTTAGAGATAGTGAGAGATAGCAGTTAGAGATAGCAGTTAGAGATAGCAGTTAGAGATACCAGTTAGAGATAGCAGTTAGAGATAGCAGTGAGAGATAGCAGTTAGAGATAGTGAGAGATAGCAGTTAGAGATAGCAGTTAGAGATAGCAGTTAGAGATACCAGTTAGAGATAGCAGTTAGTGATAGCAGTTAGAGATAGCAGTTAGTGATAGCAGTTAGTGATACCAGTTAGAGATAGCAGTTAGAGATAGCAGTTAGTGATAGCAGTTAGTGATAGCAGTTAGAGATAGCAGTTAGTGATAGCAGTTAGTGATAGCAGTTAGAGATAGCAGTTAGTGATAGCAGTTAGTGATAGCAGTTAGAGATAGCAGTTAGAGATAGCAGTTAGTGATAGCAGTTAGTGATAGCAGTTAGAGATAGCAGTTAGTGATAGCAGTGAGTGATAGCAGTTAGAGATAGCAGTTAGAGATACCAGTTAGAGATAGCAGTTAGTGATAGCAGTTAGAGATAGCAGTTAGTGATAGCAGTTAGTGATAGCAGTTAGTGATACCAGTTAGAGATAGCAGTTAGAGATAGCAGTTAGAGATAGCAGTTAGTGATAGCAGTTAGTGATAGCAGTTAGAGATAGCAGTTAGTGATAGCAGTTAGTGATAGCAGTTAGAGATAGCAGTTAGTGATAGCAGTTAGTGATAGCAGTTAGAGATAGCAGTTAGAGATAGCAGTTAGTGATAGCAGTTAGTGATAGCAGTGAGAGATAGCAGTTAGAGATAGCAGTGAGTGATAGCAGTTAGTGATAGCAGTTAGTGATACCAGTTAGAGATAGCAGTTAGAGATAGCAGTTAGAGATAGCAGTTAGTGATAGCAGTTAGAGATAGCAGTTAGAGATAGCAGTTAGAGATAGCAGTTAGAGATAGCAGTTAGTGATAGCAGTTAGTGATAGCAGTTAGTGATAGCAGTTAGTGATAGCAGTTAGAGATAGCAGTTAGTGATAGCAGTTAGTGATAGCAGTTAGTGATAGCAGGCAGTTAGAGATAGCAGTTAGTGATAGCAGTTAGAGATAGCAGTTAGTGATAGCAGTTAGAGATAGCAGTTAGAGATAGCAGTTAGTGATAGCAGTTAGTGATAGCAGTTAGTGATAGCAGTTAGTGATAGCAGTTAGAGATAGCAGTTAGTGATAGCAGTTAGTGATAGCAGTTAGTGATAGCAGTTAGAGATAGCAGTTAGTGATAGCAGTTAGTGATAGCAGTTAGTGATAGCAGTTAGAGATAGCAGTTAGTGATAGCAGTTAGAGATAGCAGTTAGTGATAGCAGTTAGTGATAGCAGTTAGTGATAGCAGTTAGAGATAGCAGTTAGTGATAGCAGTTAGAGATAGCAGTTAGTGATAGCAGTTAGAGATAGCAGTTAGTGATAGCAGTTAGTGATAGCAGTTAGTGATAGCAGTTAGAGTATAGCTAGTGAGGATAGCAGTTAGTGATAGCAGTTAGTGATAGCAGTTAGAGATAGCAGTTAGAGATAGCAGTGAGTGATAGCAGTTAGAGATAGCAGTTAGTGATAGCAGTTAGTGATAGCAGTTAGTGATAGCAGTTAGTGATAGCAGTTAGAGATAGCAGTTAGAGATAGCAGTTAGTGATAGCAGTGAGAGATAGCAGTTAGAGATAGCAGTTAGAGATAGCAGTTAGTGATAGCAGTTAGAGATAGCAGTTAGAGATAGCAGTTAGTGATAGCAGTTAGTGATAGCAGTTAGTGATAGCAGTTAGAGATAGCAGTTAGTGATAGCAGTTAGAGATAGCAGTTAGAGATAGCAGTTAGTGATAGCAGTTAGTGATAGCAGTGAGAGATAGCAGTTAGAGATAGCAGTTAGTGATAGCAGTTAGAGATAGCAGTGAGTGATAGCAGTGAGTGATAGCAGTGAGTGATAGCAGTGAGTGATAGCAGTGAGTGATAGCAGTTAGAGATAGCAGTTAGAGATAGCAGTTAGTGATAGCAGTGAGAGATAGCAGTTAGAGATAGCAGTTAGAGATAGCAGTTAGTGATAGCAGTTAGAGATAGCAGTTAGAGATAGCAGTTAGAGATAGCAGTTAGTGATAGCAGTGAGAGATAGCAGTTAGAGATAGCAGTTAGTGATAGCAGTTAGTGATAGCAGTTAGTGATAGCAGTTAGAGATAGCAGTTAGAGATAGCAGTTAGTGATAGCAGTTAGAGATAGCAGTGAGAGATAGCAGTTAGAGATAGCAGTTAGAGATAGCAGTGAGAGATAGCAGTGAGAGATAGCAGTTAGAGATAGCAGTTAGAGATAGCAGTGAGTGATAGCAGTTAGAGATAGCAGTGAGTGATAGCAGTTAGAGATAGCAGTGAGTGATAGCAGTGAGTGATAGCAGTGAGTGATAGCAGTGAGTGATAGCAGTTAGAGATAGCAGTGAGTGATAGCAGTGAGTGATAGCAGTTAGAGATAGCAGTGAGTGATAGCAGTGAGTGATAGCAGTGAGAGATAGCAGTTAGAGATAGCAGTTAGAGATAGCAGTGAGTGATAGCAGTTAGAGATAGCAGTGAGTGATAGCAGTTAGAGATAGCAGTGAGTGATAGCAGTGAGTGATAGCAGTGAGTGATAGCAGTGAGTGATAGCAGTTAGAGATAGCAGTGAGTGATAGCAGTTAGAGATAGCAGTTAGAGATAGCAGTGAGTGATAGCAGTTAGAGATAGCAGTGAGTGATAGCAGTTAGAGATAGCAGTGAGTGATAGCAGTGAGTGATAGCAGTGAGTGATAGCAGTGAGTGATAGCAGTTAGAGATAGCAGTGAGTGATAGCAGTGAGTGATAGCAGTTAGAGATAGCAGTGAGTGATAGCAGTGAGTGATAGCAGTGAGTGATAGCAGTTAGTGATAGCAGTTAGAGATAGCAGTTAGTGATAGCAGTTAGTGATAGCAGTTAGTGATAGCAGTTAGTGATAGCAGTGAGTGATAGCAGTTAGTGATAGCAGTTAGAGTAGGTAGTGATAGCAGTTAGTGATAGCAGTTAGTGATAGCAGTTAGTGATAGCAGTTAGTGATAGCAGTTAGTGATAGCAGTTAGTGATAGCAGTTAGTGATAGCAGTTAGTGATAGCAGTTAGTGATAGCAGTTAGAGATAGCAGTTAGAGATAGCAGTTAGTGATAGCAGTTAGAGATAGCAGTTAGTGATAGCAGTTAGAGATAGCAGTTAGAGATAGCAGTTAGAGATAGCAGTTAGTGATAGCAGTTAGAGATACCAGTTAGAGATACCAGTTAGAGATAGCAGTTAGTGATAGCAGTTAGAGATAGCAGTTAGAGATACCAGTTAGAGATAGCAGTTAGAGATAGCAGTTAGAGATACCAGTTAGAGATAGCAGTTAGAGATAGCAGTTAGTGATAGCAGTTAGAGATAGCAGTTAGAGATAGCAGTTAGAGATAGCAGTTAGTGATAGCAGTTAGAGATACCAGTTAGAGATACCAGTTAGAGATAGCAGTTAGAGATAGCAGTTAGTGATAGCAGTTAGAGATAGCAGTTAGAGATAGCAGTTAGAGATAGCAGTTAGTGATAGCAGTTAGTGATAGCAGTTAGAGATACCAGTTAGAGATACCAGTTAGAGATAGCAGTTAGTGATAGCAGTTAGAGATAGCAGTTAGAGATAGCAGTTAGAGATAGCAGTTAGAGATAGCAGTTAGTGATAGCAGTTAGAGATAGCAGTTAGAGATAGCAGTTAGAGATAGCAGTTAGAGATAGCAGTTAGTGATACCAGTTAGAGATACCAGTTAGTGATAGCAGTGAGCTGAGACATGTGTTCCTCTCGCTCCCTGTGCAGCCACCGGGTGCTGCGTCACTCCGTCTTCATCTGTGCCAGCCGCTCTCTGAGTGTGAAGGCGTCGGCCTGCCGCAGCAGCGGTCCTCCTCACCACAGCCTGGAGGACCAGGGCAGCGGGGGGACGCTGGTCTTCATAGATGTGGAGAACATCAATACTGTGAGATACCCAGCATGTCACACACTGCCAGTAAGAACCACATGTCACTGCTTGCTCATCATTGAAATGGACTTCCTGTGGGCTTGCAGAGTGAAGCGGGGATCCGTGAGTTCCACATCATCCAGGTTTCCAGCAGCAGTCAACACTGGCGCCTCCACAAGTGCATCAACCCAGCCAAGGATAAAGGTGAGGGAGCGCTCTGTGCTTCTCTGTTTATCTAGTTGGGAATAGATGGTAAACACAGGCTCACAATGTCTCACCCTGTCACTCTGCTCTTTGTCTTTCCCTCACAACCTAAAGAACACAGCATCAAAAATGATCCTGATATTCATCAAGATATTCTTAAATGGCTTTAAAACGAATTCTTCAAATATGATTTATTTCTAAAACAATTATGTTATTGCATTATTCTAAAAAAAGGTCATCATTAATTACAATGAACAACATTGAGTGAGTGAATTGTTTCTTACACCCCCTGTAAATACTTTGAGTGACAGTCTTAAAGGGAAGTGTGTCTGTACTGTAAACACATAGAAAGCAATGTCCTGTCTCCTCTCTGCCCCCAGACTGTAAACTCACCAGCAGAGAAAGAGCCAAGCTGTGTTTCAGAGCCACGCCATGCAAGCCTCAAGGTACTGCAGCCAGGAGAAGAACCACGTCAGTATGTTCTGCTCTCAGAGACTCCACTTGTTGAACAGGCTCTGATTTCTCTGCGTTTGGTCTGTTTCTAGCTTCCTCGAGCGCCGTACAGAAATACACGTTTGCAGACCTGAACCTGGGAAATGAACGGGTAAATATAAACATGGCTTCGATGCATTTCACAGTACACCACATATCTACAGACAAAGGGAGACTGACGATATGTTGCACTCTGTCTAATTTCCAATATTAACTTCTATTACGCCGACGAGAGCTTCATCGTGGAATCGGGTACTGCACGGTGCAATCCACTGGTGCACGTCTTATGGGAAGTGTTGTGCAACTTAATGTCATAACCAGTAGTGGTTGTGTGTCAGTGCAACAGTGAAGGCCGTCTGCAGAGAAAACACTTAGCATAGCTGCTATAGAAGTCGTTATTATGTCTTTATTAAACAAGGACCATGCATTCAGTTACGTCATTCTCAAAAAGAGAAAAGATTATTTAGGCCAAATGTAGCTTTGACCTCATTTCTATCTGCAATCCCTGGCAGGAACACAAACACACATCTCACTAACAATTCTACAGACGGATCAAATTCACATCAATAAAATATAAATACCAGCCTATTCGTCAGTAAGAAGAAGAAGAAGAGTTCTCCGGCCAAGTCCCTACAGACTGAGTCGCTGCCGATCTGAGTAGTGCTGTGTGCCTTGCCCTCACCTCTGTCCTCTCTCTCCTGCAGATCATCAGCTCCTCCACGCCCTGCGGAGACTTCTTCTTCCGCGGCTGTCGGAGTGCAGAGCTTCAGCCGGTGGAGGCGCCGACATCCAGGACAACAGCCAGCAGCAGGAGTCAGGTCTGCGTCCCCACGGAGGACATTGGCAACATCGTGAAGAAGTGTAATGAGCTGGATCTCAACATCATAGTCATCTGGAAGGTACATGCAGTGTCACACAGTCAGGCTACGTGGAGCTACAGAGAGCCGTCCTGGGGGGTGTACTACCAATCTAGTTCAACCTATCCTGGATATGTTTTGAGTTATCCGGTTGACTTAATTCAAAACGAAGCCGCTCTCGCTAAACTGTCCTACAACGCTGGCTATCAACTCGTTCGCTCAAGCCAGCCGTGTCCTAAGCTACTGACAGCGCAGCGTCATACTTCCTGAATGAAACTATAATATCAGACACATGAAGAAGTTACACTTTAAACCTCAGGACTCAAACACTTGATCCAGGATCAAAGGAGCTGCAGCTGCAAGGTGAACACAGCTGGTACCAGAACCAGTGAACACAGCTGGTACCAGAACCAGTGAACACAGCTGGTACCAGAACAAGTGAACACAGCTGGTACCAGAACAAGTGAACACAGCTGGTACCAGAACAAGTGAACACAGCTGGTACCAGAACAAGTGAACACAGCTGGTACCAGAACCAGTGAACACAGCTGGTACCAGAACAAGTGAACACAGCTGGTACCAGAACAAGTGAACACAGCTGGTACCAGAACAAGTGAACACAGCTGGTACCCAGAACAAGTGAACACAGCTGGTACCAGAACAAGTGAACACAGCTGGTACCAGAACAAGTGAACACAGCTGGTACCAGAACAAGTGAACACAGCTGGTACCAGAACAAGTGAACACAGCTGGTACCAGAACAAGTGTTTGAGTACATTAACAGGTTCATGATGTCACGGCCCGTCTAAGACACCATCTGACTTTCATTTGACTCCAGTGTTTCCTCAACTTCATGTGTTGCTTCAAAGAATGCTTCTGCATCCAGTCTGTGACGCTGTGAGTGTTGCTTCAAAGAATGCTTCTGCATCCAGTCTGTGACGCTGTGAGTGTTGCTTCAAAGAATGCTTCTGCATCCAGTCTGTGACGCTGTGAGTGTTGCTTCAAAGGATGCTTCTGCATCCAGTCTGTGACGCTGGTGAGTGTTGCTTCAAAGAATGCTTCTGCATCCAGTCCTGTGACGCTGTGAGTGTTGCTTCAAAGAATGCTTCTGCATCCAGTCTGTGACGCTGTGAGTGTTGCTTCAAAGAATGCTTCTGCATCCAGTCTGTGACGCTGTGAGTGTTGCTTCAAAGAATGCTTCTGCATCCAGTCTGTGACGCTGTGAGTGTTGCTTCAAAGAATGCTTCTGCATCCAGTCTGTGACGCTGTGAGTGTTGCTTCAAAGAATGCTTCTGCATCCAGTCTGTGACGCTGTGAGTGTTGCTTCAAAGAATGCTTCTGCATCCAGTCTGTGACGCTGTGAGTGTTGCTTCAAAGCATGCTTCTGCATCCAGTCTGTGACGCTGTGAGTGTTGCTTCAAAGAATGCTTCTGCATCCAGTCTGTGACGCTGTGAGTGTTGCTTCAAAGCATGCTTCTGCATCCAGTCTGTGACGCTGTGAGTGTTGCTTCAAAGAATGCTTCTGCATCCAGTCTGTGACGCTGTGAGTGTTGCTTCAAAGAATGCTTCTGCATCCAGTCTGTGACGCTGTGAGTGTTGCTTCAAAGAATGCTTCTGCATCCAGTCTGTGACGCTGTGAGTGTTGCTTCAAAGAATGCTTCTGCATACAGTCTGTGACGCTGTGAGTGTTGCTTCAAAGAATGCTTCTGCATCCAGTCTGTGACGCTGTGAGTGTTGCTTCAAAGAATGCTTCTGCATCCAGTCTGTGACGCTGTGAGTGTTGCTTCAAAGCATGCTTCTGCATCCAGTCTGTGACGCTGTGAGTGTTGCACGGCCAGATCCGGCTCAGCTGACTCAGATCAGGAAACACATCGATGCACTCGCAGTGCCACGGACTGTAGGCTACATAATGTTACTTTGAGATCGCTCTGACGATGGAGGTGATGTTCTATTCATTTTCACACAGTCGGTGATTTTGGCCGGCCGTCTTTCCTGCAACCGCAGTTTATTTCCTCCGCACACTGAGCTCTGATTGGTCAGCAGGCGTGGTGCTTTCGCTGAGTTGATCTCTTATCTTGGAACCTAGCCTGTGCTCCGAAGCCGGATAAGTCACCATGGAGATCTAGCCCGCTAAAAAGTGAACCAGCTCCGTAGCACCGGAAACCCAGAAGTTATCTTGCTAAACGAAAATCCTGCTTCGTAGTTTACCCCCCTGATGTCGAGCTACCAGAACAACCTTTCAAACTGTATACACATATATGTGATGTGATTAACAACCAAGCTGATTTTTCAACAAGCTACAGTGCTAGCTGCTCAGAGGGGCGTGGCCAGCAGCAGCTCATTAGCATTTAAAGCTACACACACAGAATCGGCCCTTTTTTAAACAGGGCTGAAACAGAGGGGGCTGCAATGATCTGTTTGGTGTTTCAGCCAGACACTTCAGAGACGAACGTGTGTGTGTGTGTGTGTGTGTGTGTGTGTGTGTGTGTGTGTGTGTGTGTGTGTGTGTGTGGTGTGTGTGTGTGTGTGTGTGTGTGTGTGTGTGTGTGTGTGTGTGTGTGTGTGTGTGTGTGTGTGTGTGTGGTGTGTGTGTGTGTGTGTGTGTGTGTGTGTGTGTGTGTGTGTGTGTGTGTGTGTGTGTGTGTGTGTAGTGTGTGTGTGTGTGTGTGTGTGTGTGTGTGTGTGTGTGTGTGTGTGTGTGTGTGTGTGTGTGTGGTGTGTGTGTGTGTGTGTGTGTGTGTGTGTGTGTGTGTGTGTGTGTGTGTGTGTGTGTGTGTGTGTGTGTGTGTGTGTGTGTGTGTGTGTACAGGCCTATGTGGTCGAGGACAACAAACAGCTGATCCTAGAGGGCCAGCTCCACGTGGCGCTGCAGACCATCGGCAAAGAGACCACTTCTCTCACTCCCAAAGAGGTCAGAGTCAGCATTGAAACCGTTGACACGTATCTCACAGGCCAAGGTTCCTTGAAAGCTGATTGGCTGCGACCATAAAAACCAAAACGTTGTGTTCCTTTAGCAGGAAACTCAGGAGATGGTGCTGCTCAAGTTTAAATCAGAAGCTCCTCCTCCAGTCATCCTGCCCGCGGCGGAGCTTTCCCAACTCATCAAAACCAACCTGCACTACCCCGAGACATACACACACCCCTTCGTCCAGGAGAGGTGAGACACACGTGCAACACACGCATGCAAACACACGCATGCAAACACACGCATGCAAACACACGCATGCAAACACACGCATGCCTGGAAGCTGAAACTAATCATCCTCACTTGCTTGGAATAAAGCCTAAGCTGTCTCTGACGTATCGAAGGTCTGTTGTGAGTGAAGCCTCTTCTCTGTGTGCAGCCTCTGTGTGGTCCCTGTCACTCTCACCCTGTCCAACTGCTCCCTGGCCCGGGTGGAGGTCATCATCGACCTACGGCACAAAAGCGCCAGGTAAGGAGTGTGTCTTACTAAGACGCTGGAATAATGTAAAGCAGACCCCATTGATGTCGGGTCTGTCATGTTTCAATACTGGCGGCTCACGGTTTCATTATCCCTCACAAAGTCTAGTTCAAGTTGAACATGTTTTCTAAGTTGTCATTATTATATTCTCCAGCCCCGAGTCAGTGGAGGTGCACAGCTCGTTCACCTGGGTGGGTCAGACCCAGCACCACCTGCAGCTGAGGCCCCAGGAGGTTCTGTGCCTCGCCCTGCAGGCCTGCTTCCTGCAGCCCGGGGTCTACAACCTCAACACGCCGCGAGTCTTCGCCAAGCTGACGGACCAGGGCGCCATGTGTGAGACGAGTCAGCAGACAGCCAGTCCTGCCCTCATCATCGTCAACAGCGCCTGAGAGCAGCAAGCCCACCGGACTCCTCCAACACACCACTCTTCTTCTTTGGTTCTGGGCGGCAGGAAGCATTCATGTTTGTACCAATTACTAAAACAAGAGAATGTGTATTCATACCAAACAGGTTATAGAGCTCTCTGGACTCTTTCCCTTGCATGTAGCTGTGTGTGTGCGGGTCTCATCCACACACACACAGCTCCACCCTCCGTGCTCTACTGGCTCCACCCTCTACTGGCTCCACCCTCCGTGCTCTACTGGCTCCACCCTCTACTGGCTCCACCCTCCGTGCTCTACTGGCTCCACCCTCTACTGGCTCCACCCTCCGTGCTGCACTCTGGAGAAGCCATGTGTCAGTGTGCAGGGTGAACTGAGCTGTAGAGTAAAGGCGGTTCCATAGTGTGACATTGTGACAGGAGTGTGACCCCCCCCCCCCCCATTCTGTACTACCATGGACACGCAGTGGATTTCCTCCAGGGTGTTCCACCTCTCCATCTTGTGATCGAGCTCTTATGCATTGACTTGACAGCTTTTTTTGAAAATGATGTATTATATTTATATAACAAATTGGTTGTAAATAGAAAATAAAAATGTAACTAATGATCTGTGTGATCTGTGACCGACTGCATCGAGTCAGGGCCTCAGCGCCGCCATGGCCGTCTGCTATGAGAAGAACCCTTCATCACACAATGAAACACTCGCACACTGAGCTCATGGGAATCTCTTTGGAACATATAAATGTACTGTTAATACTTTCAGGCCAACTAAATAAATAAATGAGAACTTCCAGCAGACTTTGCGCCGGACATTTAGACTTCAATGCAGAGCCAATGTTGAAGAATGGAGACGGAGCACTTTCATCAAACACGGAGATTTATTGAAGTGTCGGCCGGAGAGGGCACACTCAGTTTCACACGTGAACAGTCTTCCACCGAGCGGCACTCTGAAGATCCATAGAATAATCACACAATATATTGACCAAGGCGGATCCCAAACTTACGCGCCCTTTCTCTGCTAATTATAAACAGATGCTACAAACTGGACAAAGACCTAGCCAGGACAGGATGCCCCCCCTTTCTCCACAGAGCCAGGCATCTGACCTCTGAGTTGACCCTGAGAATGGCATGATCGTATTTCACAGATTGAGGGAACAACACTTTAATTAGAAACAGAAGTTTGCAGATAAGTTCCCAATTCGATACATGGGAACAGACAGGATTAAAATATTCTCTAACAATTTACAGTATTTTATTGATATATTGTATTCTATATTTCTATCATTGATCTTCTTAGTTGGGAAATAAAATGTTAGTTGCAGTATCATTAAGGTAAGTAATAATAATATAGGCAAAGCCTTCTGTGGGTATCTGAAGGAGGCTAATGAATCAACCGATTTTAGAAGAGGCATTTAAGATTTACATTATCGGGTAAATGTTGACGATGGGACTAAACATTTGTATAACTCTTGCCGTCAGTAAAAGCTGATATATATTTCAACACCAGGTACATTCTGAAATGTAAGAAGAAAGGAGAGAGGAATTGTAAGTAGAGCTACTCTCCTGGTTCTGTATTTTGACGGATGGATTGAACATTGTAGTGAATGTAACATTAAGGTAACGGAGTATAACAGTGATACATTATAAAGGTTAATGTTATATATTTATATTTTGAGTGCTGCAGTTACACTCCTGCACTAGAGGTGGCGAAATGCACCTTCAACTTGGTTTGCAGTCGGCCATTAAACCATTGACCGAGGAGCAAGGAAATGAAAAATAAGAGAAGTGAGAAGGGCCCCCTGGTGCCACTACCCAATCTGCAGCGCTGCCCGATCTGCAGTGCGCATGTGCGAGATGGTCCGCTATATTGGACAAACTGCGGACGGCAACCCAAGTAGGACAATATTGACACAGTGGGTTGCCGTCGGGAGTTCTCCATCTCGCACATGCGCAGTACGGATCGGGGAGTGACAACAGTGGCCATGGTAGCGACACAGATGTGTCTCGTGACCAGCTTTTGAGGAAGCAGTCAACTCAGCTGGGGTAAGTTTATTATGTTACCTTAGCTTCTGTTAAAGTAACAAGTATGCTCCGGTAGTGTGTACTTTGAAGTTCCCTCAAGACACAAAGGCGTTTGAGTTCAGGTGAGTTCAGGTGTGTGAGTTCAGGTGTGTTCAGGAGATGCCCCAGGAGTCTTCCTTTAAAGATGATAACATGTCCCTGGGTGCTGAGCTGCAGCTCCTGGGTGCTGAGCTGGAGCTCCTGGGTGCTGAGCTGGAGCTCCTGGGTGCTGAGCTGCAGCCTCGATGCTTGAAGTGTAGACTTTAGTCCACTTGGTGCACCTCCTCTAAGGGCTGTAGTCTTTGTAATGGTGTGACATGGGGAAAGGTATATCTCGAGGTAATGCTGAGGATGCTAACGATACTCTCAAAGCTTTACACGCCAACAGCGACTGGAACAGGTTTGACTAGTAAGTGCTAACAGAAGAATGTCAAACTGCTTTGTACAAATGTTTATGAAATGTACTATGTAGCCTACAGGTGATACGAAATGTCTCCTCTGCTCGTTTACAGCTCATTAAAATAGAGAAGCAAAGGTCCAACATGTTTGTTCTCAAACAATGGCACAGAACATAATCTCTTCTTCAATGACATTGCAAGTATGAATGTAGTTGAACTGAAAGCTACACATGAAGTTCAGCTGGGACTGGGCAACATATCGATGTTAGATAGATCACGTGATATAGGTTTAAACATTCTGTTGGTTTTAAAGACTACATTACAGTTCATGTATTATTGCTCTAACCCACTCGTTTCATCCACGGACTTTGCTCATGATTATTTATCAAACATCTCATTGTGTATTTTTTATGAAAGCATCAATATCAACAATTCTGCTGCATTACTGGTATTGAGGTCTTAATTAAAACATTTCGAGATATTTCATATACTCTTCTCGAAATTGCAATATTGACTCGTGCAATATCCAAATTGCAGTTATCTCAATATTTAGTGAAAGGCAACATATGTGAAAATATGTGAATCGAGCTTCTTGGTCCCAGAGAAGTCTCTACCAACGGATCCTCTTAAAGATCCCACCATGATTATATTCATATATTTTCAATGGTAATGTTTAAAAAATGGTAATTCCCTCTTATATTGCGAATCATATCGCAATTGCAAAATAAGTCAATATAATCGCGATGAGTAATTGTTTCTAAATCATGCAGCCGTAGTAAATATGTGATTTGAAAGGCTGACAGCAGCAGAAGCTGTTCTCTGAATGACACCGGCTGCACATTGAACCCAAAGAAATAGAGAATGGCCTCGTGCCCATCATAGAGTGTTCTGTGTGTCTCCTGCAGGCTGGGTCACTGTGTTCTGTGTGTCTCCTGCAGGCTGGTTCACTGTGTTCTGTGTGTCTCTTGCAGGCTGGCAGCAGGATGTTCTCTGTGAGCTCTGCACAGAGACGGCTCCCCGCTCAGCTGCTGCTGCTGCTGCTGTGGACGCTCACACACTTCTCTGGTGACTAACAGCTTCACACACGCTCACACACACTCACTGGCTGTTCAATGTTTATCACTGTTTGGATGAAACCCTATTCCATCATCCTTGAAGCATGTAGTTACCTCGTGAAGTTACCCGACCGCGACCCGACTGCGGATAAGCGCGAGAAGATGGATTAGTGGAAACATTTAGTTTATTAACCTTTTTATTTACAATTGTCACAATTCATAAAATGAAAAATAAAACGGTAAAATGTATTTATATTTAAAGCTTATTTGACATTATGTTCATACCTCACTTTATATTTGCTAATCATCATTTTTTTAAATCTATTCAGTATATCACACATTTTATTTTCCCTTTTCAAACTACTCCAGATTGAACAGCTGATATTCTGTATTCTCACTTCCACGTGACAGTGGGTCAGCCTTCAGATACTTCACACATTCTGCTTTACAAGGATGCATACCAACATTCTGTGTGTTCTCCAGAGGCCAGCGTGTGTCTGTTGGGTCCAGATGTCTTCACACTTCAGAAGAACTTTGGAGCCAACATCAGCCTTACTTCCAGGTGAGGACAGTCAGCCTGCAGCCTCCGCTCCAGGCTCTGTAGTGATGGACAGAGGGACTCCTTTGCTCCCTTAACAGTCTGCTAACATGAACTGTAAATGCATGAGCATGCTCAGTGGCACCGGCTGCCTGAGTTTCAGATACAAACAACCTTTGACTTCCCTCATATTCTGCAACAGATGGACCATGACGGGCTACACGCACAGCAGGCTACATAGCAGGCTACATAGCAGGCTACATAGCAGGCTACACGCATAGCAGGCTACACGCACAGCAGGCTACATAGCAGGCTACATAGCAGGCTACACGCATAGCAGGCTACACGCATTGCAGGCTACATAGCAGGCTACATAGCAGGCTACACAGCAGGCTACACGCATAGCAGGCTACATAGCAGGCTACACAGCAGGCTACACAGCAGGCTACACGCATAGCAGGCTACACAGCAGGCTACACAGCAGGCTACACAGCAGGCTACACAGCAGGCTACACAGCAGGCTACACGCATAGCAGGCTACACAGCAGGCTACATAGCAGGCTACATAGCAGGCTACACACATAGCAGGCTACATAGCAGGCTACACGCATAGCAGGCTACATAGCAGGCTACACAGCAGGCTACATAGCAGGCTACACACATAGCAGGCTACATAGCAGGCTACATAGCAGGCTACACAGCAGGCTACACAGCAGGCTACATAGCAGGCTACACAGCAGGCTACATAGCAGGCTACACGCATAGCAGGCTACACAGCAGGCTACATAGCAGGCTACACGCATAGCAGGCTACACAGCAGGCTACATAGCAGGCTACACAGCAGGCTACATAGCAGGCTACATAGCAGGCTACATAGCAGGCTACACAGCAGGCTACATAGCAGGCTACACGCATAGCAGGCTACACGCATAGCAGGCTACATAGCAGGCTACACAGCAGGCTACATAGCAGGCTACACGCATAGCAGGCTACATAGCAGGCTACATAGCAGGCTACACGCATAGCAGGCTACATAGCAGGCTACACACATAGCAGGCTACATAGCAGGCTACACACATAGCAGGCTACACAGCAGGCTACACAGCAGGCTACACAGCAGGCTACACGCATAGCAGGCTACGCTACACAGCAGGCTACACAGCAGGCTACACAGCAGGCTACACAGCAGGCTACACGCATAGCAGGCTACACAGCAGGCTACACAGCAGGCTACACAGCAGGCTACACAGCAGGCTACACAGCAGGCTACACAGCAGGCTACATAGCAGGCTACACAGCAGGCTACACAGCAGGCTACACGCATAGCAGGCTACATAGCAGGCTACATAGCAGGCTACACGCTTAGCATGCTAGACCCATAGTGGGATAAACCCATAGGGGACAACACCAATAGTGTGCTACGTACAGTGGGGCAAAAAAGTATTCAGTCAGCCACCAAGTGTGCAAGTTCTCCCACTTAAAGAGATGAGAGGCCTGTAATGTTCATGCTAGCTACACTTCAACTCTGAGACAGAACGGGGGAAAGAATCCAGGAAATCACTTTGTAGGATCTTTAATGAATGAATTGGTAAATTCCTCGGTAAGTATTTGGTCACCTTCAAACAAACAAGATGTCTGGCTCTCACAGACCTGTAACTTCTTCTTTAAGAGCCTCCTCTGTCCTCCACTCGTTAACTGTATTAATGGAACCTGTTTGAACTCGTTATCAGTATAAAAGACACCTGTCCACAACCTCAAACAGTCACACTCCAAACTCCACTATGGCCAAGACCAAAGAGCTGTCAAAGGACACCAGAAACTAAATGGTAGACCTGCACCCGGCTGGGAAGACTGCATCTGCAATAGGTAAGCAGCTTGGAGCCCCAGATCTCCCTCGATCTGGGGCTCCACGCAAGATCTCACCCCGTGGGGTCAAAGTGATCACAAGAACGGTGAGCACAGATCCCAGAACCACACGGGGGGACCTAGTCCATGACCTGCAGAGAGCTGGGACCAAAGTAACAAAGGCTACCATCAGTAACACACTACGCCGCCAGGGACTCAAACCCTGCAGTGCCAGACGTGTCCCCCTGCTTAAGCCAGTACATGTCCAGGCCCGTCTGAAGTGTGCTAGAGAGCATTTAGATGATCCAGAAGAGGATTGGGAGAATGTCATATGGTCAGATGAAACCAAAATAGAACTTGTTGGTAAAAACTCAACTAGACGTGTTTGGAGGAGAAAGAATGCTGAGTCCAAAGAACACCATACCTACTGTGAGACATGGGGGGGGGGGGGGACATCATGCTTTGGGGCTCTGCAAAGGGACCAGGACCACTGATCCGTGTAAAGGAAAGAATGAATGGGGCCATGTATCGTGAGATTTTGAGTGACAACCTCCTTCCATCAGCAAGGGCATTGAAGGTGAAACGTGGCTGGGTCTTTCAGCATGACAATGATCCCAAACACACCGCCCGGGCAACGAAGGAGTGGCTTCGTAAGAAGCATTTCAAGGTCCTGGAGTGGCCTAGCCAGTCTCCAGATCTCAACCCCATAGAAAATCTTTGGAGGGAGTTGAAAGTCTGTGTTGCCCAGCGACAGCCCCAAAGCATCACTGCTCTAGAGGAGATCTGCATGGAGGAATGGGCCAACATACCAGCAACAGTGAAAACCTTGTGAAGACTTGCAGAAAACGTTTGACCTCTGTCATTGCCAACAAAGGGTATATAACAAAGTATTGAGATGAACTTTTGTTATTGACCAAATACTTATTTTCCATCATTTGCAAATAAATTCTTTAAAAATCCTTCAATGTGATTTCCTTGATTCTTTCCCTCGTTCTGTCTCAGAGTTGAAGTGTAGCTAGCATGAACATTACAGGCCTCTCATCTCTTGAAGTGGGAGAACTTGCACACTTTGTGTCTGACTAAATACTTTTTTGCCCCACTGTACATGTTTGTCTACAACCATAGCTAACTACATTCATAGTGGTCTACACCTATAGTGGTCTACACCCAAAGCGGTCTACACCCATAGCGGGCTGCACCCATAGCGGGCTACACCCTAGCTAGCTGCATTTATAGTGGGCTGTACCCATAGCTAGTTACACCCATAACTGTATTCTTGTCTTTCTCTAGTTCTCCAGTGAACCAGACTGCTGTGATTCACTTCAACATCTCCTTCAGCTCCAAGCCCGACTACACATCTGTGATCACACTGCCTGAGCAGGTAACCCATGACCCCAAATACAGGGAGAACCACAGTCCTCATCCTCCGTGACCTTTGACCCAAGAGACGTTTGCTTGACTCGACTCACAGAGAAGACATGCTGTTGTCTCTGTTTAGGTGTTGCTGCCAGAGAAAGAAACCTCAGTGATTTTCAATGTGACGGCCCTCGATGTTGGTCAGGTGACCTCATACCTGCTTACCAACAACACAGAGCTCAAGAGGTGGGTGTCTGCAGAACATCAGAATCACATGCTGCACCATCACTGACCGTAAGCCTTATTCTCTCTCCTCTAGTTCTGTCAGGATCCACTTCCTGGTTGTCCATAGCAACATCCTGTCAATAATCACTCAGGTGATTGGCTGGATTTACTTTGTGGCCTGGTCCGTATCCTTCTATCCACAAGCCTGGGAAAACTACCGGAGAAAAAGGTAGAGTTCTGTCTGGCCTCCTTCTCTGAGAATACATTTAACCTTTCAGAAGTGTGCTTCATATCCAATGGCGTCCTTTGAAGTGTATACCCTCCCTTTGCTTTGGTTAGTGATGAGTTGAGGATGGCCATAGCTACATAGTGAGCCGTCTTGCTTTATCTCAACTTTCTGGACAGTTTGAGCACTGGCAAGAAGAGGGTAGTAGGTAAAGACAAAGGTTAGATGAATAAGGTGGGATAGGTCGTTGGACTTCGGAAGAGTCGATTTCTGAGCCACCTACCCGGGCAATTTCTTTTACATTTTGAGCCATGCGTGATCTGTGGACAATTCCCAATTTGACAACAATTAAAAAAATAACCAGAGACGGGAGTCAATTAGTACCATAGACTTAGTGTATATATATAAGATTAGTACCATAGACTTAGTGTATATATAAGATTAGTACCATAGACTTAGTGTATATATAAGATTAGTACCATAGACTTAGTGTATATATATAAGATTAGTACCATAGACTTAGTGTATATATAAGATTAGTACCATAGACTTAGTGTATATATAAGATTAGTACCCTAGACTTAGTGTATATATAAGATTAGTACCCTAGACTTAGTGTATATATAAGATTAGTACCATAGACTTAGTGTATATATAAGATTAGTACCATAGACTTAGTGTATATATAAGATTAGTACCATAGACTTAGTGTATATATAAGATTAGTACCATAGACTTAGTGTATATATAAGATTAGTACCCTAGACTTAGTGTATATATAAGATTAGTACCCTAGACTTAGTGTATATATAAGATTAGTACCCTAGACTTAGTGTATATATAAGATTAGTACCCTAGACTTAGTGTATATATAAGATTAGTACCCTAGACTTAGTGTATATATAAGATTAGTACCCTAGACTTAGTGTATATATAAGATTAGTACCTAGACTTAGTGATATATAAGATTAGTACCATAGACTTAGTGTATATATAAGATTAGTACCCTAGACTTAGTGTTATATATAAGATTAGTACCATAGACTTAGTGTATATTAAGATTAGTACCATAGACTTAGTGTATATATAAGATTAGTACCTAGACTTAGTGTATATAAGATTAGACCCTAGACTTGTGTATATATAAGATTAGTACCATAGACTTAGTGTATATATAAGATTAGTACCCTAGATTAGTGTATATATAAGATTAGTACCATAAGACTTAGTGTGTATAAAGTTAGTACCATAGATTAGATAGTACCCGACATATAAGATTAGTACCCGACTTAGTGTATATATAAGATTAGTACCAGACTTAGTGTGTATATATAAGATTAGTACCATAGACTTAGTGTGTATATATAAGATTAGTACCCTGACTTAGTGTATATATAAGATTAGTACCATAGACTTAGTGTATATATAAGATTAGTACCATAGACTTAGTGTGTATATATAAGATTAGTACCCTAGACTTAGTGTATATATAAGATTAGTACCCTAGACTTAGTGTATATATAAGATTAGTACCCTAGACTTGTGTATTATAAGATTAGTACCATAGACTTAGTGTATATATAAGATTAGTACCATAGACTTAGTGTGTATATAAGATTAGTACCCTGACTTAGTGTATATATAAGATTAGTACCATAGACTTAGTGTGTATATAAGATTAGTACCCTAGATTTAGTGTGTATATATAAGATTAGTACCCTAGACTTAGTGTATATATAAGATTAGTACCATAGACTTAGTGTATATATAAGATTAGTACCCTAGATTTAGTGTATATATAAGATTAGTACCATAGACTTGGTGTATATATAAGATTAGTACCATAGACTTAGTGTATATATAAGATTAGTACCCTAGATTTAGTGTATATATAAGATTAGTACCTAGACTTAGTGTATATATAGATTAGTACCCTAGACTTAGTGTTATATATAAGATTAGTACCCTAGACTTAGTGTATATATAAGATTAGTACCCTAGACTTAGTGTATATATAAGATTAGTACCCTAGACTTAGTGTATATATAAGATTAGTACCCTAGACTTAGTGTATATATAAGATTAGTACCCTAGATTTAGTGTATATATAAGATTAGTACCATAGACTTAGTGTATATATAAGATTAGTACCATAGATTTAGTGTATATATAAGATTAGTACCCTAGATTTAGTGTATATATAAGATTAGTACCATAGACTTAGTGTATATATAAGATTAGTACCATAGACTTAGTGTATATATAAGATTAGTACCATAGATTTAGTGTATATATAAGATTAGTACCCTAGATTTAGTGTATATATAAGATTAGTACCCTAGATTTAGTGTATATATAAAATTAGTACCCTAGACTTAGTGTATATATAAGATTAGTACCATAGACTTAGTGTATATATAAGATTAGTACCCTAGACTTAGTGTATATATAAGATTAGTACCATAGACTTAGTGTATATAAGATTAGTACCATAGACTTAGTGTATATAAGATTAGTACCATAGACTTAGTGTATATATAAGATTAGTACCCTAGACTTAGTGTATATATAAGATTAGTACCATAGACTTAGTGTATATATAAGATTAGTACCATAGACTTAGTGTATATATAAGATTAGTACCCTAGACTTAGTGTATATATAAGATTAGTACCCTAGACTTAGTGTATATATAAGATTAGTACCCTAGACTTAGTGTATATATAAGATTAGTACCCTAGACTTAGTGTATATATAAGATTAGTACCCTAGACTTAGTGTATATATAAGATTAGTACCCTAGACTTAGTGTATATATAAGATTAGTACCATAGACTTAGTGTATATATAAGATTAGTACCCTAGACTTAGTGTATATAGAAGATTAGTACCATAGACTTAGTGTATATATAAGATTAGTACCCTAGACTTAGTGTATATAAGATTAGTACCCTAGACTTAGTGTATATATAAGATTAGTACCATAGACTTAGTGTATATATAAGATTAGTACCCTAGACTTAGTGTATATATAAGATTAGTACCATAGACTTAGTGTGTATATAAGATTAGTACCATAGACTTAGTGTGTATATATAAGATTAGTACCCTGACTTAGTGTATATATAAGATTAGTACCATAGACTTAGTGTGTATATATAAGATTAGTACCATAGACTTAGTGTATATATAAGATTAGTACCCTGACTTAGTGTATATATAAATTAGTACCATAGACTTAGTGTATATATAAGATTAGTACCATAGACTTAGTGTATATATAAGATTAGTACCATAGACTTAGTGTATATATAAGATTAGTACCATAGACTTAGTGTATATATAAGATTAGTACCATAGACTTAGTGTATATATAAGATTAGTACCCTACTTAGTGTATATATAAGATTAGTACCATAGACTTAGTGTATATATAAGATTAGTACCATAGACTTAGTGTATATATAAGATTAGTACCCTAGACTTAGTGTATATATAAGATTAGTACCCTAGACTTAGTGTATATATAAGATTAGTACCCTAGACTTAGTGTATATATAAGATTAGTACCCTAGACTTAGTGTATATATAAGATTAGTACCCTAGACTTAGTGTATATATAAGATTAGTACCCTAGATTTAGTGTATATATAAGATTAGTACCCTAGACTTAGTGTATATATAAGATTAGTACCCTAGACTTAGTGTATATATAAGATTAGTACCATAGACTTAGTGTATATATAAGATTAGTACCCTAGACTTAGTGTATATATAAGATTAGTACCATAGACTTAGTGTATATATAAGATTAGTACCCTAGACTTAGTGTATATATAAGATTAGTACCCTAGACTTAGTGTATATATAAGATTAGTACCATAGACTTAGTGTATATATAAGATTAGTACCCTAGATTTAGTGTATATATAAGATTAGTACCATAGACTTAGTGTGTATATAAGATTAGTACCATAGACTTAGTGTGTATATATAAGATTAGTACCCTGACTTAGTGTATATATAAGATTAGTACCATAGACTTAGTGTGTATATATAAGATTAGTACCATAGACTTAGTGTGTATATATAAGATTAGTACCCTGACTTAGTGTATATATAAGATTAGTACCATAGACTTAGTGTATATATAAGATTAGTACCATAGACTTAGTGTGTATATATAAGATTAGTACCCTGACTTAGTGTATATATAAGATTAGTACCATAGACTTAGTGTGTATATATAAGATTAGTACCCTGACTTAGTGTATATATAAGATTAGTACCCTAGACTTAGTGTATATATAAGATTAGTACCATAGACTTAGTGTATATATAAGATTAGTACCCTAGACTTAGTGTATATATAAGATTAGTACCATAGACTTGGTGTATATATAAGATTAGTACCCTAGACTTAGTGTATATATAAGATTAGTACCATAGACTTAGTGTGTATATATAAGATTAGTACCCTGACTTAGTGTATATATAAGATTAGTACCATAGACTTAGTGTGTATATATAAGATTAGTACCCTGACTTAGTGTATATATAAGATTAGTACCCTAGACTTAGTGTATATATAAGATTAGTACCATAGACTTAGTGTATATATAAGATTAGTACCCTAGACTTAGTGTATATATAAGATTAGTACCATAGACTTAGTGTATATATATAAAATTAGTACCATAGACTTAGTGTATATATAAGATTAGTACCATAGATTAGTGTATATATAAGATTAGTACCCTAGACTTAGTGTATATATAAGATTAGTACCCTAGACTTAGTGTATATATAAGATTAGTACCCTAGACTTAGTGTATATATAAGATTAGTACCCTAGACTTAGTGTATATATAAGATTAGTACCCTAGACTTAGTGTATATATATAAGTACCCTAGACTTAGTGTATATATAAGATTAGTACCCTAGACTTAGTGTATATATAAGATTATACCCTAGACTTAGTGTATATATAAGATTAGTACCCTAGATTTAGTGTATATATAAGATTAGTACCCTAGATTTAGTGTATATATAAGATTAGTACCATAGACTTAGTGTATATATAAGATTAGTACCATAGACTTAGTGTATATATAAGATTAGTACCATAGATTTAGTGTATATATAAGATTAGTACCCTAGATTTAGTGTATATATAAGATTAGTACCCTAGATTTAGTGTATATATAAAATTAGTACCCTAGACTTAGTGTATATATAAGATTAGTACCATAGACTTAGTGTATATATAAGATTAGTACCCTAGACTTAGTGTATATATAAGATTAGTACCATAGACTTAGTGTATATATAAGATTAGTACCATAGATTTAGTGTATATATAAGATTAGTACCCTAGACTTAGTGTGTATGTATAAGATTAGTACCATAGACTTAGTGTATATATAAGATTAGTACCATAGATTTAGTGTATATATAAGATTAGTACCATAGATTTAGTGTATATATAAGATTAGTACCCTAGACTTAGTGTGTATGTATAAGATTAGTACCCTAGACTTAGTGTATATATAAGATTAGTACCATAGACTTAGTGTATATATAAGATTAGTACCATAGATTTAGTGTATATATAAGATTAGTACCCTAGATTTAGTGTATATATAAGATTAGTACCCTAGACTTAGTGTATATATAAGATTAGTACCCTAGACTTAGTGTATATATAAGATTAGTACCCTAGACTTAGTGTATATATAAGATTAGTACCATAGACTTAGTGTATATATAAGATTAGTACCCTAGACTTAGTGTATATATAAGATTAGTACCATAGACTTAGTGTATATATAAGATTAGTACCATAGATTTAGTGTATATATATAAGATTAGTACCATAGACTTAGTGTATATATAAGATTAGTACCATAGATTTAGTGTATATATAAGATTAGTACCATAGACTTAGTGTATATATAAGATTAGTACCCTAGACTTAGTGTATATATAAGATTAGTACCATAGACTTAGTGTATATATAAGATTAGTACCATAGATTTAGTGTATATATAAGATTAGTACCATAGACTTAGTGTGTATATATAAGATTAGTACCATAGACTTGGTGTATATATAAGATTAGTACCCTAGATTTAGTGTATATATAAGATTAGTACCATAGACTTAGTGTATACAGGACTGTCTCAGAAAATTAGAATATTGTGATAAAGTTCTTTATTTTCTGTAATGCAATTAAAAAAACAAAAATGTCATACATTCTGGATTCATTACAAATCAACTGAAATATTGCAAGCCTTTTATTATTTTAATATTGCTGATTATGGCATACAGCTTAAGAAAACTCAAAAATCCTATTTAAAAAAATTAGAATAGTTCCTCAGACCAAGTAAAAAAAAAAGATTTATAACAGCAAAACACAATCAAACATTTGAAAATGTCCATTAATGCACTCAGTACTTGGTTGGGAATCCTTTTGCACGGATTACTGCATCAATGCGGCGTGGCATGGAGGCAATCAGCCTGTGGCATTGCTGAGGTGTTATGGATGCCCAGGATGCTTCAATAGCGGCCTTTAGCTCATTAGCATTGTTGGGTCTGGTGTCTTTCAGCTTCTTCTTCACAATACCCCACATATTCTCTATGGGGTTCAGGTCAGGGGAATTTGCAGGCCAATCGAGGACAGTAATGCCATGGTCAGTACACCAGTTACTGGTGGTTTTGGCACTGTGGGCAGGTGCCAGATCATGCTGGAAAATGAATTCCTCATCTCCATAGAGCTTTTCAGCAGACGGAAGCATGTAGTGCTCTAAAATCTCTTGGTACACAGCTGCATTTACTCTGGGCTTGATGAAACACAGTGGACCAACACCAGCAGCTGACATGGCTCCCCAAACCATCGCTGACTGTGGGAACTTCACACTGGATTTCAAGCAACTTGGATTTTGCTCCTCTCCAGCCTTTCTCCAGACTCTGGCGCCTTGACTTCCAAATGAAATACAAAACTTGCTTTCGTCTGAAAAGAGGACTTTGGACCACTGTGCAACTGTCCAGTGCTTCTTTTCCTTAGCCCAAGTCAGACGCCTCTTCCGTTGTCTTGAGTTCAGAAGTGGCTTGACCATGGGAATACGGCTATTGTAGCCCATTTCCCGGACACGTCTGTGAACAGTGACTTTTGATACCTGGACTCCAGCTTCAGTCCACTGTCTTTGAAGCTCCCCCAAATTCTGGAAGCGACTCTTCTTCACAATGCTGTTAAGGCTGCGGTCATCTCTCTTGGTTGTGCAGCGTTTCCTGCCACATTTCCCCCTTCCAACAGACTTTTTGTGGATGTGCTTTGAAACTGCACTCTGTGAACAGCTTGCTCTTTGAGAAATTTCTTTTTGTGTCTTACCCTCCTGATGGAGGGTGTCAATGACGGTCCTCTGGACAGCAGTCAGATCAGCAGTCTTCCCCATACTTGTGATTTAGTTTACTGAACCAAGCTGAGTGTTTTTCAAGGCTCAGGAAACCCTTGCAGGTGTTTCGAGTTAATTAGACGATTCAAGTGATTCGTTGAACACCCTACTAGTATACTTTTTCATGATATTCTAATATTTAGAGATAGGATATTTGAGTTTTCTTAAGCTGTATGCCATAATCAGCAATATTAAAATAATAAAAGGCTTGCAATATTTCAGTTGATTTGTAATGAATCCAGAATGTATGACATTTTTGTTTTTTTAATTGCATTACAGAAAATAAAGAACTTTATCACAATATTCTCATTTTCTGAGACAGTCCTGTATATAAGATTAGTACCCTAGACTTAGTGTATATATAAGATTAGTACCATAGACTTAGTGTATATATAAGATTAGTACCATAGACTTAGTGTATATATAAGATTAGTACCATAGATTTAGTGTATATATAAGATTAGTACCCTAGACTTAGTGTATATATAAGATTAGTACCATAGACTTAGTGTATATATAAGATTAGTACCCTAGACTTAGTGTATATATAAGATTAGTACCCTAGACTTAGTGTATATATAAGATTAGTACCATAGACTTAGTGTATATATAAGATTAGTACCATAGATTTAGTGTATATATAAGATTAGTACCATAGACTTAGTGTATATATAAGATTAGTACCATAGACTTAGTGTATATATAAGATTAGTACCCTAGACTTAGTGTATATATAAGATTAGTACTATAGATTTAGTGTATATATAAGATTAGTACCATAGACTTAGTGTATATATAAGATTAGTACCATAGATGTAGTGTATATATAAGATTAGTACCATAGACTTAGTGTATATATAAGATTAGTACCCTAGACTTAGTGTATATATAAGATTAGTACCATAGATTTAGTGTATATATAAGATTAGTACCCTAGACTTAGTGTATATATAAGATTAGTACCCTAGACTTAGTGTATATATAAGATTAGTACCATAGACTTAGTGTATATATAAGATTAGTACCATAGATTTAGTGTATATATAAGATTAGTACCATAGACTTAGTGTATATATAAGATTAGTACCATAGATTTAGTGTGTATATAAGATTAGTACCATAGATTTAGTGTATATATAAGATTAGTACCATAGACTTAGTGTATATATAAGATTAGTACCATAGACTTAGTGTATATATAAGATTAGTACCCTAGACTTAGTGTATATATAAGATTAGTACCATAGATTTAGTGTATATATAAGATTAGTACCATAGACTTAGTGTATATATAAGATTAGTACCATAGACTTAGTGTATATATAAGATTAGTACCATAGATTTAGTGTATATATAAGATTAGTACCATAGACTTAGTGTATATATAAGATTAGTACCCTAGACTTAGTGTATATATAAGATTAGTACCATAGATTTAGTGTATATATAAGATTAGTACCCTAGACTTAGTGTATATATAAGATTAGTACCCTAGACTTAGTGTATATATAAGATTAGTACCATAGACTTAGTGTATATATAAGATTAGTACCATAGACTTAGTGTATATATAAGATTAGTACCCTAGACTTAGTGTATATATAAGATTAGTACCATAGATTTAGTGTATATATAAGATTAGTACCATAGACTTAGTGTATATATAAGATTAGTACCATAGACTTAGTGTATATATAAGATTAGTACCATAGATTTAGTGTATATATAAGATTAGTACCATAGACTTAGTGTATTTATAAGATTAGTACCATAGATTTAGTGTATATATAAGATTAGTACCATAGACTTAGTGTATATATAAGATTAGTACCATAGACTTAGTGTATATATAAGATTAGTACCATAGACTTAGTGTATATATAAGATTAGTACCCTAGACTTAGTGTATATATAAGATTAGTACCATAGACTTAGTGTTTATATAAGATTAGTACCATAGATTTAGTGTATATATAAGATTAGTACCATAGACTTAGTGTATATATAAGATTAGTACCATAGACTTAGTGTATATATAAGATTAGTACCATAGATTTAGTGTATATATAAGATTAGTACCATAGACTTAGTGTATATATAAGATTAGTACCCTAGACTTAGTGTATATATAAGATTAGTACCATAGACTTAGTGTATATATAAGATTAGTACCATAGATTTAGTGTATATATAAGATTAGTACCCTTAAATGAAATGATTTCCCTTAAGAACCAGCAGGTCACCAAAGAAAGTAGAACATGTGAAAAGGGTATCCATGTTACACAATGAAATGTGCACAGAGCAAGACCCCGTATCAAATGTAAGTTATTACCCATGTGAATGTTTCCATAGCAACGTTGACCTGATCCCACATGTGTCTTCAGTGTTGTAGGTCTCAACTTTGACTTCCTGGCTCTCAACGTGACCGGCTTCATCGCCTACTGCGTCTTCAACATAGGACTGTTCTGGGTGCCTTATATAAAGGTAACTCCATCACTGAGTCTTCAACATAGGACTGTTCTGGGTGCCTTATAGAAAGGTAACTCCATCACTGTGTCTTCAACATAGGACTGTTCTGGGTACCTTATATAAAGGTAACTCCATCACTGAGTCTTCAACATAGGACTGTTCTGGGTACCTTATATAAAGGTAACTCCATCACTGTGTCTTCAACATAGGACTGTTCTGGGTACCTTATATAAAGGTAACTCCATCACTGTGTCTTCAACATAGGACTGTTCTGGGTGCCTTATATAAAGGTAACTCCATCACTGTGTCTTCAACATAGGACTGTTCTGGGTACCTTATATAAAGGTAACTCCATCACTGTGTCTTCAACATAGGACTGTTCTGGGTACCTTATATAAAGGTAACTCCATCACTGAGTCTTCAACATAGGACTGTTCTGGGTACCTTATATAAAGGTAACTCCATCACTGTGTCTTCAACATAGGACTGTTCTGGGTGCCTTTATATAAAGGTAACTCCATCACTGTGTCTTCAACATAGGACTGTTCTGGGTGCCTTTATATAAAGGTAACTCCATCACTGCGTCTGCAACATAGGACTGTTCTGGGTGCCTTTATATAAAGGTAACTCCATCACTGTGTCTTCAACATAGGACTGTTCTGGGTGCCTTATATAAAGGTAACTCCATCACTGTGTCTTCAACATAGGACTGTTCTGGGTACCTTATATAAAGGTAACTCCATCACTGTGTCTTCAACATAGGACTGTTCTGGGTGCCTTATATAAAGGTAACTCCATCACTGAGTCTTCAACATAGGACTGTTCTGGGTACCTTATATAAAGGTAACTCCATCACTGTGTCTTCAACATAGGACTGTTCTGGGTGCCTTTATATAAAGGTAACTCCATCACTGTGTCTTCAACATAGGACTGTTCTGGGTGCCTTTATATAAAGGTAACTCCATCACTGTGTCTTCAACATAGGACTGTTCTGGGTGCCTTTATATAAAGGTGACTCCATCACTGTGTCTTCAACATAGGACTGTTCTGGGTGCCTTATATAAAGGTAACTCCATCACTGAGTCTTCAACATAGGACTGTTCTGGGTGCCTTATATAAAGGTAACTCCATCACTGAGTCTTCAACATAGGACTGTTCTGGGTGCCTTATAGAAAGGTAACTCCATCACTGTGTCTTCAACATAGGACTGTTCTGGGTGCCTTATATAAAGGTAACTCCATCACTGTGTCTTCAACATAGGACTGTTCTGGGTGCCTTATATAAAGGTAACTCCATCACTGCGTCTGCAACATAGGACTGTTCTGGGTGCCTTATAGAAAGGTAACTCCATCACTGTGTCTTCAACATAGGACTGTTCTGGGTGCCTTATAGAAAGGTAACTCCATCACTGCGTCTGCAACATAGGACTGTTCTGGGTGCCTTATAGAAAGGTAACTCCATCACTGTGTCTTCAACATAGGACTGTTCTGGGTGCCTTATATAAAGGTAACTCCATCACTGAGTCTTCAACATCGGACTGTTCTGGGTGCCTTATATAAAGGTAACTCCATCACTGAGTCTTCAACATAGGACTGTTCTGGGTGCCTTATATAAAGGTGACTCCATCACTGAGTCTTCAACATAGGACTGTTCTGGGTGCCTTATAGAAAGGTAACTCCATCACTGTGTCTTCAACATAGGACTGTTCTGGGTGCCTTATATAAAGGTGACTCCATCACTGAGTCTTCAACATAGGACTGTTCTGGGTGCCTTATATAAAGGTAACTCCATCACTGCGTCTGCAACATAGGACTGTTCTGGGTGCCTTATATAAAGGTAACTCCATCACTGCGTCTGCAACATAGGACTGTTCTGGGTGCCTTATAGAAGGTAACTCCATCACTGCGTCTGCAACATAGGACTGTTCTGGGTGCCTTATAGAAAGGTAACTCCATCACTGCGTCTTCAACATAGGACTGTTCTGGGTGCCTTTATATAAAGGTAACTCCATCACTGCGTCTGCAACATAGGACTGTTCTGGGTGCCTTATAGAAAGGTAACTCCATCACTGTGTCTTCAACATAGGACTGTTCTGGGTGCCTTATATAAAGGTAACTCCATCACTGAGTCTTCAACATAGGACTGTTCTGGGTGCCTTATATAAAGGTGACTCCATCACTGAGTCTTCAACATCGGACTGTTCTGGGTGCCTTATATAAAGGTAACTCCATCACTGAGTCTTCAACATAGGACTGTTCTGGGTGCCTTATATAAAGGTGACTCCATCACTGAGTCTTCAACATAGGACTGTTCTGGGTGCCTTATATAAAGGTAACTCCATCACTGAGTCTTCAACATAGGACTGTTCTGGGTACCTTATATAAAGGTAACTCCATCACTGTGTCTTCAACATAGGACTGTTCTGGGTGCCTTTATATAAAGGTGACTCCATCACTGAGTCTTCAACATAGGACTGTTCTGGGTACCTTATATAAAGGTAACTCCATCACTGTGTCTTCAACATAGGACTGTTCTGGGTGCCTTTATATAAAGGTAACTCCATCACTGTGTCTTCAACATAGGACTGTTCTGGGTGCCTTTATATAAAGGTAACTCCATCACTGTGTCTTCAACATAGGACTGTTCTGGGTGCCTTATATAAAGGTAACTCCATCACTGTGTCTTCAACATAGGACTGTTCTGGGTGCCTTTATATAAAGGTGACTCCATCACTGTGTCTTCAACATAGGACTGTTCTGGGTGCCTTATATAAAGGTAACTCCATCACTGAGTCTTCAACATAGGACTGTTCTGGGTGGCCTTATATAAAGGTAACTCCATCACTGAGTCTTCAACATAGGACTGTTCTGGGTGCCTTATATAAAGGTAACCCATCACTGAGTCTTCAACATAGACTGTTCTGGGTGCCTTATAGAAGGTAACTCATACTGGTCTTCAACATAGGACTGTTCTGGGTGCCTTATATAAAGGTAACTCCATCACTGCTGTCTTCAACATGGATGTTCTGGGTGCCTTATATAAAGGTAACTCCATCACTGCGTCTTCAACATAGGACTGTTCTGGGTGCCTTATATAAGGTAACTCCATCACTGAGTCTTCAACCTAGGACTGTTCTGGGTGCCTTATAGAAAGGTAACTCCATCACTGTGTCTTCAACATAGGACTGTTCTGGGTGCCTTATATAAAGGTAACTCCATCACTGAGTCTTCAACATAGGACTGTTCTGGGTGCCTTATATAAAGGTAACTCCATCACTGAGTCTTCAACATAGGACTGTTCTGGGTGCCTTATATAAAGGTAACTCCATCACTGAGTCTTCAACATAGGACTGTTCTGGGTACCTTTATATAAAGGTAACTCCATCACTGTGTCTTCAACATAGGACTGTTCTGGGTGCCTTATATAAAGGTAACTCCATCACTGTGTCTTCAACATAGGACTGTTCTGGGTGCCTTATATAAAGGTAACTCCATCACTGCGTCTGCAACATAGGACTGTTCTGGGTGCCTTTATATAAAGGTAACTCCATCACTGCGTCTGCAACATAGGACTGTTCTGGGTGCCTTATAGAAAGGTAACTCCATCACTGTGTCTTCAACATAGGACTGTTCTGGGTGCCTTATATAAAGGTAACTCCATCACTGAGTCTTCAACATCGGACTGTTCTGGGTGCCTTATATAAAGGTAACTCCATCACTGAGTCTTCAACATAGGACTGTTCTGGGTGCCTTATATAAAGGGTGACTCCATCACTGAGTCTTCAAAATAGGACTGTTCTGGGTGCCTTATATAAAGGTAAACTCCATCACTGAGTCTTCAACATAGGACTGTTCTGGGTGCCTTATATAAAGGTAACTCCATCACTGAGTCTTCAACATAGGACTGTTCTGGGTACCTTATATAAAGGTAACTCCATCACTGAGTCTTCAACATAAGACTGTTCTGGGTGCCTTATATAAAGGTGACTCCATCACTGCGTCTGCAACATAAGACTGTTCTGGGTGCCTTATATAAAGGTAACTCCATCACTGCGTCTTCAACATAAGACTGTTCTGGGTGCCTTATATAAAGGTAACTCCATCACTGCGTCTTCAACATAAGACTGTTCTGGGTGCCTTATATAAAGGTAACTCCATCACTGAGTCTTCAACATAGGACTGTTCTGGGTGCCTTATATAAAGGTAACTCCATCACTGCGTCTTCAACATAGGACTGTTCTGGGTGCCTTATATAAAGGTAACTCCATCACTGAGTCTTCAACATAGGACTGTTCTGGGTGCCTTATATAAAGGTAACTCCATCACTGAGTCTTCAACATAGGACTGTTCTGGGTGCCTTATATAAAGGTAACTCCATCACTGCGTCTTCAACATAGGACTGTTCTGGGTGCCTTATATAAAGGTGACTCCATCACTGTGTATGAATGAAGCATGTTGAGAACGGAGCTGTCCCTGTTCGACAGACATGGGGACAGTTCACAGTGCCCACAGATTTCATATAGCCCCTGTACTGTCCTCTTTGACCTTTTCAATGCTGTCTGATCATTACCGGAGATAACAACATCAACAACATCATTGATTTGTTCAAGCAATTTTATTATTGTATTTTTCTTGTGAAAGGTCAAATAACATTGTCCCCAAGTGGCAGCCTCTGTAGTGCAGGGTTCTAAAAGGCTACACTTCCCAGCCTTCTAAGAGATTAGGATACGGGTAACCTGTGTGGAAGATGCCGTCGAGTCACACTTTGTAACCGTCAGATGGAAAGGCTTCTCAGTTTATCATTTGGGATTGCTTAAATGCTTAAATGTGATGCTGTTGGAAAGGCCTGTCGCGGCTTCCTTTGGGTGCTATCAAGCCATTTCAACTCCTCAGACACTTCTAACGCGTTTCCCTTCATCACTTTGGTTTTACTCCCGTTTGGATGACTTGCTTGGCCTCCGGCGGCGTGCTGATATTGTGCTACGAGTTTACTCCAAATAAAATGACCCACTTTTCACACATTCAACAAAGAGACCGGCCTTCAATCAAACGAGAGGCAAAACTCAAATCAATAATAAACATCTTACGTGGACTTTCTCTTTTCCTTTATTTCTAAAGGCAGGTTGCCCAACTCTGGCTCTAGGGGCTAGTGGCGTGGGAATTGTAGTCCTTTATGCCGTCTTGACTACAGATCACAATTAGATGGCCTTTTTCATTTTTTTAATATAAAACAAAAATACTGACTAACAAGTTATGCCCCTGTTGAATGTGGTGGAAATGTATATTTTGTATTTGTTAACCATGTGGCGCATTTCATCAGAAGCCAGAGAAGTGAACTAGCAGCTCAGTCAAAGTAAGACTTCAGAGATGTCTGTTTTAAAAGGCGTCTCAGTGGCGTTAGGAAGAAATGACAGTATTCATTTTCAAGTGTCTGACTGCCGGCCTCTGCTGTGCCCCCCCCGCAGGAGGAGTTCCTGAAGAGCAACCCCAATGGAATTAACCCTGTGAGCGCCAACGATGTCTTCTTCAGTCTGCATGCGGTCGTGTTCAGTGTGGTCTACATCGGCCAGGCCGCTGTGTACGAGGTGTGTTGACATCGTAGAGAAGCGTACGTTTCTAGTGAGATGGGTGTGGCTCATGGAGTGTGTAACTGTGTGTTTCCTCAGAGGGGGGGGCAGAAGGTCACTCGCACAGCCTGCTTCCTGCTGGTGGTTGGCTGGACGTTTGTCTTGGTCAGCCTGTTTGTTGCCGTCGCCAAACAGATCACCTGGCTGGATTATCTCTACTACTTCTCCTACATCAAGCTGGCTGTCACTCTGGTCAAATATGTGCCACAGGTGAGAGACACAAAGTCTAGTTATTAAGAAACATGAATTAAGATTAGATTAGATTCACTTTATTCAGCAGCATGTTAACATGCATTAGTTAAAAATAAAAACAATAACATAATGAGTAACATCACAACTAGAAAATATATATATATAACATTTAATTAACAATGTACTGTCGACACGTGTTGGCCTTGGTTCCTGTGTATAGAGAATGTGCTGATTTTAAAAAGGATGCAATAAACGGGCATATATCACTTGTTATGCTATTAATGCTAGTCCACAAAGTTCAGGTTAGCATTATAAGTAGATGTACTTGTTGGTGGAGCCTTGTTTGACGAGTGGTTACGGTGTTGCTGTTGTTCCTCCAGGCGTACATGAACTACAGAACGCAGAGCACCGACGGCTGGAGCATTGGCAACGTGCTGCTGGACTTCACAGGGGGAGTCCTGAGTATTCTGCAGATGATCCTTCAGTCTTACAACAACGGTAACTACTGGCAGCTAACATTGCTAACAACATTTACTGGCAGCTACATGTCCTGATGTTTGAACGCAGTTTAAAGCCACAGCCATTAGCTAGCCTGACACAGAACACAGGACACAGGACTAACATGCACTTCAGGCCTGCACGGCTACATCACACAAAGCACAGAGACGCTAGCATGACGACACACTTAGGTCTGACCTCAGGAACAGGTATGGAGCTAGTATTTGTTTTCCACTATATTAATGCCCGGACTAAAGTACATAGTCAACTTTAATTAAAATGTGTATTTGACACTATGTTTAAGTTTCTGTGATTTAAACCCCTAAACTAATGAAGACCAAATGAAGTTAGTATAATACGTCTAAAGACTGAATGTTCGTGGAGATGCATTCAGGTCACAAAGGGGATGATTGGATTATTTCAGAGCATTGACTGGAAACTAAAATGTTGACGCTGGATCTGATTTTAATTCTATTTGTCTTGTTCATAATTGTTAAGCTTATTCCTAACAATTGTTTTTTAAATAGGCAAAAGTGTAACCTTTCCGTAAGGGTAAAGGAAAAAATATGCAAACACATTATTTGTCAGTATAAAGCCTGGTTTTCAGTCGTTGTGGCCTCAGAGACCCTCCCTAAGGTAGCTGTGAAACTAAACATCAGTTCTTATCTTTTATACACTTTGAGAATAAGGTGAACAATGGAAGTGGTCTGCTGGTAATGATGTCAGCATAGTGATCATGTGACTGACAGCTGGGTTTCTCTCCTCAGACGAGTGGAGGCTTATATTCGGAGATCCCACCAAGTTCGGTCTGGGTGTTTTCTCCGTGGTGTTCGACATCCTCTTCATGACTCAGCACTACTGTCTCTACAGACAGCGGCCACAGTATGAAGCTGTTACCGGGCAAGCAGACTGATGCTGTTACCGGGCAACCAGACTGATGCTGTTACCGAGCAACCAGACTGATGCTGTTACCGGGCAACCAGACTGATGCTGTTACCGGGCAACCAGACTGATGCTGCCTGTAGACGCAGTGTCAAAGGAACCTTTCAAAGGAGCAGGCTCAATAAGCACATACTGTTTCAAGCTGCTGAAGGGAAGTTGTGGTGCCGGTCGTATTTGACTTCCATCATATGTTCTCTTCAGCAGCTTTTCAAATGTATACCTCAGGGTTAGCGGGACCTTTTTTTCTTTACTCTGTTTGACAATTATTGATCGAATGTATAAGAACCAATTATGTAACGATGGCGATGTCTGCACCTTCTTTTGATTTCAGGGTAATGTTGTGAATGGAGTGGCCTGTGTTCGTCGTCCATTACATACGCCTGCCCATACCATAACCCCACCACCACCCCATGGGCCGCTCGATTCACAACATTACCCTAACCCTACCCCTCACACCAGATACTGCCTGGTTTTCAGACCCCCCCAGACCCCCCCAATAAAGCCAAACTGCATGTTTCAGAGTGGCCTTTTATTGTGGCCAGCCTAAGGCACCTGTGCAGTAACCATGCTGTCTAATCAGCATCTTGATATCACCTGTGAGGTGGGATGGATTACCTCGTAAAGGAGAAGTGCTCACTATCACACATTCTTTCAGATTTGTGAACAATATTTGAGAGAAATGGTTATTTTGTGTTTATAGAAAATGCTTTAGATCTTTGAGTTCATCTCATGAACAATGGGAGCAAAGACAAAAGTGTTAAGTTTATATTTGTGTTCAGTGTAGGTTCCTTCTTTCCACATGGCATTCTAATGTGCTTTAGGTATCAGACTGCATTGCAAAGTGCTTGACCACAGTACAGGAACATGTATCCTATAGGTGTTGTGGAAGGATTGTGATCCAGAGGTAGTCGGAGTGTCACGACATTGAACACAAGCGTCTTCAGTCCAGATAGAACCACTGAGCTCTGAACATCCAGCTGTTCTCATTTTGCACCTGCAATATTACATTACATTGCATTTAGCTGACGCTTTTATCCAAAGCGACTTACAATAAGTACATACGACCAGGAAGACACAACCCTGAAGAAAACAGAATCACCAGGGCTGGCCGGTATAACCAGAGAGGTTAAATGTCTGGTGGCAAATCACCAGGGCTGGCCGGTATAACCAGAGAGTTTTACAAATGTTTTTGGTCAGATGTGCGAAAGATGCTTTATAAGGCTTTCACAGATTGCATTTCAGCAGGAAACCTTTCGCCAACCATGAAACATGGCCTTATTACCTTAATTCCAAAACCAAATCAAAATAATCTTTTGTTGGATAATTGGAGACCTAGTACCCTACTATGTAATGATTACAAACTGTTTGCACATGTTTATGCTAACAGGTTAAACTCTGAATCAACTAGTAGATGAATGTCAATCAGCCTTTATTAAGGGCAGAAGTATTCATAACCATAGACTGATATTGGATATGCTCGATTACCAGGAGTTTATTGATACTGAAGGTCTCGTACTATTTCTGGATTTTGATAAGGCTTTTGATTCTGTTGAACATTCCTTTTTAATGGAAACTCTAACATTTCTCTGTTTTGGTGAACATTTCTGCAACATAATTAGGATGCTCTATTCGGACATCTATAGTTCTGTATCTTTGAACCCTGGGATGATCCCTAGGTTTAAGGTTTTACGTGGTATTCGACAGGGTTGCCCTATTTCCCCAAAATTATTTATTCTGACCACCCAAGTTTTAACAACGCTTATTATGAAGAATCACAAAATATTAGGCATTACCCTCTTTGACAAAGAATGTAAAATTAGTCAATTTGGGGATGACACCATGGTAAAGGAAACTCTTTACACAATTTCAATTCTTTCAAAAGCATCAGGGTTATCTCTTAATCTTTCAAAATGTGAATGACTCCCTATCCATTCATGTGATGATTCCATTATTGACTCTATTAGAGTGGGACCTGAAGGGACATATTTAGGAATAACATTATCTAAAAATTATATCAGGAGAGAAGATCTTAATATTTGTAACCTGTTATGGAAATCTTAGACCCAGTCAATACTGTGGAGATACACGAGTCAGAGTGATCAAACAATAAATGGTGAAACAGACAGAGTTGTCTTTCTGGTTATTTATTTGAAGCTTCAAAGACACAGGTCTCACAGAGTATAGGATAGTCTGCAGGAGTGTGCGCAATAGTCATAACATAGAAAAGCTTATATACAAGAAAAGGCGGGCAGACAGAGTTTGCTTTCACACAGTCTCATATTGTTATGGGAGTTACAACTTTGTGTGAGACACCCGTGTCCTTGAGCCGTAGGAAACTTCGTGTAAAAAGGAGTAGTTTCAACATAGTCTGCCAAATCAGCTCTGTGGCCTTGAAGCGCTTGGAAATAAGAACCCTCATTAGAGTATGCAGAGAAAACAGCACATATCAGGAAATGGTATAGTTGTTAGACAATGCTTTTAGAAGCATTTGGTTTTAGCATATAAGGTAAGATAAAGAAATTGCCACTACAAACCGTATCACAGATATGAAGTAACAGACAGGAGAAAGGGTTATACACACCTATATAGCACACCTACATAGCACACCTACATAGCACACCTATATAGCACACCTACATAGCACACCTACATAGCACACCTACATAGCACACCTACATAGCACACCTATATAGCACACCTACATAGCACACCTATATAGCACACCTACATAGCACACCTATATAGCACACCTATATAGCACACCTACATAGCACACCTACATAGCACACCTACATAGCACACCTATATAGCACACCTACATCGCACACCTATATAGCACACCTACATAGCACACCTACATAGCACACCTATATAGCACACCTATATAGCACACCTACATAGCACACCTACTGTGCTACATAGCACACCTACATAGCACACCTACATCGCACACCTATATAGCACACCTACATAGCACACCTACATAGCACACCTATATAGCACACCTATATAGCACACCTACATAGCACACCTACATAGCACACCTATATAGCACACCTATATAGCACACCTACATAGCACACCTACATAGCACACCTACTGTGCTACATAGCACACCTACATAGCACACCTACATCGCACACCTATATAGCACACCTACATAGCACACCTACATAGCACACCTACATAGCACACCTATATAGCACACCTACATAGCACACCTACATAGCACACCTATATAGGTGTTTTATAGACCAGAGAATAGGTGTCTTCTCTGGTCCCCTCCCCAATCTGATCAATGATGACATGTATAGCCGCATGTCATCATTTCAGCGCTGGTTGTCTTGGTGGTGCCCAGCAAACAATGTGGGCTTCGTAAATAATTGGACAGCCTTCTGGGGAAAACCTGGTCTGATTAAGAGAGACGGGCATTCATCCTACTTTGGAAGGTGCAAATCTCATTTCGGCAAACATTTCAGGGCTTTGTGGACTTAATCCATGACAAACTGGAGTTGAGACCAGGAGGCGGAGTCGCAGTCTTACACGCTTCTCTGCGCTCTCTCCTAGGCAGTCATCCATAGGAATCCCGAACCCAATAAAATACCCAATATTAGCGGTGTGTGTGTCTGCCCAAGGACAATTTAAGGTAAAACCTAATAGAGGTGTCATACATAATAACCTGATAAAAGTAAATGTAACAACTACTACAGTGCAACAAAACAGGAAGATTAAATGTGGTCTCTTAAACATAAGATCTCTAGCATCTAAAGCAATATTGGTAAATGATTTAATATCAGATTATAATATTGATATATGCTGTCTCACTGAAACTTGGTTGAGACATGAAGAATATGTCAGCATAAATGAGGCCACTCCACCCAGCCATATCAATACTCATATTGCCAGAGGCGTGGGCCGAGGAGGTGGAGTTGCAGCAATCTTTGACTCAAGTTTACTTATCAATACTAAACCAAAATTAAATTATACCTCCTTTGAAAGTCTCGTTTTTAGTCTTACGCATCCGACCTGGAAAATTTTGCAGCCAATCTTATTTGTTACAGTGTACCGTGCACCAGGTCCTTATTCAGAATTCTTATCAGAATTCTCTGAGTTTTTATCAACTTTGGTTCTTAAAACAGATAAAGTAATTATCGTAGGTGACTTTAATATTCATGTTGACGATGATAAAAATAGCCTTACTGTTGCATTTAACTCTATATTAGATTCTGTTGGTTTTTGTCAGAGTGTAAATAAACCAACCCACTGCTATAATCACACTCTCGACCTTGTTCTGACTTATGGTATTGAAATTGAGCAACTATTAGTCGAACCGCATAATCCTGCTTTATCCGACCATTTCTTAGTAACTTTTGAAGTGCTGTTGCTGGACTACAAAGCATTAGTCAAAGGCTCCTCCAGCAGAAACCTATCTGTTAGTGCTATAGCCAAATTTAAGGAAGAGATTCCACCAATGCTTAACTCGATAGCAGGTCTGCATGTAGGGGAGGAAACTTATACAAAATGTCCACCACCCCAAATTGATCATGCTGTTGATAGTGCTACAGATGTGCTGCGAATAAAATTAGACTCTGTTGCTCCTTTGAAAAAGAAGAAAATAAAACAACATAGATTAGCTCCATGGCATAATGCCGAAACCCGCAAAATAAAGCAAAAGTCGAGACAACTTGAAAGGATATGGCGTTCCACTAAACTTGAAGAATCTCGTTTAATTTGGCATATCACTCTCAATGAATATAAGAAAGCACTGCGTAAAGCGAGAGCAGCCTACTACTCTTCACTAATAGATGAGAATAAGAATAATGCAAGATTTCTTTTCAGCACTGTAGCCAGGCTGACAGAGAGCCATAGCTCGATTGAGCCTTCTATTCCCATAGCACTCAGTAGTAATGATTTTATGTGCTTTTTTAACGATAAAATTGTTACTCTTAGAAACAAAATTAATGACCTCTTGCCTTTGACCAGTATAGTGTTATCAACTCCCGGAAACGTAAGTTATAATATTACACTAGATAGTAAACTAGAATGCTTCTCAGCCATAAACCTTGAACAATTAAATTCAATGATTCTCTCTTCTAAACCATCAACGTGTATATTAGACCCAATTCCAACTAAGCTGTTGAAGGAAGTTTTTCCATTAATTAGCACTTCTTTATTAAATATTATGAATATGTCTTTATTATCAGGCTATGTTCCACAATCATTCAAAGTAGCAGTGATAAAACCGCTTCTTAAAAAGCACAACCTCGATCCAGAGGTTTTAGCCAACTATAGACCTATTTCTAATCTTCCGTTCCTCTCAAAAATTCTTGAGAAAGCAGTCGCAAAACAGCTGTGTGATTACTTAAAAAACAATGATTTATTTGAAGATTTTCAGTCTGGCTTTAGAACACATCATAGCACAGAGACAGCTCTGGTCAAAGTCACAAATGACATTCTAATAGCCTCTGACAAAGGACTTGTCTCTATTCTTGTTTTGCTCGATCTCAGTGCTGCATTTGATACTATCGATCATGATATCTTATTGCAAAGACTAGAGCACTTAGTTGGCATACAGGGAACTGCCTTAGGCTGGTTTAGGTCCTATCTATCTGAACGCTCTCAGTTTGTGCGTGTCAATGATGAATCTTCCACGCAAACCAAAGTTAGCCACGGAGTGCCACAGGGCTCAGTGCTCGGACCTATTTTGTTCACATTATATATGCTTCCGTTAGGCAATATTATAAGGAATCATTCTGTAAATTTTCATTGTTATGCGGATGATACTCAACTATATTTATCAATCAAGCCTGATGAAATTAATCATCTAAATAAAATTCAAGACTGCCTCAAGGACTTAAAAACGTGGATGACCTTAAACTTTTTGATGTTAAACACGACCAAAACTGAAGTTATTGTACTTGGCCCGAAGAATCTACGAAACAAATTATCTAAAGATATACTAACTATGGATGGCATTAATTTGGCCTCCAGTGAGACTGTAATGAATCTTGGTGTTATATTTGATCAGGATTTATCCTTTAACGCCCACATAAAATCAATTTCAAGGACCGCCTACTTCCATCTACGTAACATTGCAAAAATCAGGCATATCTTGCCTCAAAACGATGCAGAGAAACTAGTCCATGCATTTGTTACTTCAAGGCTGGATTATTGTAACTCTTTATTATCAGGGTGTACCAAGAAGTCAGTCAAGTCGCTTCAGCTAATTCAAAATGCTGCAGCTCGTGTCCTAACCAGAGTTAGGAAAAGGGACCACATTACTCCTGTTCTGGCTGCCTTACACTGGCTCCCTATAGAACACAGGATAGAATTTAAAATTCTTCTTCTCGCCTACAAAGCCCTTAATGGGCAGGCGCCATCTTACCTTAAAGAACTCATTATACCCTATTGTCCTACTAGGGCATTGCGTTCCAAGAATGCAGGGTTGTTGGTTGTTCCTAGAGTCTCTAAAAGTACAATGGGAGCCAGAGCCTTTTCTTATCAAGCTCCACATTTGTGGAATCAGCTTCCAGTTTGTGTTCGGGCGGCAGACACCCTATCCGTTTTTAAGAGTGCGCTTAAGACCTTCCTTTTTGATAAAGCTTATAGTTAGGGCTGATTAGATTCAGCCCCTAGTTTTGCTGATATAGGCTTAGTTTGTCGGGGGACATCTTACTTCTTCCTTCTCTCTGTCTATACCTGTGTACTCCCATGTTCCGATTAACCCAGCTTCCCCAAATTTCTTTCTTTTTGGTGTCTATATACGCTGGGATCCGGAGTCATGGATGATCCTGCGGTCCTGTGTCCGGCATCACGAGCCCTGGATCTTGAGTCGTGGCTGTGGTCCTGGATCATAGGTCCTGGATGGATATCCTCGTGGATCCATCTTCCTATTACACACACATGCATTTCCAAACATCTGGACTACCTATGTTGCAAATGTATTATCTTTTCAATTTACACACGGCATCTATTGCACGACTGTCCGTCCTGGGAGAGGGATCCCTCCTCTGTTGCTCTCCCTGAGGTTTCTCCCATTTTTCCCTTTAAACTGTGGGTTTTCTTCGGAAGTTTTTCCTTGTACGATGTGAGGGTCTAAGGACAGAGGGTGTCTTATTGTCATACTGATATTTTGTACAAACTGTGAAGTCCACTGAGACAAATGTAACATTTGTGATATTGGGCTATATAAATAAACATTGATTGATTGATTGATTGATATATAGCACACCTACATAGCACACCTACATAGCACACCTACATAGCACACATAGCACACCTACATAGCACACCTACATAGCACACCTATATAGCACACCTATATAGCACACCTACATAGCACACATAGCACACATAGCACACCTACATAGCACACCTACATAGCACACCTACATAGCACACCTATATAGCACACCTATATAGCACACCTACATAGCACACCTACATAGCACACCTATATAGCACACCTATATAGCACACCTACATAGCACACCTACTGTGCTACATAGCACACCTACATAGCACACCTACATAGCACACCTACATAGCACACTTACATAGCACACCTACATAGCACACCTATATAGCACACCTATATAGCACACCTACATAGCACACCTACTGTGCTACATAGCACACCTACATAGCACACCTACATAGCACACCTACATAGCACACCTACATAGCACACCTATATAGCACACCTATATAGCACACCTACATAGCACACCTATATAGCACACCTATATAGCACACCTACATAGCACACCTATATAGCACACCTACATAGCACACCTACATAGCACACCTATATAGCACACCTACATAGCACACCTACATAGCACACCTACATAGCACACCTACATAGCACACCTACATAGCACACCTATATAGCACACCTATATAGCACACCTACATAGCACACCTACATAGCACACCTATATAGCACACCTATATAGCACACCTACATAGCACACCTACTGTGCTACATAGCACACCTACATAGCACACCTACATAGCACACCTATATAGCACACCTACATAGCACACCTATATAGCACACCTGTTGGATGGGAAACTGCCTTGGGGAGATAAGGTGTGGTCTTTGTTCCCAACTGAAGTTATGGAACTTTAGTATTTGTGAGTTTAACAAAGTATGACAAATGGCATCAGCAACAGATGTGATATGAATTTCTATAAAGTTGTCTCACATTCTTGGTCATATTTTATATACAGTATGTAATGAGTATAACATGTCCAGTAAGTATAAAGTGTGCTATATAGGTGTGCTATGTAGGTGTGCTATGTAGGTGTGCTATGTGTGTGCTACGAAACCGCGTGAGAATATACACGCCCTGTCCAGCTGATTGCGTGAAGTACATACACGCTGTGAATTAATTATTTGCCAGCTGAAAAGCATTTAAATACGCATTTAAAAACTGAAAAAAACTCAGTCTTCATAGCGATCCGGTCGCGGCAAGATCGATTGAAGCAGCAACCTCTGTAAGGTATATTCTTGGTTAATTCTACTACTCTGTGTCAGTTAGTTTACTCTTTTAATTGTTCTGCAGTCATTTTAGCTGGTAGAGATCTGTACATCTCAGATCTGCTCAGAGGAAAGCTGTAATTCTGCTCATCTCTGAAGCCCAGTCGAAACCGCGTGAGAATATACACGCCCTGTCTAGCTGTCGCCCATCAGCTGTAGAGAGTTAACTAATTAGAGGGGCGTGGCCCCACTGCTGTGTGAACTCATCAATCAGGCTCCTTTTTAGTTAGCTATTTCCTGGAGCGTCAGACAGACGAAGACTGACAAAGACATTGGAGTCCTGCGGGAGTAAGACTGACAAAGACATTGGAGTCCTGCGGGAGTCACGAGGGTGGCAAAGAGGAGGCAAATCCTACTTTGATTGAGCTAAGTATCGCTGGTGTTTTATTTCATTTTGGTTAGTCCCGCATGCTATAATCATGTGTATTTTCTCCATTCCCGTTCATGTGTCCTCTCGCCACTATCACTGGCCCCGTGTATCTCGTAATCGAAATATTCGGCCTGCTCTCGTCTATCCCACATGCTCCTCTGACATCCAACACTTAGTTTCAGGTGGCCTGTGGAACTGCCAGTCAGCTGTTCCTAAGGCTGACTTCATCTCTGGCTACGCTTCCCTGCAGTCTCTGGATTTCCTTGCCCTCACGGAGACCTGGATTACTCCATCCAACACATCCACCCCAGCAGCTCTCTCCACAGCATATTCCTTCTCCCATACACCCAGACCCACTGGCAGAGGAGGTGGCACTGGTCTCCTGCTCTCTCCCAAATGGAGCTTTTCCCTCTTCAAGCTTCCTAACTTCACTCCTTCCACCTTTGAATTCCATGCCGTCACAGTAACCCATCCTATACAATGAACCCTTGTTGTTCTCTACCGTCCACCAGGCGCCTTGGGGGACTTCTTGGAGGAGTTAGATCATCTCCTCTCACACATCCCTGAAACTGGCCCTCCGGCTGTACTTCTCGGAGACTTCAACCTCCAGACGGGGAAGATAGACGAACTAATATCTCTGTTAACCGCCTTCGCTTTCTCACTGTCTCCATCCCCACCAACTCATAAAGCTGGCAATGTCCTTGATCTCATATTCTCAAGGAACTGCACTACTTCTAACCTCTCTGTAAACCCGCTCCACACATCCGATCACTTCTTCCTTTCATTCTCTCTACCCCTTTCCAGACATAACAAAATAATCTCTTCTCAGCCTGCACCTGTCCGCCGTAACCTTCGTTCCCTCTCCCCCTCTACCTTTGCCTCATCGGTGCTCTCAGCCCTCCCTTCCTCTGATTCGTTTCAACTCCTGCCTCCAAACTCTGCTGCAGAAACTCTCCTCTCTACTCTCTCATCCTCTCTGGACTCTCTCTGTCCTCTCTACTCTCTCATCCTCTCTCTACTCTCTCATCCTCTCTGGACTCTCTCTGTCCTCTCTACTCTCTCTCATCCTCTCTGGACTCTCTCTCATCCTCTCTGGACTCTCTCTCATCCTCTCTGGACTCTCTCATCCTCTCTGGACTCTCTCTGTCCTCTCACATCTCGGCAGGCTCGTCAGTCCCCCCCTGCTCCCTGGCTAAATGACGCACTGCGTGCTAATAGAACCGTCCTTCGGGCAGCAGAGCGGAAACGGTGGAAATCCAAACACCAAGACGACCTCCTAACCTATCAGGCTCTCCTCTCCTCTTTCTCTGCCTCCATCTCTCAGGCAAAGAGCACTTTCTTTCAAGATAAGATCCAATCTTCCTATTCCAATCCCAAAAAACTATTTTCCATCTTCTCCACCCTCTTGGACCCTCCCAAAGCCCCTCCCTCCTCCTCACTTCTGTCAAGCGACTTTGTTAACCACTTCGAAAAAAAGGTTGATGATATTCGCTCTTCTTTTTCTGACTCACCTTTACTCACCGCTGGGTCTCCAGACCCTCTTTTCAACCACTCACTAACCTCCTTTTCCCCTCTCTCTCCAAGTGAGGTTCTTACCCTCATTACCTCTGCCCGCCCTACCACCTGTCCTCTGGACCCCATCCCTTCAAACCTCCTTCAGACTATCGCTCCTGAAATTCTACCGTTTCTCACCCATTTCATCAACACTTCTCTAACTTCTGGTCACTTTCCAAACAGTCTCAAGGAGGCGAGAGTAAACCCTCTCCTAAAGAAACCCACTCTCAACCCGTCCGATGTTATAAACTACAGGCCTGTCTCTCTCCTCCCGTTCCTGTCTAAAACACTTGAACGCGTCTTTAAACAACTCTCCTGTTATCTCCACCAGAACAACCTCCTGGATCCGCACCAGTCTGGTTTCAAGGCAGGTCACTCCACAGAAACTGCTCTCCTTGCTGTCACTGAGGAACTGCACACTGCTAAAGCTGCATCCCTCTCCTCTGTCATCATCCTGTTGGACCTGTCTGCTGCATTCGACACGGTGAACCATCAGATCCTCCTTCGCACTCTCCAAGAACTTGGAGTTTCAGGCTCTGCACTCTCCCTCCTCGCCTCATACCTCAAAGACCGTACCTACAGGGTAACTTGGAGAGGGTCTGAGTCTGACCCTTGTCAATTAACTACAGGGGTCCCTCAGGGCTCTGTTCTTGGTCCCCTCCTTTTCTCTCTGTACACAAACTCGCTCGGATCGGTCATTAGCCCGCATGGTTTTTCTTACCACTGCTATGCTGACGACACCCAATTGATTCTGTCCTTTCCCCGCTCAGAGACCCAGGTCGTCGCACGCATCTCTGCTTGTCTAGCTGACATCTCTCAGTGGATGTCTGCTCATCACCTCAAGCTCAACCTTGACAAGACTGAACTGCTTTTCCTTCCGGGAAAAGATTGTCCCACTCTTGACCTGACGATCAACATCGGCACCTCTGTTGTTTCCCCGACTCTGACCGCAAGGAATCTGGGTGTGACCCTGGATAACAACCTCTCCTTCACTGCAAACATCGCTGCTACAACTCGTTGCTGCAGATATACGCTGTACAACATCAGGAAGATTCGTCCCCAGCTGACCCAGAAAGCCACCCAGGTTCTGGTCCAGGCTCTCGTCACCTCACGCCTAGACTATTGCAACTCCCTCCTGGCTGGTCTACCTGCATGTGCCATCCGACCTCTTCAGCTCATCCAGAATGCAGCGGCTCGTCTGGTCTTCAACCTTCCTAAATGTTCCCCCCCCACTCCGCTCCTCCGCTCCCTCCACTGGCTCCCGGTAACTGCTAGAATCCACTTCAAGACACTAGTACTTGCATACCATGCTGCGAATGGATCTGGCCCTTCCTACATCCAGGACATGGTTAAACCGTACACCCCAGCACGTGCACTCCGCTCTGCATCAGTCAAACGACTCGCTGCACCCTCGCTGCGAGGTGGACCCAAGTTCCCATCAGCAAAAACACGTGGGTTTGCTATCCTGGCTCCAAGATGGTGGAATGAGCTCCCCATTGACATCAGGACAGCAGAAAGCTTACACACCTTCCAGACTGAAAACTCATCTCTTTCGACTCCACTTCGAGCCATAGAATTACTAACAAAGCACTTATATACTAACAAAGCACTGGCTTATCTATAGCCAGCTGACAAAGCACTTATATACTAACATAGGACTGGCCTATCTATAGCCAGCTGAGTAGCACTTGAAATGTTTGGCTCTATGATACCTGCTGTACTTATATGATTCTGTTTTTCTTCTGGGCTGTGTCTTCCTGGTCGTATGTACTTATTGTAAGTCGCTTTGGACAAAAGCGTCTGCTAAATGCAATGTAATGTAATGTAATGTTTCCTAATACTGTGTATTCTATGGAATATGTGGGCAGACAAAACTGAGTTGTTCTGTGTGTGAAACCTCAAGTCACTCCGCAGGCACATTTTGATGCAGACCAGTTTGTCAAGACAAAAAAGGGCAGGGCTAAGGCAGAGGCTCACCATCTTCGTGCTTCGCCCTGTGTTCTGTGATGTTGCTGTGTGTCTCCTGCAGGCTGGCAGCAGGATGTTCTCTGTGAGCTCTGCACAGAGGCGGCTCCCTGCTCAGCTGCTGCTGCTGTGGACGCTCACACACTTCTCTGGTGACTAACAGCTGTTTCTGTTCACTGCGCTCACACACACTCACACACGCTCACACACACTCACTGGCTGTTCAAAGTTTATACACACACTGTTTGGATGAAAACCTATTCCATCATACTTGAAGCATGTCGTTACCTCGTGAAGATTATGATAATGGTAACATTTGAAAAATATTCTGTGTGTTCTCCAGAGGCCAGCGTGTGTCTGTTGGGTCCAGATGTCTTCACACTTCAGAAGAACTTTGGAGCCAACATCAGCCTTACTTCCAGGTGAGGACAGTCAGCCTGCAGCCTCCGCTCCAGGCTCTGTAGTGATGGACAGAGGGACTCCTTTGCTCCCTTACAGTCTGCTAACATGAACTGTAAATGCATGAGCATGCTCAGTGGCACCGGCTGCCTGAGTTTCAGATACAAACAACCTTTGACTTCCCTCATATTCTGCAACAGATGGACCATGACGGGCTACACGCATAGCAGGCTGCATAGCAGGCTACATAGCAGGCTACACGCATAGCAGGCTACACGCATAGCAGGCTACATAGCAGGCTACACACATAGCAGGCTACACGCATAGCAGACTACATAGCAGGCTACATAGCAGGCTACATAGCAGGCTACATAGCAGGCTACATAGCAGGCTACACACATAGCAGGCTACACGCATAGCAGGCTACATAGCAGGCTACATAGCAGGCTACACACATAGCAGGCTACACGCATAGTGGGATAAACCCATAGGAGACAACACCAATAGTGTGCTACGTACAGTGGGGCAAAAAAGTATTCAGTCAGCCACCAAGTGTGCAAGTTCTCCCACTTAAAGAGATGAGAGGCCTGTAATGTTCATGCTAGCTACACTTCAGCTCTGAGACAGAACGGGGGAAAGAATCCAGGAAATCACAATGTAGGATTTTTAAAGAATGAATTGGTAAATTCCTCGGTAAGTATTTGGTCACCTACAAACAAACAAGATGTCTGGCTCTCACAGACCTGTAACTTCTTCTTTAAGAGCCTCCTCTGTCCTCCACTCGTTAACTGTATTAATGGAACCTGTTTGAACTCGTTATCAGTATAAAAGACACCTGTCCACAACGTCAAACAGTCACACTCCAAACTCCACTATGGCCAAGACCAAAGAGCTGTCAAAGGACACCAGAAACTAAATGGTAGACCTGCACCAGGCTGGGAAGACTGCATCTGTAATAGGTAAGCAGCTTGGTGTGAAGAAATCAACTGTGGGAGCAATTATTAGAAACTGGAAGACATACAAGACCACTGATAATCTCCCTCGATCTGGGGCTCCACGCAAGATCTCACCCCGTGGGGTCAAAGTGATCACAAGAACGGTGAGCAAAGATCCCAGAACCACACGGGGGGACCGAGTCAATGACCTGCAGAGAGCTGGGACCAAAGTAACAAAGGCTACCATCAGTAACACACTACGCCGCCAGGGACTCAAACCCTGCAGTGCCAGACGTGTCCCCCTGCTTAAGCCAGTACATGTCCAGGCCCGTCTGAAGTGTGCTAGAGAGCATTTAGATCAGTGGTTCTCAACTGGTGGGTCGCGACCCACTTTTGGGTCGCGGACCCGTTTCAAGTGGGTCGCGGATGTGTGAGTGAAGAAAAAAAAATTGGAAATGTTTTTGTTTTTTTTTGGGGAAAAAGTCAAACTTTTATTTTGAAGGCCCGATTTTCTAACGCTGTGCATGCAGTCGGCGTTGGACTGGAAGTACCGGAGACCATAAACGGTTTTGAAAACTTCTGTCACATAGTGATCATCTTCTCAATAAAATATCTTTGCTGATGTTTTTTCGAGTCTTCTGGCCAATCAGAATCAAGAGTGCTGCCGGAAGTCCCCACGGAGAATAACTTAGCGGTAGAACTCTTCTTTATACATCCATGGTTACAACTTCAGATACAAATGAACACGTAATGAAATATGACCCTCGGTTTGATGATTGACAGGTCACAGAACAATGGGAGCTATCTCCCCTTACCCACAATTTAAAGTAAGTCACACAGACCCTCTCCTCTTTGCTCTTCTCGCAGCAAGATGTCAGAACCAAGTGAAAAACAAACAATGGCATAAAATATTATTAATATGTCGGGTAGTGATAGATTTATTTATTTTCTTCTCAGTGTACCAGAATGCATAGTTTATGTTAGTACTTCTAAAAACCTCCTGGGGAGAATCCCCCCAGACCCCCTGCTGGGGTTGGGTTTTCAGCATGCGTGCCTTTATATAGTTCAGCTTTGATTCCATCATCTCATTAAACCTTTTTAAAGCATACTTTAGTTCTGTGAAGGGATATAAGGGATATATGCACTGTACGCTGAAAAGCGTATATATATTACAGCACGATTTTTTGTTGAATAGATTTGAGTGCTTCAAAATGTTGGGTCGCGATGTATTGACCAAGTAAAAAGTGGGTCCCGAGGCCTGACCAGTTGAGAACCACTGATTTAGATGATCCAGAAGAGGATTGGGAGAATGTCATCTGGTCAGATGAAACCAAAATAGAACTTTTTGGTAAAAACTCAACGAGACGTGTTTGGAGGAGAAAGAATGCTGAGTCCAAAGAACACCATACCTACTGTGAGACATGGGGGGGGGGACATCATGCTTTGGGGCTGTTCTGCAAAGGGACCAGGACCACTGATCCGTGTAAAGGAAAGAATGAATGGAGCCATGTATCGTGGGATTTTGAGTGACAACCTCCTTCCATCAGCAAGGGCATTGAAGGTGAAACGTGGCTGGGTCTTTCAGCATGACAATGATCCCAAACACACCGCCCGGGCAACGAAGGAGTGGCTTCGTAAGAAGCATTTCAAGGTCCTGGAGTGGCCTAGCCAGTCTCCAGATCTCAACTCCATAGAAAATCTTTGGAGGGAGTTGAAAGTCTGTGTTGCCCAGCGACAGCCCCAAAGCATCACTGCTCTAGAGGAGATCTGCATGGAGGAATGGACCAACACACCAGCAACAGTGAAAACCTTGTGAAGACTTACAGAAAACGTTTGACCTCTGTCATTGCCAACAAAGGGTAGATAACAAAGTATTGAGATGAACTTTGTTATTGACCAAATACTTATTTTCCATCATTTGCAAATAAATTCATTAAAATCATACAATGTGATTTCCTGGATTCTTTCCCCCGTTCTGTCTCAGAGTTGAAGTGTAGCTAGCATGAACATTACAGGCCTCTCATCTTTTTAAGTGGGAGAACTTGCACACTTTGTGTCTGACTAAATACTTTTTTGCCCCACTGTACATGTTTGTCTACAACCATAGCTAACTACATTCATAGTGGTCTACAACCATAGCGGGCTACAACCATAGCGGGCTACAACCATAGCGGGCTGCACCCTAGCTAGCTGCATTTATAGTGGGCTGCACCCATAGCTAGTTACACCCATAGCACCGGGATCCATTCTACACAGTTTTCTGCTTTAGTTAGTATATTTTTGATGTTGCTCTTCTCTGATCTGTTTTAGACTGTGGACTAGCTGTGTGTTCTTGAATGAGTAAGACCTCTGAACTCTCTCTCTGTGACTGAGACACAGTCAGCTTTTTCTTTAAGTTTCTTAGACCACAGCTGCTCATGTTCAGCTTTTGCCTCCTGGCAAAGGTGTGGACTTGAAACAGTTAAAAAATAAACTGTGCTCCGCTATTTAAATGTAAGTCCAGATCCTGTAACTATAGCTCATATCTTCGTGCTTCTTTAACTTTCTCTAGTTCTCCAGTGAACCAGACTGCTGTGATTCACTTCAACATCTCCTTCAGCTCCAAGCCCGACTACACATCTGTGATCACACTGCCTGAGCAGGTAACCCATGACCCCAAATACAGGGAGAACCACAGTCCTCATCCTCCGTGACCTTTGACCCAAGAGACGTTTGCTTGACTCGACTCACAGAGAAGACATGCTGTTGTCTCTGTTTAGGTGTTGCTGCCAGAGAAAGAAACCTCAGTGATTTTCAATGTGACGGCCCTCGATGTTGGTCAGGTGACCTCATACCTGCTTACCAACAACACAGAGCTCAAGAGGTGGGTGTCTGCAGAACATCAGAATCACATGCTGCACCATCACTGACCGTAAGCCTTATTCTCTCTCCTCTAGTTCTGTCAGGATCCACTTCCTGGTTGTCCATAGCAACATCCTGTCAATAATCACTCAGGTGATTGGCTGGATTTACTTTGTGGCCTGGTCCGTATCCTTCTATCCACAAGCCTGGGAAAACTACCGGAGAAAAAGGTAGAGATCTGTCTGGCCTCCTTCTCTGAGAATACATTTAACCTTTCAGAAGTGTGCTTCATATTCAATGGCGTCCTTTGAAGTGTATGCCCTCCCTTTGCTTTGGTTAGTGATGAGTTGAGGATGGCCATAGCTACATAGTGAGCCGTCTTGCTTTATCTCAACTTTCTGGACAGTTTGAGCACTGGCAAGAAGAGGGTAGGATAAGTATAGGTCGTTGGACTTCGGAAGAGTCGATTTCTGAGCCACCTACCCGGGCAATTTCTTTTACATTTTGAGCCATGCGTGATCTGTGGACAATTCCCAATTTGACAACAATTAAAAAAAATAACCAGAGACGGGAGTCAATTAGTACCATAGACTTAGTGTATATATATAAGATTAGTACCATAGACTTAGTGTGTATATAAGATTAGTACCCTAGACTTAGTGTATATATAAGATTAGTACCATAGACTTAGTGTATATATAAGATTAGTACCCTAGACTTAGTGTATATATAAGATTAGTACCATAGACTTAGTGTATATATAAGATTAGTACCATAGACTTAGTGTATATATAAGATTAGTACCATAGACTTAGTGTATATATAAGATTAGTACCCTAGACTTAGTGTATATATAAGATTAGTACCATAGACTTAGTGTATATATAAGATTAGTACCATAGACTTAGTGTATATATAAGATTAGTACCATAGACTTAGTGTGTATATAAGATTAGTACCATAGACTTAGTGTATATATAAGATTAGTACCATAGATTTAGTGTATATATAAGATTAGTACCATAGACTTAGTGTATATATAAGATTAGTACCATAGACTTAGTGTATATATAAGATTAGTACCATAGACTTAGTGTATATAATAATAATAATAATAATAATAATAGCTTGGATTTATATAGCGCCTTTCAAGGGACCCAAGGTCGCTTTACAAGTAATAGGGCAAAAAACAAACATAACAAAACAAAAGTCAGACAGACAAAACAACAGATCGATTTTGGGGCCGAAAGCCTTGGCAAACAGATGGGTCTTGAGGGCCCCTTTGAAGGCATCGAGCGTGGGGATGTTGCGAATCTCCGCAGGGAGAGCGTTCCAGAGGGTGGGGGCTGCCACGCTGAAGGCTCTGTCCCCGAAGGTTCGCAGTTTGGTGCGGGGGGTGGTAAGCAGGCCAGAGTCTGAGGACCGCAGGTTCCGGGGTGGGGCATGTGGGTGAAGGATGTCCGATAGGTACTGGGGGGCAAGGGCATGGAGGGACTTGTAGGTAAGGAGGAGGATTTTGTAGGTGATGCGGGACTTGACCGGCAACCAGTGTAGGTGGAAGAGGGTGGGAGTGATGTGCTGCCACGGCTTTGTGTGCGTGAGGACCCTCGCAGCACAGTTTTGGACATACTGGAGCCTGTCCAGGGTTTTGTTGGGAACCCCGAACAGGACACCATTGCAGTAGTCCAAGCGTGTGGTGACAAACGCATGCACCAGGGTTTCGGCAACCGACTCCGAGAGTGACGGTCGGAGTCTGGCAATGTTCCTCAGGTGGAAAAATGCCGATTTGGTCACAGACTTGACGTGGGAATGGAAGGAAAGGGTGGAATCAAGGATGACACCCAGGTTGCGGGCTTCAGGAGATGGGGAGATGGAGGCAGCCGTCAACCTCAAGGACGAAGTCACCAACCTTCTGGAGCAGGGCCTTGGGTGCCACAACCATGAGCTCTGTTTTTTGCTGTTCAGCTTAAGATAGTTGGAAGACATCCATGTTTTGATATCATGCAGGCAGTTGATGAGAGACTGAGGGGGGAGCTGGGAGGATGGAGTGGTGCTGAGATACAATTGGGTATCATCAGCGTAGCAGTGGAAATTGGAGTCCATGATGTCGGATGATCTGGCCGAGGGGGAGCATGTAAATGGTGAACAGAGGGGGCCAAGCACAGAGCCCTGGGGTACACCGTGGTGGACTGGGGCCGGGGTGAGTTTTGAGCCACTGATGAGACAAACTGTTCCTGTTGTGAAGGTAGGAAGTCAACCAGGACAGCGCTGTGCCAGTGACACCTAGGAGGTCTGAGAGGCGGGTGAGGAGGATGTTGTGAGAGATGGTGTCAAATGCTGCAGAGAGGTCCAGGAGGATGAGGATGCTGAGGCTGCCAGAGTCAGCAGCATGAGGAGATCGTTGGTGATCTTGATGAGGGCGGTCCTCAGTGCTGTGTTGCTGTCTGAAGCCGGATTGGAAGGGCTCATAGAGCTCATGGTTGGACATGTACAGATGAGTTGGGCCGGCGACCACTCTTTCCAGAGTTTGCTGAGGAAGGGAAGGTTGGAGATCGGCCGGTGGTTCTGGAGGTCGTCGGGGTCCAGGCCAGGTTTTTGAGTATGGGGGTGACTGAGGCCAGTTTGGAAGCTGGTGGGGGACTATACCAGAAGCCAGAGAAGCGTTGATGATGACCACCATGTAGAGACAGAGGGTGGGTAGGCAGTCCTTGACCAGGGCTGGTGGGGCATGGGGTCCAGGGAGCAGGTGGAGGTCTTGGCCGAGCTGACCAGTTTGGCCACTTGGAGAGCATCCATAGGGGAGAAGGAGGAGAGGTTGGAGTGGGAGAGGCGCGGCGCTTGGGGGTGCGTTACCAGGTGGCTGAGGTGCAGGTAGGGGGGAAGGGCCAGTCACCAGGAGCTGCTGATGGATGGCCTCGACTTTCGCCTGGAAGAAGTCGAGGAATTTGGAGCATAGATCGGGAGCCCCTGAGGGCTGGGGGGCATCAGGGGG